>CM044015.1:39268185-39868185 GCA_024085815.1 Flaveria linearis
CTTCAAAGACTACGTAACATTTTAATATGAGATGTTCTTTTTTTTATTTTTTATTTTATTAAGTTACTAGGATGCATAAACAATCCGGTCATGCTTTATATACGTATACACTACCAGTTTAACATATACTTAAATCAAATTGTCAGGTTCAGCTTATAAAATCATGTTCATTTAAATACATAAACAAAAACCGCTCAATATAACCAAACTGATGAGGTTTCATACATTGTTTTCTAACGACTAATTAAATCACCTGCGGGCCACTAGCCCACTCAATCATGTTTATTACTCAAGTATTAAACCTTAGAGCACTAGGCTGGAACGTCCTCGAAGAAAAGCTTGTACATCAGTATGTCCTCATCAGTCCTGCACCTGAGACCACCCATAAGAGGTAAACACACTTAGGAAAGAAAACCTCATAACCCAACATGAATTCCTTTTTCTTGCAACATGTGAGACTTAAACTAAGATCTCTTATGTTTTAATGAAGTTTTATAAGATACCTTACCTTAACCACTTTGTTATTTGTGTAAACTGGAGTAGAGCTCAACACTCTATATGCATTCATTCATGGTATTGATGACTAGAATGCACAAATCCCTAAATTATCCTTACTTCAACTTTTAAGAGGGTTTTTCATTATCACATTACTATGTTTATAAGCAAATGCTACTTTTTGTTCATTTATGTTAACAAGAAGTTATAAATTGCATACACTTTGCTTCAATGAAAAGTCAAACCACGCTCTTTGACCTTCATAGAATTGCTAAATGTTAAGGGCTAAGGGGCTGTTTGAAAGGGGCTGACCAGGGCTGACCACTGACTGGGCTGACTCGGTCAGCGGTCAGCCCGTTTGCTACCTAAGAATCGGCACTGACCCGGTCGGAAGCCACTGACCGAGTCCTCTACAAATCCATCGCTGACTGGGTCTTTCTTCACCTCTCGACCTCTCTATCCCCTGCCACTCTCGATCCCCTACCACTCTCGTCTTCAAACCACCGCCACCGCAAAGATCCACATCACCGCGCCGCCGCACCGGAACCCTAGGATCGCCGCTCGTTTCTCCAACCATAGATCTCCACTCGATCGCAGCTCGATCTCCACTCTCGTTTCGATTTGGTGCTTCGATTTGGTGATTCACCTGGCAGCCCTGAACGGGGTTGGGTTGGGTGGCGCACCTTCGAGTGTGTGTGTGTGGTGTGGGTGTTGGGGGAAGAAGAGAGGAGAAAGGGGGGGGCTGGAAAATTTTAAAAGTTTTAGGCCAAGCTCTGGGCATCTAGTTATGTGTTTCCAAGGAAATTCAACAAATGTTACATACTTGTCTGTGCGCAAGCCATTAGCCATGTGTGCACCGCACACGAACAAACTTCACACTATAAACCTTATAGGTTATTTTTCTTTCTCTGTCATTCTCACTATCATTTTCTAACTAACTCTTTTTAAAATACAAGATAAAATGGACACCTAACTTGAGTTTAAGAATTAAACTTGTACTAGTGATAAGAATCAAATATGTTTGATTTAGAAACAGGGTGAGTGGCGACCAAAGCAAACAAGGGTGCTTTAATTTCTTAAAAGTAAGAACCAAACTAGAAGTGTGGATACCACATTGACCATTTATGTATTTAGAGACATTATAGTAAGTGAACCATCAAACCTAAACACATTTATTATATTTATTCCATGTCAAAACATTAGACTTTTTTAAACACGCTTCACACATTCATCTACATTTGCTTTTAAACAATATAAACTCATAGCCACCTCATGCCCGTATTGAACCCTGGTATTCCACAAACAATTAATTCCAACCTGAACACACTTAAATCATGTGACCACAACACTACTTTGACATAAATATCATAAATGGGTTTTAATCACATTATAAACATAAACATACGAGACACAACAAGCACACTTGACGGGTTCCAGTAAATGAGCAAAACAAGTCATAAACAAATTGGCTAAAACAAGTTCAACTAATCAACATATTTAGTTTAACCACTTCAACAAATTTATACAAGCTAGAATAAGACCTGTTTATTGAATGGCTTGCTTATTGAACAGTTAGATATAACAACCCAAAACTAATAATTTGTGTAACTTAGCTACCCGTAACGTAATTTAGGGGGGTAAAAGTAAAAATCCCACCAGTTACTCTTAAATAATAAGAGAGAATTAATATAATATATTAACCACAACGACCTTCAGATTGACAAGTACTTCAATTCATTTGAATGTCTGATCAGTTAAGTCGAATAAACATAAGATATGAATTCACTAAGACAAAAGGTTTATCACACATGTTACAGAAAGCAAGAAAGCAAACATCACAAACTGGAATAACTAGCCTTTAACATCAGCAATGATAACATCGCTCGTTTCTCTTTCTTCCGTTGGCAACCACCTGCAACCAAACATGCAGATGATATTCAGATTACTACGTAAAAAAACCAGCAAGAATATACAAATTAAAACAATCTGATGTATGAATTTTTATAAGATCACGACGACAATTAAGCTCTAGTATAAACAGAAAACATACAAAATTAGATTTCATACAAGTTCTAGGATAATAGAATATACATCTTCACAAACCATCTAGATGCAACCTTCTTATCCTAAAGGAAAAAGTAAGGTTTGCTCTCATCTCACCCTCCACAAACTCTTGTATTGAGAAGATTTTGCTGGGTATGTTTGTTTGTTGCATCTTCAAGAACCATGAAAACAAAATAAGCAGACCAGATTGCATCTATGACACCCCACACACTATGGGTCTTAATATTAGATCATCATGAGCACAATAACGAACAAGAAAAGGAGGAGATAACATCTACCAGACAACAAAACCCAATGTAAAAAAATATAAACAAGTGAAAAGAGAAAAGTTTCATGAGTACGATTTTACACCTGTGGCATTAACACAAGTCTGTGTAAAAGCAACTATAACAATGTAGACATAGTTTCTATGCTAAACCGTTACGCTTTGTTTTTTGCATACATGGTGTTTAAAAACGAGCATGATTGAGTAGAGCCACTGGTTTTCAAGTTACTCTATACACATTTGGTATCATCATCTCTAGCTAAAATGATTCTTGCCTTTATCTCAACCTAACCATAGTGGCTTTGTAGAAGTAAAAAAATTAAAATATAAAGGCAGAAAAGCAAGCATAGAACGCTAAGGCTGATACAAATACAGCGTTGCAAGAGTTGACTTTATAAATGATTTACAAGTGTTTGTTTATAGTTAAATCTCTCTAAAATGCCAGCTAAGTGCTATAGGATTTTCAACAGCATACTCGTGATTATAAGTTCCAAACCCAGTGACTTTTTGTCTTTTCTTGCAAGGATAAAATCAATATATAAAATCAGGTTCAACTGTGTAAAATAAGTGTTCAGTGTAGTCAAATCTTAAATGTCAAACACACACTCAAAGCACAAAAGACTCACGAGTCACCTTGTGCAAAAACAGGCACGTCCAAAACAAAAACAGCACAATAAATAAGTCATAAGCATACAAAATGAATACTACTCCCCATATATAGTAAACAGTTAATGTAATTAGAAACCAAAATTACATCAAGTATTTCAAAAACCTCTTAAAATCATCTAACTAAAACAAAATATAGTATCATTAGTTGCAACCTGCAAGCTATAGCTATTCTACACAATTTTGACTCCTTTCTACTTCTCTTCTAAGCCAACAAACCAAAGCCCTATAAAGGAGTTTTAAGCAATCTTTTATACTAAGTGAGGTTTGGGCATTCTTTTATCATTTATTTACGCTTTTTACTATAACTAGAAGACCATAAAAAGAAGCAAAATCTAACAATTTTGCTCATCTTCTAAGCACCATAATCAAAGATTATAAATCATCACCCAATAGTTAAATCTTTCAGTTTAATGTTAGCACAAGCAAACCAACAAAGCAAAAAACCCAACTGAAAAGTTTGCAACTTTAAGAACCAATGCATCACAATTATAGACTCACAAAGAGCCTAGCAGTCAACAACTTGATACTTCCATAATTCCTACCTAACAAACAGAAGGTTTTCTTGTACAACGTCATCTACATAATTCCCTAAAAAAACTCTGCTTATCAATAACATAACACAAAAGACTACAGCATTCACACTCTATCATAACCACAAAGCAACAACTCAATTCAAATCCACAAACAAAACACCAAAAGCTACATCAATGATAAACCATATTACCTTAGATGTTGCTTGGGTACATGACACCCGAACCCTAGCTCCCTGCAAACACAACACCAAACATTCAAACAAAATCCCCAAACACAAAGCTGCAAATTCCCATCATAATCCACAATTACCATCGATTCGGAGGAAGATTAGACTTAAACTTCGCACGAAACAACACCAGTGTTCCCATGAGGCCTCGTCACTTTCCCCCAAATGCACCGATAGTGCGACCCATTCTTCTTCACCTTCGCTTTGTAGATGTACGCCATGCGTTTCCCTTGGTACCATGCCACCTCATCCTTCGTGTTCACTCCCTCAATCTGAATCAACGATGTGTTCGGGTACTGGTTCGACTTCGACCTAATCAAAATCACTCAAACAATCAAAAACTAACAAATTCGACGTTGTAGAAGGATAAAACTGAGATTCGAGTGATGTTTGATTTACCTCTTGTAGCCGAGAATCGTTCCTCTGGTGTAAGTCTGAAATGAATGAGACAGATGGTGTTACGAAATGAAAAAGTGAGATTGAAGGTGATGATTGGAGATTTAGGGTTTATGGTAGATATATTGGTTTACCTGACACGTTCTCCTTGACGGCCCTTCACCATTTTTGATTCAACAGAAGACAGCCGACGCCTGTGATGAATGAAAGATGATGAAGAGTAGAAACCCTAAAATTGCATTGGTTATATATGATGGTGTTTCGATGGGCCGATTTTTGGGTATGGAATAATTGATGTGGGCCGGAGATCTCTTGGGCCTAAGAAGGGGGTACAATAAAACCTTTACAATATGCGTAGCGGAAAACTCAAGTCATTGGTTAACGTTTATTCGATTATAAAAAATTTATTTGGGTTTATTTTTTAATCAAACCGAATTGAATCAAAATATATCTAGTCAAGCCGAATTCAATCAGTTGAATTCCCTTGAATTTGGATTTCGGATTATCGAACCAAGATTTAGTGGAACAGGAAATCGGACAAAAAAACCATCATGAATGACTAAGAAACAATGTGTTAAGGGATTAAGGCTATGATGACCTATGAATCATGAATGCAATCGCATTCTAATTTTGAGGTTTGCAACTCTAAGTTGTTAGAATATAGTTATATACAAGCATAAGTCGTAACAATCTATTGAACAAATAAGTATCATTGAATATGAAACGATAAAAAGAATAAGAAACTAAGAATATCATTCATGACCATTTAGATAATTACATCTCTTTCCAAGTATAACATCTCATATTATACTAGTGTTTTAACATATAATGTACTTTAATGACATGACATGTGGTCTCCTGACAATCAATCATTTTGTTGTGTCACTTTTCATTGCTCTTTGTGCACACGTTTTCTAGTCTCCACTCGCATCATATTCACAATTCCATATCTAAAATATTTGATCCTCCATGGGTATGGTGTATCCGATCCCCCAAGGTATATTCGATCCCAATAAACATGTGCTAAACCTTTATACATCATCAAGAGTACAGAGGATGCGATCAATATAGATATATTCAATATAGATATTTTTTCAGTATATGAACTAAAACTAAACTTTTTTATAAGTTAGATTTGAGAGTTTGCTTTCTTCTTATCTAAATTTAGTTCATGTATAATATCTCTGTTTTATTTTGTATTATGCTGGGATATTTTATTCTATAAAATAATGAGTTTCATTTCCTCGTATTGGTGACTTCATTTTAGTATTATAAAAATTGGACCAAAACATCCAAAATCAGGATCGAGAGTGAGTATTAACTTGAGTGTTCAATGTCTAATTCGTATCAAGATATAATGTCAAGGGAGGGGTGGTAGTTGAATCACAAGATAGAGAGCGGGGCCTTACATATCCAAACTAACAGAAAATTTGTCTAAAGCCACCCTTATAAAAGAAGACTGTGTGTCTACAAATTTATCATGATGACTTGAAAAAAGATTTTATAAAAGTCAGGTCCTATTTCAAGTCGAGTACACATACAATGATGGTAGAGTACAAAATACAAAGCTAATATTCTAAACTGCTTAGAATGAATCTCTTGTGTTTATTCGACTAGAGGTGTCTGGTTATCCTATGACCCAGGACTCAATGAGTTATTTCTTGTTATGTAGATCTTGTCCATTAGTCAAAAGGATATCTAGTAGCATTGCTATTTTCAGAGGCAGCCTGAGCCAGGGCAATATGGTCATTCGCCCAGGGTCTGAATATACCAGGGGGCCGAAATTTAAAAAAAATTATATATATATATATATATATACTAGTGGGTGCCCGCGCGCGTTGCAGCGCAGACATCATGTTAAATGAATGAAAAGTACTTCGTAGTAATGAACGGTTGTGAAGACCTTTCAATGACCATGGTGTAGATTGAGGGTTGAGAATGATGATGAAATCATAGATAGGTAGCCGATCACATTATTTTATTAAACATAGAAGGTTATGTTGATCGTAGATAACCTTCGCCGCGGTTCGATTTTGAAGGCATATGAGAACGTCACAACGCTAGTTTTTGAGATATCATGGTTTCGGTTAGTTCAACAAATATAGTTGTGTTTTTGCAATGTAAACAAATGTGACTATGATGTACTATAGTTATGAGGAAATATTCTAACCGTTGGAAAACTCAAATCACACATGTAGTTGTTAACCCATTCTGCTTACAAAGCCTTGTTAACCCATTCTGCTTACAAAGCCTTGTTAACCCATTCTGCGTACAAAGCCATCTGAACTTACTTTAGTAAATGGTATTCTAAGTACTTTAATTGTATAAGTTACCTTAATAAAATTTGTTGAAACATGTATAGATTTCTCATATTATGTCCACAATTTTGATACACAATTGTTATTTTATAGTGAAAACCTTATAACATGAAAATCACCTTGATAACAGAAGAAGACCATGTTCGCGCATCCCATTGAATAAGATAAGAATAATCGCAAATACTACAAATTCTTGCCCATACATAAGTAAAGGGGATTGAATTGCCACCTATATGAATAAAAAGAGAAAGTGTGAGATACCTAGAAGAATAAACCTCTACATCCTCAATAGTATTCCAATGTTCTTTGAAAACACCTCTATATGAACAACTCCCTCTTAGCTATACTTTTTATATGACCCATTTGAGATGGAACAAAACCTAAATCAAATAATCTACTCATAAAGTAAATATACCATCTCCATTTTATCCATACCTGTTGCTCATTAAAATATAACCACAGTTGGCCCATTTTCACATTAAAGTGTAAGAATTTCACTCCCCAAATAGCATCATTACCTTCTTGAGGATTAAAATCTGGCAAAGAAGCTTCTTTTGTGATGTTAGGCATGGGCTTATCTTGTACATTCTCATGCACAAACACCAGGTCATCATCTGTATAATCCTGCTAAGGATCTCCATTATGTTCTCTTGTTCCATGCGCTTTCTTTGATAATATGAAGCATCTGTTGTTCCCCTATTAGTAGGCTGAAGTACTGAATCATATGACGAGAATTTAGATGAAACCGAAATCTTTGGTGCATCATCATCGATTAAAATGTAAGAATTAACACCATCTTTATTATTACTTTCACTAATTTTCTCAGACACTCTTAACCTCTTTGTTTACTAAAACAAAAATCAAGCTCCTTTATTGTATCTTCTGGTGTACATGTGTCATTAAGCATGGTTTTTATCATGGATATACCTTTAGTTTTCCTAGTTCTTCTAATTGCTCTTTAGCTTTTTCAAGCTCTTTACGACAACGGGCCTCGTCTCTACCCCTAGTTTTGTACTTGACCATTAGTTCGGTAAACATCCTATTAGAAAAACACGCAGTACCTCATTATGTCCCTGTGTAAGTTTGTAAAGATAGCATATATGAATGTGACATGAATTAACATGATATAATATTTTATCAAGCCCACCACTCCTAACATGGTCACATACTTCCTTTGGTTCTAAACAAGTAGTAAGAGGTTAAACTACCAATGAGGATAAGAAACCTAGAACATAATCAAGGGTTTTTGTTATAGATTGTATTATTAAAATAATGAAATAAATCCCCCAGTATTTCAAGGATGCAGGTTATAGAAGTATTATAACTTACTTGTTGCGGACAACCAAAGTCCTTTTTAGAATATCCACACTATCTTTACTATGGGGCTCAGTACCCAAAGAAGCAAGTTTGACAATTTCATCTTCTTCCAAGTTCAAATCAGAGACCCTGCATTATAAGACCCACAAAGGTGGCAATTACAACCTATTTAATTATGAATAGGCAGATGGTTTAGATGGGTCTAAACGTGTAACAGATCAGGTTTGTCAAAAGGGTTAAAGACACCAAAATTTGCCCAACGTGTAATTGCAATGCATACAACCTCTCAACTTGTTTGATTGCAATACATCCAATATCTTATAAAATTTAAAAGGAACAGGACAGAAAAGTGTATGTGCAAACCAAGAAATTTATGGTTCTGGTTCTTCCTCATATAGCTACACTTACAACTTAAGTGCAACAAGTTCTTTCGCTAAAGCCATATTCCTCTCTTGCAACTTCATACGATCCAGGTCTGATTTATTAAGTTCCTGTAGCATGACTAATTTGTAAGAATAAGTTTAATCACCTGAAACTGGATAATGTAAGTGATTGTAGATGTGAAAGATGTGAAATTAAAGAGCGCTTGACTTTTTATATAAAAAAATTATTCCAACGGATTCAAAAATGATTTGTTCTTGCGAATTGAGGTATGTTTTTTCATTTTCACGAGTATGGCCTAACCAGAACTAATATTCATGTAACAGAACTATACGTAGCAACATAAAAGGTGGTTACGATAAGTGATGAAGATGCACGGTGATCAGGAAACCAAGGCAACACAAGCAGGAGTGGAAAGGTGATAAAGATCAGAAGCTCAAATGAGTCTGTACTCACTACTTATGTAATTACTGCAAATGTTATCAACAGTGAAAAGGTTTAAAAAATCTAAAGATTAAATGACTCTGGGATTCAGCATGTATCAGGGTACTTATATAATTACTGCAAATGTTAAGTGGAAGCAATTTGAAGGGGAGAAGCATACCAATTGAGCTGTAATCATACTGTTTAAAAACATAAATCATGAAAACAAACAACAACAATACGAGTAAAAAACATGTAAAGGAAGTATACGTAGCCAATAAAATTGACGCATATCATATTTTAATAATGTAACACATAAGTAAATACCTTTATTGTACATACCTCTAAGTATGAAAGATCAACATGATGTTTTTATGCATAATACTATGCATGTGCTTAGCTATATGTTGACAAAGAATACTTGCAAATTTTATACAGATCAGAAGGTTGCAGCCAAATCTAATTCAAGTGTGTGGCGTTTAGGCACACGTGTGATAATTTCAAGGAAAAATCTAAGCCAAATTATCACTAAAACCAAGATGTAATGTCTAACAAAACACAGTTGCAGTGGCTGTATTGATACTATAACCAGATGCAATGTGTGTATGAGCATCCCGATCAGATCATGTTTCTTTTTACTCCCAAAAATGAGTAACTAATGACTTTATTGTTTCACTTTCGAAACCTGGAACGGAATATACTATTGTAGTCTAATTGATATATGTATCGTTGTTCACTAAAGAGATGTAGTAATTTCAATGCATTAACTTATAAAGGGGTAACATATATAAAAAAATTACAAGTACGAAGATGAACCAAGAACGAAGATGAAATTGGCACCTATAAATCACTATACCTAACCTTCTTTCTTCAAAACAATAAGTCTTACCAAACAGACACAAAATCACATTTTGTATAATAATTTAACATGTGTTAGCCTTAACTTCAGTTACCTTTTCAACATACCTAACCTTTCAATGCATTTAAATATAATGAAATAATCAAAATTGGTAAGTCTATGAAGTTAGTAATAAAGCTAAAAATGTGGAGCACATTGGTAAATGAAATAGGTACAAGAAATAAAAAGACGACTTATTTCAAACTCTAAACTAAAAAATAGTGCCAAATGTATGATAATGAGGAACAAAGGGCATTCAATGAAATCATGATCAAATACAACTGAACAAAAAGTAAACATAACTAAGTATGTGGGTTGTTAAATTAAGTGCACCATGTTTTGAGCTGTCATAGAACCTGTTCACCTATTTTAATATGTTACCTGATATCAACAACAAAGAACTTAAGAAAAACAGAGCAGGAAAAACCATAGAATACCATAACCATACAACCCAGGTCCATTGAGATGATGAAGCTGCAATTACAGAAGCTTTAATGGAGGTAAAATTTAAGAGGTGGAGACCTCAATTTGAACTATTAATGACCTAATCACGTACTAATGCTATCAAATCAACAAAAGAGGAGGTACAAATTATGAAGTGACATGAATTGCAAGTATTATCGACCTAATTAGCTACTAAGGCTACAAAATCAGCAAATCAGAGCGTAACAAGTACAGAGCACCACAAAAAAGTGTGTTTGAAACGAAGTACCTTTAAACCACAGATCACAACCGACGTGGATGATGTTGTTCGGGTTCCCTGGTTCGAAAACAAACAACGGACATATAAAGGGAGAACGTAACATGATAGATTAATACACAGAAGAAATCAAAGCTTACCTGGGTTTGGAGTCACGGTGGCAGTTGCATCGAAGGAGCATGGCAATTGCGAAAGGCCTGTATATGTAAACAAAATTCTCATATTCCGTAAACTCCTGCAAATCATCAACAAAGACGAATCTCAAAACCCTAGCCCTTACAAATTAGGGCTAAATCGAACACAATAACATTCGAAATGGCGAATCGAACCTTGTTGAACTGAAACCACTCCTAATAGGGCGGATCGAAGATCCCTTCGACTTCCGATTTGCTATTGCAAGGAAACGGTGCATCGGGGAAGTGTATATATAGAGAGATTACTTGAAGAAGACGACGACCTGGCAGTGGATTCGGTATGTAGTGGAAAAGGACATCCTTCCTTCAACTGAAGAGGCGACAATGAATGTTGTTCAGTTTCGGAATCCCGGCGGTAGACCTACCGGCGAAGGAAATAAAGACTGATGCATGTGTAACGGCCAGCGGTGGGGAAGGGCGCTGCTCAACGGGCGCGTCTTACGGTAGGAGTGAAATGACGATGTTAACCATCCTATATGCATTATAAAGGAATAGATATATATAGATATATATATATATATATATATATATATATATATATATATATATATTTATATATTTATATATTTTTTTTTTAAAAAAATTAACATTGAGTTTCTTAAAATTTATAATACTTGAGAATAATTCTTAGCCCAATACTAGCTCAATTGTATTGAAAGTTCTTATAACAAAACTTTGGCCCAATATAAGTAGATGTGATTACAAAAATTAATTTATATAATACAATTCGCTAGTATAAAAGGGTCTTTTTTTCCCGACTCGCCTAGGGCCCCGAAATCCTTGGGGCCGGACCTGGCTCGGTGCCGGCCCTGGCTATTTTTAACAAGTTTTAATCTGCTTTTAAATCCATCTACTTTTAAATCCACCTAACATGTCTATTATAGGATTTGAACCATCACCGGTCACCATTAAAGGGTGAGCTTTGTTGATATGACATGTGATGATAGCAGGTATGTTATCATGTAGTGGTGACCTGCTATCATGTAGTAGTTCACCACCACATACATGCTTGCATGTACACGCCAAGGTGGTACGTGACAGACGACAATGATTTGCACACACCCTAAGCCACACATGTGGAGTACTACCGTTTAATGTTTAAAAGCGTTAGCAAACAAATATGACTGAATGCTATGTGCCACTAGAGGTGTACATTTTGTTTTTTTCCCAAACGTGTTAGGTCTGGGTCAACAATGGTCAAACCCAGTTCAGTTTGAAACCAGATTACGAAGGAATACGACTAATTTAGTTTAAAACCAGTTATACTGAATTGTTTCATTTTAGTTGGTTTCAGCAAAGAGGTTTACAAATCAATATCAGATATAGAGTTCAGTTCCAAACTAGTTTCGACCAAAATGGTTTTCCTAAACAACTTCATCTCGATTAAAAACCGGTTCCAGTTCGGTAGGTCAGAATGAAACATCCCTTTATTGGTTTAACCTAGCGAAAATGAATCTCCCACGCATGGTTTACCTGATGATTATGGCATAATGATGTAACAACGTAAAGAGAAAATGACAATGATGAAAGAAAGATGTCATAATGATGAATTTGATGTTAAATAAACTGTATGGATATGCTCAATTACAGTTGGTTGACCTTGTATACTCCAATATCAAAACATATATAGTCGAATAATGACACTCAAGCCAAAATGTGGAATCACTGGCGTTTGACTAGACAAACATTTAAACTTAACAAATATGAATTCCGAGTCTCAATACTAGTTTGGCTCTTGATCAACAGAAACATTCAACTGTACCAGTCAAGAAAGAGAACAGAAAGAGTAAGCACCACTAGAAACAGCAAAAGAAATGTTCTGCTACTGCTGTTTCGCTGGATAGCTTGTGTCAATTCCTTGTTACCCATCTCTACATTCTTCGTTGCTTCAACCGCCTATAAATAACATCATTTAATTATTTTTGGCCAAAAAAGCATTTAAATCATTGGTTTAACAGCATTCTGAGTTGTCTGACCTGGTCATACAAATACTCTATTTGTTGAGCCTGTTGCAAGACGTGTGTCGACATGAGATGATTCAATGCCGACATCTCTACCATTTTGGTTTCAGTGTCACGTGCTGCATCTAGAAGACTTGACAATTCTACCTGAACCAACTTGAGTTACTCAACCATGAACTAATTTATTGAGCTCTGGGTCAGACGGGTTGTGGAACGGGTCAAAACGTGTAATTTTTGTATGGGTCATATTGGTTGACCTGAAACACCGATTTAGGACTATGTATGCCTCAAAGAAAGCACTTTGGGTGACTTTCAACCCATTTAACCCGTTTCCTTTGTTAGTGAATATTTCTTATTTTCTCCATTTGGCCCATTAAGTTTAGAATATCTGAAACACAAAATTGATGATATAATACCTGAAGAGCACGTGTTTCGTCATCTAAAAGTTCCTGCTGGATTTTCATGGGTTCGGGTTGGATTTCACCAGGGTCCCTGGTCTCTGAAGTTGTTGGTTCCCTTGACTCCAGATTGTTGCTGATATCAGTAGAAGTTTTCGCAGGAGCCCGCTTCGGTTTTCTTCTAGGCATAGCTCGATTAATAGCATCTTGAAATCGTACGGCTCTGAGTTGATCAAACTGCGATGTTACTGAATGAAGCTTTTCGCTTAATATTAAAACCTGGAATTGGAGCAAGGAAAAGTTATGATTAATGAAAATCACCAACACGCACTTTATAGGGGCCTTCAGCTTTTGCTGATAGGATGACCATCACCCGAGCCCCAATCCTAAACTCACATAAGAACTGACCGAATCTTAAACTCACAACTAAAACTGGTCTGAAATATCAAATACTCAACTACACTTCTAATAATTCTATAATTCTAATATTCATATTTCAAGTTTCTAACAACATCAACATACTATTTATTATACATTTTAACATTATATAGTATATTATACCGATAAAAGGGTCCGGATAATCAGACACCATACCCATCCCAAACCCACAAAATACTTTAAAACTAATCTCATACCCGAATAACCCTCTCCCACAACATGTTTTGTTATAGTTGATTATCTTATTCTGGTGATTCAAGTTCATTATACACACAAATACAAAGATAATGGTGGTTAGGATAAATTATACATACCACTCCATGTTTGTGTGCAATAGTATCAGCATTAGCATTGTCTCTAATGCCAAGCCAGCCCTTTGAATTCACTTCTTCATCAGTTATGCTAGTTTTGAGAATGTCAATCTGTTCTTTACAGGCTTTAACAAAAACGCTAACCTGTAGAATAGCCGCACATTAATTTTTGTTCCCTGTTTTAAGTATGCATGTTATCCAGCTACAGTCTTATATCATAGAACTGCCTCTTTTTTGGGTATAAACTGTATCAAATTCCAAATAAGAATAACATTTAAATCTTACTTCATGCTCAATGCTGTCCCTCTCCTCTTCTGTGGTACGATGAGGATCTATATAATCCTTCCTGTGTTTTTTCAAAAATTGTTCTAAAGTCTCGATGCTTTCTAGCTGAGAAATAAAGGAAAGAAAAAAAAAGGAGATCAGATAAGGAACATCAAATGTCTGTGTAAAGAACAGCTTAAAACAAAACGTGAATTGACTCATTCATAAGTAAACAAGTCGAAATTGCCAGCTCTGCTTTAAAGCCATATGGTAATAGAATTGTGTATACCGTTTTCAACGCAGCTTTGGTGAAATGTGATCTTTCCCGAGGTTTGTGAATGATAAAAGATGCCATAAGAGCTGCCCTTTTGGCCTGTTGACAATAATCAGATCAGAAACTGCATGTTATTATTATGAATACATACAAACAGAGGTACCCTTTGGACTGTTGACAATAGTTGCAGTATCACACATCAAAACTAGAAGCTACAACTGTCAAATATACACATGTTTACCTTCTAAAACCAATCCAAAAATTTTTTATGGACACAGAAATCTGACTGCCTTATTACCATGTTTGATATTAATCAATTAAGATGTCTAGCAGATCAGGAATAATCAAGACAACAGTACATTATAATTTGTATCTTTACAAGATATAAAAATAAAAATAGTTATCATCTCTATCAAGTAATGGCATGCCATCTAGACAGGTGATATAGACTGGTATAACAGAAATGTACTTCATATTTATAAACTAAACCGATACAAATGACCACAACATTGTAAACCAATCGAACAATGGTCAAACAGCATAAAGATCAGTAAAGCCACTGAACTCAAAGCTGCAATCCTTTTTAAAAAGAGAGGTAAATCAACAAAAGAAATTATATTTGCTACTGGTAAACAGACTCAAAATAAAAATGAAAACCAACCTCGTTAAATCCCAAAGACAAAGCCCCCCTGTTGACAGCATCTTTAAAGTCTTCCGTCCGGTCTCTAATCTTAGCCATGCATTAACATCCACCAGCAATCACCTTAATGATATTTGAAAGAAGGAACGATGTGAAAAGAAGTATTAACCATTCAATGGTCACAGCTAACAGGCAACATTCATGAAGTATTGAACAAGATATAAAAATGGGCAAGATATCAACTATAAAAGCTTTCACCTTGGTAAGGTATTTTGATAAATCACAAATGAAGTGACGGTTATTAAGCTATGAACTCTGGCCAAAGAAAATCACTGTTTAAATAAGCAATTTTATGTTTGCTAAAGTTAAAAATATTTAAAATCCATAATATCCTAAATTTTGATGCTGAAAATCTATAGATGTAAAGTTTCTGAGAAAGGCTAATTGCATGATTAGGGCAAAGAAAACAGCAACATCAATCCAGACATGAATACTATGAAAGTTACAAAATTTTAGATTCAAAAATCTCCTAGATTCTGGTTCTGAAAATCGATAGATATAAGTTTCTAAGAAAGAATAATCGTACTATTAAGACAACAACTCAATAACAGCAAAATCAATCCACACATGAATGATACAAATTAGGATTTCATGCTGAAGTCATAAACTTTCATATTCCATGATCTCCTAAACTCTGGATGAGAAAATCCAGACATGAGTTTCTGAGAAAGGGTAAGTGTATGATTAGGGCAAGAATTTTGAAACAACAAAATCAATCCAGATATGATGTCTTACGTGTGAGCAAAGATAAAAGATCTACAATGCAGAACAGAAGGATGACAATTTCTAGGCTTTCAAATGCTTAGTCTCTATGGCTTCTATAAACTTAGTGCTTTATTTCACACAGACACACAGCAAATCAACATCTATGAACATTAAAAAGCACGGAGAAACTGTTGCCCTCTGAAGGGGAAAAGGGAAAAAGAAGGCACCTGTTTAGTAGGGTTCTTGCTGTATCTCTGAAGTGGCTGAAATATGATTCAACGCCCAATTCCGGTGGTTGTGGATGGATTCTTGGCACTAGGGCACTGGATGTGAATTGTGATTTCTGTAACAATGAAAATCAGAAAAGGTAATGCAAGTTCATGAGTATGAAAATGATACATCGTCTAATTGGTAAATGCATATATCAAAATTATAAATAAGAAGTATCATAAACATTTCATGCTGTCAAAGAGATTAACTTATAGTGTGTTTGGGATTGCTTTTCAAAAGTTATTTATTATAACATAACTGACATCAAATTGCATTATTCGAGTCAAGTTACCATGTCAAGAGTCTAACAGAAGGCAGAGTTGATATTGGTACACCACTTAACTTAATGGTACAATCATGCTACTAACAATAACTCTTGATGGCCAAAACTAAATCAAAACAAAATGCAACTGTATCTGGCATCTCTATAAATTATAGAAAGCATGTTATTGGATTGCACTACCTTACTACTACAAGAGCACCTAGCAGAAAACATTTAACGAATTAGTTCTTGCAATCTTATAAGCTACTTCATAAAAAATTCAAACTTGATTCAATACAAGAAATGAACCCAAAAGCTGAGAAACCACTCACTCACAGCAACCTCGAGCGGTTTTTTCAACATATCTACTGATCAATTCAAAATCCCATCCGAAACTACAATAACCATACTGGTAACCCAAGTAAACTTCGTTCAGGCATTTCATCAAACACTTCATATGCACCATCCTCATCACAAGATTCACGAATATCTCTCAAACCCATCTCATTCCCATCAAACTACTTCCATACAAGTTTGTGAAACAGATACAAACTAACAGTAATTCCACTCTACATCAGTGATTATACCATGTAATGTTTCTAATCCAAGAACGGAGAAGAATCAATCGACTAAACCAAATCACAACATCACCAATAACACCAAATCACAACATCACCAACAACAGATCACAACACCAACAATTCGAAGCCCTAGAAACGACGACAAATGCGAGAAATTACCTGTCGAGAAGCCCTAGAAACGACCACGGAGGCGTGAAGGGCGTGCGCCGCTGCCGACGGTGGTGGCGCCTGCCGATGGTGGTGGCGCTTGCCGATGGTCAGGCCGGCCGGCGATTAGTGGCTGTTGTGAGGAGTTGTGGCAAGGCGTAAGGGAAGGGGAAGGCGTAAGGGAAGGGAAGGCGTAAGGGAAGGGAAGGCGTAAGGGAAGGCGTTGGTCAGCTAATGAACAAAGTCTGACCTCCGGAGGCATTTCATTCAGACGTAGTGGCTGTTTGGGATTGTTTTTTTTTTTCTCTTTTTATTTTTGGAGGGGTGAAAAACTCATCCAAAAGTCTCTACAAGTTAAAATTTTTAACTTCCGGTGATTTTTGGAGGGGCATTTTGATCTTTTCACATCTTCAAAAGTCAATCAGACAATATTATACTGTCAAACAAAGGAACTAAAAGAAACTTATTAACTTATTTTCTCATAACAATTACACTGTCAAACACTATAAAATAAATTTATAACTTTTTAAAAGTTAAAAAGTTAAAATTAATAAAAAAAAACACTCACAAACACCCACTTAGTTAGCAAAAGTAATTCAGTAAGTTTCTAAACCATTTAAGCTTAAAGGAACTAAAAGGCGACACATTTTGACATTTAAACACAAAATGCAACTCCATCCTAAAACAATATTATGCAGATCTGTAAATTTACATCATCAATAACAAATCTATACAACTGTATTACCCTTATCTAAGTTATATGATCAACGTTAAAGACACAAACAAACAGAATCAGAAACGAAACAACCTAAATTATGGACAAATTAAAGCAATTGAAAAACAAACCCTAAGTAGAAATTGAAGAAGAAGAGCGAACGAGCGTTAAAAGATTGATGTTCTTACTTTGTGTTCGAATTTGAAGAATTGAATCAGTGGAGAAGATAAAGAAGATGGGCCTTGAGATGATGAATCAGGTGACCGGTTGCTGGAAAGTTCTACATAAATTTGATAATTTATTTTGATTTTTAATTTAACGTAAGGTGAAAGAGTCAAATGGGAAGGTAAAGTGGTAAACACTACTTGAAAACCTATGACTTGTCGGTTTTGATATGAGGGCCGGCTCAATTAATTTGAAGGCATCAAAAAAACTATTTCTTTTTCTTTTTAGATACACCATATTTATGCTTTTGATTTCGGTTTGACATTTATATTACTATTTATAAGTTTTATCTCACAAGGTAAGTCTAAAACAAATATGGATAATCAATTCAAAATAATCAAAAAAGTATCTACCTACTCTAATAAAAAGGTATTTTGGAATGACACGTGGCAACACCATATTAATTCTCACTAAAATTTTCCCGCCTCTCTCTCCTATTAAATAATTATCTTAATTACTAATAATATTTCTTTAACACCTTTTTAGATTTAATAAATTAAGAAAGAATTCTATTTATTAATGATTTTCTAAATAAATAATTTTTTTATAAATAAATAAATTTTTATAAAGCATAAAACTTTTTTAAAAATATAAAATATTTTAAAATTGGTATTTTTAAAAAGTATTTTTCAAAAACAAAATATAATCAAATTTGAGAGTTATAATAGGAAAATTTTTAAAAATGATAATTTTATACGATTTGTTGATATTACTGTTTTATTATTATAATATCAATTTACAATTATTAAACTTTATTATATTATTATTTTATTTATTCAACCCGTGTAATACACGGGTTTACTAAAGCTAGTGAAATAATATACTAGCAAACAAAAGAATTTAAATCTAAAGAATTACCAGCTCAACAAGTCCTTAACTTCTGAATTCTATATTATCACTAGATAATTTATTTAGCATTCTGTCATTTAAAAGATCCGATCAAACTGTTGAACAATTGCAATTTAAGTTAAATTAGTCAAATATTAAGAACTTAACTATTTAAGTATGGTCCTAAATCAATATTGCAAAAATTATAGAAAGCTTAAAGGAAAACAAAATCAATATTGCAAAAACTATAGAAAGCTTAAAGGAAAACAAAATCAATATTGCAACCTAATTTCTAAATCAAAAAGTTAAAACATAAAAACTAAGATTAAAACAAGGTGACAAAAATAAGAATTACAAGTCAAATACAAACTAACCTTAAAAGAGATTAGAGAAGTAAAAGCCTAAAGTGACTCGGTGGAATTTCATAGTAGAATTTGTGACGAACAACTCTCCGCCGCACCACGCCACCACCCGACCGGGATTCCGGACAACAACTCTTTGCTCGTTGCACCTTATTGGCACCGCCTGATGGCCTAAGCCGAATACCTCCTTTCTCCGAGTCTTCTATATTCGAAATAATATTAGATCACTATTCCGATGAATCTCTGAAATCGAAATTAGATTACTCGATAGATCATAAGAAATCAAGAAAAGAAGATGAGTAGTTGAATTTGTTTATCACTTCCTATTCATTTGAATCACTAAAGTCTGTTCATATGCCTTTTATTCTCCAAGTAACACAAATTCTCGCTTCTATATCTTTTGGCTTGAAATCACATCTTCCCACAAGAAGAAGCCCATATTATGTCTATGTCAAGCCCAAATATATGAATACATATGTACTAGTAGAGTGACCCGTGCTATGCACGTGATTGTAAATTTTGAAAATGTTAATTCTGATAATTTACACATTAGTATTAACCAGTTGTAAAAAGTTCACACTTGAAATGCTAATAAAAAAAGTATAACAAAAAGAAATACTAATACGGATTCATATTAGTGGAAGCTAGGGAAAAACAATAGCTTGAAGATAACCTCCTTCGAAGACCCGAAAGGAGAAGATGACAAAAAAAGGAACAATATTTGCTTTTCTTTTCTCAATGATGATTCTCATTCCAACCTTTGATTACATCCTTAAATAATAAAATAGAATGAACTAAACATAGGGTATATTCCCAACAAAATAGGAAAAGATAAACATCTCCAAAATAACAAACAATACTTAAAAAAGGTGGTTGGATGGATGGTGCATGCTGTCGATGGTCCATAATCAGCCACGAGTTGATGATGGGCCAACAATATTATTAATGAGCCCAGGTGGTTCTTGTAGTGTGTTAGGATTCGTATCATCCTCCCCCTCTAAAATTTGACTCGTCCGCGAGTCATCTTCACCATCCGCCACATATGGAGAAAGATCAGCAACATTAAAAGTAGCAGACACCTTGTAATGGCCCGGAAGATCAATCTTATAAGCATTGTCATTGATACGCTTAAGTACACAAAAAGGGCCATCTGCCCGTGGATGAAGTTTACCAAATCGTCCTTGTGGAAACCGCTCACGTCTTAAATAAACCCAAACGAGATCACCTTCATGAAAGACTACCTTTTTGCGATGTTGATTAACACGTGCATGGTACCGTAAATTATGTTTCATAATTTGATCCCTTACTTGTTCATGGAGTAACTTGATTTGCTTTGCTAGCTCATCACCATCAGTGCTATAAAACTCTAGTTCTGGGAAGGGTGTTAAATCAAGTGGGGTAAAAGGATTCCTCCCATAAACAACAAAGAATGAACTTTGCCCGGTGGAGCTATGATTGGACCGATTATAAGCAAGCTCGGCCTGTGGTAGCACAAGGTCCCATTGTTTCGGATTGTCACCCATGAAACTTCGAAGTAAATTACCCAAACTACGATTTGTTACCTCCGTCTGACCATTCGTTTGGGGATGATGCGAACTACTGAACTGTAATTTGGCACCCAAACGCTTCCATAAGGTGCACCAAAAATGGCTAACAAACTTCACATCACGATCCGACGTAATAGTGTGCGGTACTCCATGCAAACGAACAATTTCTGAAACGTAGAGACGGGCTACCTGTGAAGCTTTCATAAGTCTTAGCACATGGAATGAAATGTGCCATTTTCGAGAAACGATCCACCATGACCATAATAGAGTCTTTTTTTGCCTTGGGTAAACGGTAGACCCAACACAAAATCAATACTCACATCCTCCCACGGGTGAGCGGGGACGGGTAGAGGATTATAAAGCCCTTGGTTCGAGTGAAGGGTTTTTGCTAGGTGACACACACGACAACTATTCACAACTTTTGACGCCTCTTTTGAAATATGTGGCCAATAAAACCGTTCTTGAACCCGTGCAATGGTTTTGTCACGACTAAAATGACCCGCCAATGCTCCCTGGTGACATTCTAAAACGATTGCTTCCCGAAAAGATGAAAGAGGAACACACAAGCGTTGTCCCATGAACAATAACCCATCTCTTTGTATGAAACTCTTATAAGGTCCTTCTTTTGTTTTCTGCCAAATGTCATGAAATTCGGGATCATCCGGATAAAGAGTAGAAAAGGACTTAAAACTAACCATTTCAAATGCATGACTTGTGACTAGAGCTGACCGACGACTCAAAGCATCGGCCACAGAATTTTCGGTGCATGCTTTATGACGAATAACAAACGTAAAATCTTGTAACGTTTTGACAGGATCTCAGCCTCTCGGTTGATCAATTAGATTATGTTTGCAGCGGATTTAGCACATTAATTAGCAATTAAAGCAAGAACATAAAAGATATTTCAATTAAAAGCATAAACATAGAGAGAGAAGAGTTCTGCGAAACAATAAATGTTCTATTGGTCGCACGTTTCGGCAATTAAAACAGGTTGGTTACCCATCCTTTTATAGGCGGCAAAAGGATGGGTTGATGTCCTTTTTCTGACATCACTGAATATTCAAATTACAACTGACAAAAACATAAAACTACTGAAGATGTCAACAACTGACATCTTCTTACAAAAGTTCCTAAGTACTGACAAAAGTAAAACTACTGATACTATAACAACTGAAGAACATGCTCTTCAGTTGTTGTACAATTACTGAAACAAAATAAACTACTGAAAAAGAAAAACCACCACAACAACTGAAGAAGACTTCTTCAGTTGTTGTGACAAACTCTGAGTCTTCAGTACTTGGTCTTCAGACTTGGCTTCGGAAGATGTAACAGCTTCGGAAGTATAACAACTGATGACTTCAGTAGATATCATCAGTTGTTGTCCTCAGTCTTTTTCTTTAGACTTTGCTTCGGAAGATGGAACAGCTTCGGAAGATGTAACAACTGATGACTTCAGTAGATATCATCAGTTGTTGTCTTCAGTCTTTGTCTTCAGACTTTGTGCTTCGGAAGAAGATCTTCAGTTCTTTAGTTCTTCAGCTTTTGATACTTCAGTACTTGGTCTTCAGTACTTGAAGTCTTCAGCTGTTGTTCTTCAGTTCTTTGATCTTCAATCTTTGTTCTTCAGACTTTGTCATAACAGCTGAGGCTGGGGCTAAGATGCTCTCGAGTCTGACATTCAAGCAAGAGAACACAATAGCTGATGGGAGTCTTCAGATGTTCCCGAGTCTGACATTCAATCAAGAGAACACTGTAACTGATGGGAGTCTTCAGCAGTTGTTGCAGTGACATGTGGGACTTAGAGGTTTTCCTGATCTTGGCTCATTGGTTCTTTTGGTCCAACAAACTCCCCCTGAACCAATGCAGCCAAAACCTCTAATTATTAGATGTCCCACTTATTGATGGCATAAAGATTGGTCTATTTCCTTCTAGATCAGATTAGAAGTTGACCCAGATAAGCACTGGCCAGAGAGGTAGTCTCAAGTGTTTGTTTGGCTAAGTATGGATGGGAGCTCTGTCTTGGGGAATTGGACACAGAGCTGTTGTCCCATCCATGAGATCTACCTCCCATGTACAAGCCGGTAGGATTCTCGGGTGTATGCCTGAAGAAAGATCATCTGCTCTTCTTTGGATAGATCTTCAGGCACACCATCAAACAATCCCTCCCGACCGTACAGCTCTGAGATGAACTTGACCTGTCTTCCATTTTTGAGCTCAAGTGTTGTGGTTTGCCTGTATGCAAACTCATCAGGATGTTTACCCTCCAACAACAGGTTGAGCTCATTCCTTTGGAAATTCTCAAGCCTCTTATAGACCAGACCCTTCCTAACCACCCTATTATCTAGCATTGAAAAGGGTGATTGGCCGGCTCTATAGGCTTTCTCGAATTCCTCTACTATTTCCCAGGGTGTTATTACAAAAGCCACAGAGATCACTTCATCTACGATTCTCTTTAGTTGGCTTTTGTATCTCACAGGCATGTCCTTTTTGACTATCCTGTGAGACACCCTTGGGTCAGGCCAAGTTCTCACCCTCTCCTTTTCATATTGAAAGGTTTTCTTGAGGGTGAATAATCTCAGAGCTTCCTTTTGCATATTCATTATAGAGGTGGAAGCAGCATAGCATTTATCAATGCTTTTCAGCATTTCCTCATCATGTCGCTTTTGCTGCTCCTCCTCTTCTAATTTTACCCTCACAGTGTCCTGCTGTGAGGTGGGAGTGATGGTTTGTGATTTGGCTTTGGGTAAAGGTATAACTGCTGAAATAGGCAGGCTATCCTCCTCATCCCCCTCTTCTTCATCTTGCAGCCTCAGCACCCTTCTCTTCTTCTTCAAGGGTGGATCATTGGCTGCGGGTTTTGGTGGTAAAGGAGTTGCTTTTGTGGGTTGTGGTTGGGTTGTTGGTGTGGGAATGTTGGCAGGCACTGCTAGCAATCTAGATATTAGAGAAGGCTTAGTCTGTTTTGCTAGAAGTGTCCTGTTCCCAGCACCGGCTTCAGAAAGGGCCTCTGCGACCAGTCCCTTAGTGAAATCACCAGCCGAACAGATCTTGGTGGTTATAGCCAAGATCCTGTCCCTGGTCCATGCTTTGATGTCAAGGACTGGTCTGCCCAAGTACTTCGAAATGAATCTACTCATAGCCTCGAGTTTCTTTTGATCCTCTTGGCTATAAGTAGACCATCGGTAGTTTATCTCCTTAGTTTCCATTTTCCTGATCTCCTGATCTAGCAGGGCAGTGTCCTTGTCAAAGCCTTGCTTGAACAGCTGAGCAATGGCAGAATCCATTGATTTGCTGTGTTCAGCATCAGCCTCCTTGACAAGGGCTGCTAGATCAGAGTCAGCCACCATCTTTCCCTCCTCTCCCTTTTTCTTATCAGTGAAACTGAAATCCTTTTGGATGTCAGCCACTTCTATTTGCTCAACCTCCCTCTCTTTCCTCTTCCCTTTCTCCCTCACCTTCCTAGTCTCCTCAACCAACTCCCTCTCAACCACCATGTGACAAACGCCCATTTTGACCCGAATCGTTTGTCAATAATATATTGTGATTTAAATTCATACTTTTTTACAACCTAATTGAATTATAGGTTTAAGAGATTCTAAATATTATTTATGAGTTTTTCTTAATTTGGAATTATAAAATTGTAGTGGTAACTACAATTTTTAATTACTAGAAATAAATAAATAAATTATAAAATTTACAAGCTTTATAAAAGTTGTAAAGACTTATAAACAATTAATGTGATTAATCTTATGAGTACAAGGTCTAATTTGTAATTTCTGAAACTAAATATAGAAGTTTTAACATAAACTAATAACTATGCAAAACATCAGGGACCAAATGTGTAAATAACCCAAACCATTCCCCCTCTTGTCCCGCATTTCCGGCCGGCGACTCCGGCCGAGCTCCGGCAGCTCCGGTGATCTCCAAATCGCCCAAAATACTCGATTTTGAAGCCAAAAAACCGTTTCATATCGTAGCAGGGTGTGATTAGAACGCTAATACACACTTTAATCGTGTTTAAACATCGGTTACTAGCCTAATCGATTACGTAACCGAAACACCTTTAATCACATAGCCGTTCAAGCCTTAAACAGTAATAATAACCCAATTAATTCAACCAACTCGAACTTCTATCTACCTCTAATCAAACACAGCTCCCAATTGCACCCGAAAACACACAAACATAATGATTCGATCACCACCTTTATCGCGACCAACAACCTATTCGAACATCATCTTCTGTACATCAAGAACCGAAATTGATATAGGGCTATGGATCTAGTGCACCATTAGAAGCTTTATGTACAATGAATTTGGGTTTCATCAACGTTTGCCACCTGAACCGATTCTTGCATAGCCGCGATATGTTCTTCGTGTGTTCTTAATATCATTTAAAAGCAAACCAGGTAATTAAATCCTCATACACACTCGTTTTTACATAATAAATCAAAGCCCCAAGTTTGATTTCATAAACAACATCAATTTGATGTTCAATTTGGGTTAAAATCAATCTAGGGTTCTTGGGGAAATTAAAGATTTGTGTGTGGTTGGTTTATAAGAATTAAAAGCTGAAGTAAAGCGCGGCTGAGGCCTCTGGTTCACTGGTAACACACACACGTTCCAAACCTGAGGTCCCGGGTTCGAACCCGGGCACCCTCGCCATTTTTTTTAAAAGCTTTTCACCCTTTAAAAAATTATAAAAAAATCTCTAAAAATTATAAAAATCAGTTTTACAAACTTTGTTTATTCTAAAGGTTATCTAAGTATTTTCTGAAAATTTATTTCTAAAAAAAAGGGCTTATTTATTTTATTTTTAAAGTATTATTTACAAATATTATAAATAGTTATTTATATAAAAATGGACTTTAAATAATAATGTAAATCATTAAATTATTATTTAAAATCATTAAATTATTGGTGGACATTATATTATCATTAATCATGGATTAATCATGATAAATTGTAGAAATTATATATATATTTATAACTTCACAAATTATCTTCAAGTGTTATTTTAGGTTAATTCTTATAAATATATTTTAACTAATAGTTTAGATTAATAAATCATTGTTAGTCAATACGCTATTGAAATCATTGGTAAATAGTGTTATTTTAGATTATAAAGGTTTATTTACATTTTATATTTAACCTTATCCATCATTATATCTAATTTCTATTCTATATTAAAACACTTAATGGGATAATCCTTCTCAATGGATCAAAATATAAATAATTTCATTATTGAATTTAATTACTTGTCAAAACCCCACAATTCTATTGAAACCCTAGTTCTTGTTAGAACGTTAATCTTATTATTAAAATTTTAACCTTGTAAATGTATATATATATTTAGGTGTCTTGTGACGATCCATCTTGGAACGACGTTTATTATTCTTATTAATATTCAGTTCATACTTATTTTCCAAGTGAGTTTCCTTGCCCCTTTTTATGCTATTTCACACCGTTTTGGGGTGAAACATGTTACATTATTCAACATACACTTATAAACGTTTAGATCTTATAAAAGCACATGCAATTCATACTTTTATTTTTGTCATGGTTATTTGTGTTATTGTAAGTCTTATAAGAGTTACATATATTGTTTACAATCATTAACTATTGCTAGCCTGGCGACGTCTTAGATCTTTGGGCCTGACAAGCCTATTTGGTGCTAAAGTCGATGTATTGCCGACTCCTAGGAGCCGTATGCTTGTGCACTAGGGAACCAAGTACACTTAGCCACTCATATAAACATATAATCTAGTCGAGGTTTGATTGTACTATATGTGCTTTATAAACTTGCTAACTCATAACCTATGACATGAATTGCTACTTGAAAACCCATGGGATATTATGTATATTAAACCCTTGGAAACTCACCAACTTTATAGTTGACCCGTTATTTTTAACATGTTTCAGGAAATGCCAAGTTTGAAGTCATCATTTGAAGTTTGCATAAATCTAGGATTTGGACCTAGATTAAAGAATGAAAAGCTTTGGATCACTTTTGTTTTATGTTTTGACTTATTTCATGTTGAAACTTATGATTGTAATTGCATTTGCAACTTATAATAATAATATTTACATTTAAGGCTAGCGTTATGTGGCTGTGAACGATCTTAACTCTCACACCTCGACGTTTCCGCCGTCAAGGTTGGGGTGTGACAGATTGGTATCAGAGCCCATAACTATAGGGATTTAGGTTATTAGAAATGGTGACCTAGACTATAGCTTATGCATGAACCTCATAGAAAGATCATTATACTTTTGTGCTTACTTATTGTTTGCGTGCTACATAATGCTATGCCTTTTATGCAACTTGATGCCTTAGCATAGGATTGCCTTATGTGTGCTTAAAACTTAGTTACTTGTCTCCCTAAACTTAACTTTGACTCTTTGACTCTCCCCGACAAATGAACTTCCTAAACCTATTCTCAACGACATGTGGAATCTACACTTATCATCGTGGGATTAATTCCTTAGACTCTATGTCTAATCTATGAAAATCTCATCAAGGTTTTGATTTCATGAACCTAAGAAATTTGTGTGACACATAGACACCTGTATTCTGGATTTCCTGGCAAAAGGCCTTCGGGCTAAGGCAAACATATCGTATAAATCTCACTGCGAGACCAGTTATGCTTACCTGGGGATTTCTGGGATGAGTGATAAACTATGGTCAACATACACAAGTCTCTAAGGCAAGTGGGTCAATTTACCTTGACGTGTCAACGATTCCAAATGGTAATGCGTTACTAAATGGAACCATCCTCTTTGTATCTTAAAAATTTTTGATTCCTTGAACTGATTTCTTCTCATTCTTATCATACATAATGTTCCTGTGATATTGAACTCGTCTTACCTTTCAACTCCTACGTTTAAACATCGTTACACGTTAGGCGTTTCATGTAGCTATTTCTATACCTTGATCAACGTGTACATGACTCTTGTTATACCCAAAGGTATTGGGAATCTAAACCGAATGATCTTTAAAACTTTAAATCGTTACTTATGGTTTTCAAATCTTCCTAAGGGTGTGTCCCATAACTAAAGACATTCAATGTTGTAGGTGGAATTCCTACATCTCGGGATACTTTGCTAATTGAATGTTAATTTTGTTAACTCAAATATTATAAGTGGTCACTCACCTCAATGATCGAATAAACTAATTATAACTTTGTACCACTTATAAGTACGTGTGTCTTCAATAAGGTTATGGCTGACCTCATATCTTGAGAAGTCCATGTATTCCCTTCGATTATTAATCGAATGTTCACACCTCATTGCGATGTCGAGTTATTCTTGTCCTTGATTTTGTCCTCCTGATTTAAACCATCCAAGATTTGAACACCATCATAACTAATCCTGTTACCTCGAACTTTGAGCTTAAATTTTATAAGCATGATTTTCCTTTTGGTTACATTGATGTAACTTGAAATTTTCTGAATTTCTAATTGATATTCTTTTCTTTTCGCTGTTATGTCAAACTTCGTACCGTTTGCATCGTGGAGGATGCAAGAGTTTGTAAGTCAACCTATGACTAAGAATATTCGTATCTCCTAAATGATTCTAACTCATCAAAACAGGGGTGATTCCCTTACTTTGATAGTTCCCTATTCGTTTTGATAAATGGTTTCCAATCGTATGTTTTATGAAATTTTATCCTCTGGATTGGGGTGATTACCTTATCTTGAGGATTGACTTCAATTATTTTCTTTGGAACTTGCATTTCATAAATGACATGATCTCACCAAAATAGGATTGAAACCCATACTTTGGTGACCATTGTCAATTTCCAATTGTTTTCTTGTTATTATGAAGCTCAAATCATCAAGATAGGTGTGAATTCCATACCTTGATGATAAATTCATTTTTATGGATTGTATTTTCTCAAATGAAACGACCTCATCAAAGTAGGAGTGAATTCTAGATTTTGATGAATAAGTTCATCTTGTTATATTTTGTTTTTGTAAAACTTCACCTTTAAGATAGGAGTGATTTCCCTTACCTTAATGGTGAGTTACCTCGTCTTATTTCTGTGGATCCTCAACAATGAGTTGGGATCAAACTTTTTGATTAGTAAGTTAGGAGTCATACTTTAGGAAATACACCATCAAGCTAGGAGAGAAAACCACACCTTGGTGGCTATTCTCATTTCGTGATCTCAAACTTACCAAGGTTTTAATCAATTGACAAGAAACATGTAGTAACTTGAAGAGTGAATCAATGTTAGTGTTTCAACCTATCAAGCCAAAGCGTGATTTTTGAACTTGAAAGGAGACCCGATCGCTCTAGGTTGATTTTGATTCCAAGCTTGGAGCATTTAAATTCTTAAATCGATTTCTTTCCCTTTATTCTCATGTTTTAATTTGACCTAGCTATGTGGAACCATTTGTTCCTTATTCATCGACTCTCATTTTGAGTTATCATCAAAACCTGATTGCATGATGATAGCCTTCCTAAACAATCTTTCTGCTAAAGACATTATCAACTTATGCTCATGTCTTTCTAGTCATACAAATATCCTCAGCTGTGCTTATGGTTTGTTGAACTGCATACGTAAACTCTACTTAGAGATTGCTACCTTGCAAAACATGTTTACAAATACCTTTCTTATTGTTTGCGTCATTACTTGAATCGCTATTGAATCCTTAAACTTAGAAATCTTTAAACTTCTATTTGATTTCGATCAACGAGACTCGTTATTACTTATATTGTGACGTGGAGGTTCATAAACATTAGTAACTTGTAGTCATGGGTTTGGTATAAAGGAAAAGACGTAACTTGGTATGTGTCCAAGTGTCTTACCTTCACATATGACAAGACCTAACATTCGTGATCCTATGGATCTCCTGTTTAACTTTTCGTTCAACTAAAATGCTTCTTATCTTAGAGGTCATATTGACTCATGTGGGATAACGAGTCGAGAAAATTACTTGTATCTGTTTCAAATATTCGTATACCGTGGTATGACGTTAAAACATCGATCGTTATTTTGGATAACCGATTCATTTTCTGCTTTTAATAATATTCTTAACCATCGTCGTGAACTCATTCCAAGATCTTCGCATAGCGTATTATTCTTAGACCGATGGTTGGTCAAAGGAGAAATACATATTCGCAAGATATGCATTAATGTCGTTTCATATGGTGACGTTTGGGATTCTTAAATTTCGACTGTTAACCTTTCTTATCATTGTTGGTCTTTTATTGATTTCTAGACATCACCTTATCACGAAATTATATTCTGGAAGTTATGATTTATAAGTCTAACATACCATGGTAACTCGACATCGCTTTCCAACATTTCATATGCCAAATCTCAAAGAGTCTCGCATTTCACTAGAAGAGTTCAAGTTGGCATATAATATCTCAAGAGACTTAAAGGATTCTCTAAAGTGAAACATCTCATCTGTAATCAAGTGTCTGTCACTGTCCGTTCGTACACTTATCTTTCATTTAAACCCTCTTGTTCGTTTAAGTTTCATTCTTAATTTCGGGACGAAATTTCTTAAAGTAGGGGAGACTGTGACAAACGCCCATTTTGACCCGAATCGTTTGTCAATAATATATTGTGATTTAAATTCATACTTTTTTACAACCTAATTGAATTATAGGTTTAAGAGATTCTAAATATTATTTATGAGTTTTTCTTAATTTGGAATTATAAAATTGTAGTGGTAACTACAATTTTTAATTACTAGAAATAAATAAATAAATTATAAAATTTACAAGCTTTATAAAAGTTGTAAAGACTTATAAACAATTAATGTGATTAATCTTATGAGTACAAGGTCTAATTTGTAATTTCTGAAACTAAATATAGAAGTTTTAACATAAACTAATAACTATGCAAAACATCAGGGACCAAATGTGTAAATAACCCAAACCATTCCCCCTCTTGTCCCGCATTTCCGGCCGGCGACTCCGGCCGAGCTCCGGCAGCTCCGGTGATCTCCAAATCGCCCAAAATACTCGATTTTGAAGCCAAAAAACCGTTTCATATCGTAGCAGGGTGTGATTAGAACGCTAATACACACTTTAATCGTGTTTAAACATCGGTTACTAGCCTAATCGATTACGTAACCGAAACACCTTTAATCACATAGCCGTTCAAGCCTTAAACAGTAATAATAACCCAATTAATTCAACCAACTCGAACTTCTATCTACCACTAATCAAACACAGCTCCCAATTGCACCCGAAAACACACAAACATAATGATTCGATCACCACCTTTATCGCGACCAACAACCTATTCGAACATCATCTTCTGTACATCAAGAACCGAAATTGATATAGGGCTATGGATCTAGTGCACCATTAGAAGCTTTATGTACAATGAATTTGGGTTTCATCAACGTTTGCCACCTGAACCGATTCTTGCATAGCCGCGATATGTTCTTCGTGTGTTCTTAATATCATTTAAAAGCAAACCAGGTAATTAAATCCTCATACACACTCGTTTTTACATAATAAATCAAAGCCCCAAGTTTGATTTCATAAACAACATCAATTTGATGTTCAATTTGGGTTAAAATCAATCTAGGGTTCTTGGGGAAATTAAAGATTTGTGTGTGGTTGGTTTATAAGAATTAAAAGCTGAAGTAAAGCGCGGCTGAGGCCTCTGGTTCACTGGTAACACACACACGTTCCAAACCTGAGGTCCCGGGTTCGAACCCGGGCACCCTCGCCATTTTTTTTAAAAGCTTTTCACCCTTTAAAAAATTATAAAAAAATCTCTAAAAATTATAAAAATCAGTTTTACAAACTTTGTTTATTCTAAAGGTTATCTAAGTATTTTCTGAAAATTTATTTCTAAAAAAAAGGGCTTATTTATTTTATTTTTAAAGTATTATTTACAAATATTATAAATAGTTATTTATATAAAAATGGACTTTAAATAATAATGTAAATCATTAAATTATTATTTAAAATCATTAAATTATTGGTGGACATTATATTATCATTAATCATGGATTAATCATGATAAATTGTAGAAATTATATATATATTTATAACTTCACAAATTATCTTCAAGTGTTATTTTAGGTTAATTCTTATAAATATATTTTAACTAATAGTTTAGATTAATAAATCATTGTTAGTCAATACGCTATTGAAATCATTGGTAAATAGTGTTATTTTAGATTATAAAGGTTTATTTACATTTTATATTTAACCTTATCCATCATTATACCTAATTTCTATTCTATATTAAAACACTTAATGGGATAATCCTTCTCAATGGATCAAAATATAAATAATTTCATTATTGAATTTAATTACTTGTCAAAACCCCACAATTCTATTGAAACCCTAGTTCTTGTTAGAACGTTAATCTTATTATTAAAATTTTAACCTTGTAAATGTATATATATATTTAGGTGTCTTGTGACGATCCATCTTGGAACGACGTTTATTATTCTTATTAATATTCAGTTCATACTTATTTTCCAAGTGAGTTTCCTTGCCCCTTTTTATGCTATTTCACACCGTTTTGGGGTGAAACATGTTACATTATTCAACATACACTTATAAACGTTTAGATCTTATAAAAGCACATGCAATTCATACTTTTATTTTTGTCATGGTTATTTGTGTTATTGTAAGTCTTATAAGAGTTACATATATTGTTTACAATCATTAACTATTGCTAGCCTGGCGACGTCTTAGATCTTTGGGCCTGACAAGCCTATTTGGTGCTAAAGTCGATGTATTGCCGACTCCTAGGAGCCGTATGCTTGTGCACTAGGGAACCAAGTACACTTAGCCACTCATATAAACATATAATCTAGTCGAGGTTTGATTGTACTATATGTGCTTTATAAACTTGCTAACTCATAACCTATGACATGAATTGCTACTTGAAAACCCATGGGATATTATGTATATTAAACCCTTGGAAACTCACCAACTTTATAGTTGACCCGTTATTTTTAACATGTTTCAGGAAATGCCAAGTTTGAAGTCATCATTTGAAGTTTGCATAAATCTAGGATTTGGACCTAGATTAAAGAATGAAAAGCTTTGGATCACTTTTGTTTTATGTTTTGACTTATTTCATGTTGAAACTTATGATTGTAATTGCATTTGCAACTTATAATAATAATATTTACATTTAAGGCTAGCGTTATGTGGCTGTGAACGATCTTAATTCTCACACCTCGACGTTTCCGCCGTCAAGGTTGGGGTGTGACACACCACCTCTTTCTCTGCCTCTACCTCCTCCTCACCCCTCTTCCTCTTGACTTGCACTGATGTCTCCCCCTTTTTGGGTGCATTGGTTGGGGTTTGACTATCAGCAAGTGCCTTAGAAATGGCAACCTCCACCATGGGTTGGATGTATGTGGGAAGCCTCTCATCAAGGGTTTGAATGACTAAGTCTTTAAGCATGGGTGTGATGAGAGGCAGGGATTTTTGGAGGATAGCATCCAGCTGCTCAGGGGGTTCTGACCCTGAGAGCTAGTGCTAGAAGCAGGGGCTGGTGGCCGAGTTTGTGGGAGTGGCTCAGTGTTTATGAGACCTTCGGGTGAAGGTGCCATCTGTGGGGTAGTGGTGGCAGATGGACTTCTATCCTGAGTCATTTGAGCAAGCAGCTCTTTGAGTCTGCTTATCTCATCCTCTAGGATAGTGTTTTGAGCTACTACATCATAGAAGAAGCTCAGGTCATCATCAGCATGAGCTGAATCACCTGACCTCCTGACATTGTCAGGATGTACATGTCCTGAGTGTGGCTCAGTAATGACATGTGCCCCTTGTTCATGGTACTGGGGACTTCTGGCCTCCGGATTGGATCCATCATCGGCCATTGCCTCTGGTGAGGTCTTAGTGATGTTACCAGCTGCACCCTGCTCAGATGTTGATGCAGGGGAAGTGGCAGCCTCACCAGATTGTTCTATCTCCCTAGCCACACTGGGAGATTGAACTGATTCTCTGTGATGTGGGCTCCCATCAGCACTTGTACCCACCCCCTCTTCGGTTGGAGTCTCCCCAGGTGTAATAGGTTTCTGGGGAGAGGGTGGAGTGCTCAGATCGGTCAGCACTTTGGCTATTGCCAATGTTGGGCTTAGTGGGGCGGTCTCATCAGTAGATGGGCTAGAAGCAGTATGCACATGGGGAGGACTATGCTCTTCAATGGTAGTCTTCTCAAGTGAGATAGACCCCAGTAATGTGGTTGCCCCAATGTTGGCTACATCAGGCTCCTGTTGAGAGGAAGCCTGTGCGGTTGTGGTGGGTGGAGTCGTGGTACCTGCTGGGAGAATCGAACCAGCAGGCACATCCTGCCTTTGTGTTGCAGGGGCATCCTCAGGGGACTCATCTCCCTGAGTAGCCTTTTTGGGCTTCTTTTTGGCTTTTGGTTTGGTGGGGATTTTGGATTTGGAGGTGGAGGCTGTGGGTTCCTGCTGCGTGGGTTTTCACAGCCGGCCAGCCTGTTTGAGTGTGTGGTCAGTGTTGTGCCTGGAGTATACCTCGGCTTGAACAGCCATGGCAGGGACCCCAGTGCCAACTAGTCCCTCAGCCTGAAGCTGGTTTTCGATCATGGCCATTATGAACCGTGGATACAAGTTCCAACGATTAGAAAAAGGTTTTGTGGCCATGTCCTTGAGTTCCAAAAATAAAATATCAGTAAAATTTAGAGGTTGTTTCTCAAGGATAGAATACAATACCTGTTGCCACCTTATGGACATCTGGTCCCACGAAGAGGTTTTAGGAGCCAGACACACGTTCACCATGTGGAAGATCAATCGTTGAGGGTCAGGGAAGTGTTTCTTCAACAAGGTGGAGGCGGAGAGGTTACCCTGGTAGTCATAAGATGTGAATGAGAGATCCAAGGTACCTTTGGGGTAGGAAGTTGGGTGAGAGGCATCCTCCAGCTCTAGGGTTTGGCGTAGGGTAGCTGGAGTGATAACCACGGGTTGGCCGTTGACGGAGGACCGGAGAGAGACCTCGCCATCGTGCTCTCCGGTTTGGACGGTTACATTTGTCCAAAACTCCGCCAAGGAGTCGGTGTATATAGTGGGGTTCAGGAGAAAAGTCGTTTTGTAGGGTGAGTCGTTCATAAGATCTACGGCTTGGTGGAACTTAGGCCATAATGGCGATTTTGTAAGATGGGCGACACAGTTGTGTCGAGGTTTCAGTTGCATGGTCGCCATTAATGGTGTATGGGAAGTTCAGAGGTTTTTGTAAGATTAGGGCAAGTGGAGTAAATGCTCTGAAGGTGGGGTATTTATAGGGTAGGCCAAAGGTTGAAAGGAAACTACTGAAGGTTTTGGTGTCAGTTATCAGTTGTTGTAACGACTGATGACGTGGTTTTAACCTTCAGTGGTTGTAACATCTGAGGACTTGGTATTAGTCTTCAGTAGTTGAAACTACTAAGACCTTGGTTTTGTCCTTCAGATGTTGTAAACGTCTGAAGAGTTACTGTCAGTCGTCAGTAGTTATGAACTACTGATGACCTAGTATTCTTCTTCAGATGTTGGAACAACTGAAGACTTGGTGTTAGCCTTCAGTAGTAGTAAACTACCGAGATCAGTAGTTGTGAACTACTGAAGACATGGTATTGCTTCAGTTGCTGTAAACAACTGAGGACTTGGTGTTAGCCTTCAGTAGTTGTGAACTACTGATGTCAGTAGTTGTGAACTACTGAAGACATGGTTTTGTCCTTCAGTTGTTTGTGTATGAAACAGCAGCTGTTGTTATCAGCTGATGAGAAATTACACATCAGGTGTTTCCGTCAAATCAGTTGTTTCATACTAGCCTCCACACTTACTCATCAGCTCTTTGGCTGACTTGCAGATGTTTCATCGACCCTTCAGCTCTTGTGAATATTTATGCCTTTAGCTCTTGTGATCAGATGTTCACAAGTGCTGATGAAATATTCTTCAGAGCTGGTGAACAAATTTTGTCTTCAGTATTTGTGTAAGATTACACATCAGTACTTATAAGCAAAATTTGTTCTTCAGTACTTATTTATTTGAAAATCATACATCAGTAGTTGTAATCCATCTTACTACATCAGTTGTTTTTCAATAAATAATGTACATCAATACTTTTGAGTCATTTTAGTCTACAGTTGTTGTGAACTACTGAAGACATGGTTTTGTCCTTCAGTTGTTTGTGTATGAAACAGCAGCTGTTGTTATCAGCTGATGAGAAATTACACATCAGCTGTTTCCGTCAAATCAGTTGTTTCATACTAGCCTCCACACTTACTCATCAGCTCTTTGGCTGACTTGCAGATGTTTCATCGACCCTTCAGCTCTTGTGAATATTTATGCCTTTAGCTCTTGTGATCAGATGTTCACAAGTGCTGATGAAATATTCTTCAGAGCTGGTGAACAAATTTTGTCTTCAGTATTTGTGTAAGATTACACATCAGTACTTATGAGCAAAATTTGTTCTTCAGTACTTATTTATTTGAAAATCATACATCAGTAGTTGTAATCCATCTTACTACATCAGTTGTTTTTCAATAAATAATGTACATCAATACTTTTGAGTCATTTTAGTCTACAGTAGTTGTGAAAGAGCTGAAGACTAAATTACTCATCAGTACTTGTATTTGACCTTTGCTCTTCAGTAGTTGTGAACTAAGAGTACCAGCATAGGTCAAATCACTCAAGCTGCAGCATACCAAGCCTTAGTACCAAATTTTGGAATGTGGCACTATCTAGAGGCTTAGTAAAAATGTCTGCAAGCTCATCAGCACTAGGCACAAACTTAGGATCAATCAGACCTTTCTCATAGCAATCCCTGATAAAATGATGTCTGATCTCAATATGTTTGGTCCTTGAGTGCTGGACTGGATTCTTAACAATACAGAGAGCTGAAGCACTATCCATTAGTAATGGAGTCTTAGTCTCAGTAATGCCATAATCCAGAAGTTGGTTCTGAAGCCAGAGTATCTGAGATGTACAACTTGTAGCAGCAATATACTCAGCTTCAGCAGTAGATGTAGCAATTGATGTTTGTTTCTTACTCTGCCAAGAAACTAAACAATTGCCTAGGAATTGGCAACCACGAGAAGTGGATTTTCTGGTGACTTTGCATCCTGCATAGTCACTATCAGAGAAAGCAACTAATTTGCAAGAATGCCCAGCTGAATACCAAAGACCTAGTGATTGGGTACCTTGCAGATATCTAAAGATCCTTTTGACTGCAATCAAATGGGATTCTTTAGGTGCAGCCTGAAATCTAGCACAAGCACATGTTAAAAACATGATGTCTGGTCTAGAAGCTGTAAGGTACATCAAGGACCCAATCATACATCTGTAAAGGGTTTCATCAACCGCTTTACCTTTCTGATCTACATCTAGTTGTGTGATGCAGCTCATGGGAGTAGAACAGGGCTTACAGGATTGTAAATCAAACTTATTTAACAACTCTTTGGTACACTTGGACTGATGGATGAAGATTCCATCATCCAGTTGTTTGATTTGCAAACCCAGAAAATACTGTAATTCTCCCATAGCACTCATTTCAAATCTCAGCTTCATAAGCTTTGTAAATTCATCACACAACTTTGGATCAGAGGATACAAAGATGATGTCATCAACATAAATCTGAACAAGGAGCTTATGTTGTCCCACAGTCTTGATGAATAAGGTTTTATCAATGGTACCTCTAGTGAATTTATTCTCTAGAAGAAAGGTTGAGAGTGTCTCATACCAGGCTCTAGGTGCTTGCTTCAGCCCATAAAGAGCCTTATCAAGCTTGTACACCCAATCAGGATGTTTATTGTCCTCAAAGCCTGGTGGTTGACACACATAAACCTCTTCTTTTATTTTCCCATATAGGAAGGCACTTTTGACATCCATTTGATAAACCTTAAGACTGTGAAAGGCAGCATAAGCTAAGAAGAGTCTGATTGCTTCCAGTCTGGCCACAGGTGCAAAGGTCTCATCATAATCGATGCCTTCTTCCTGTGCGAATCCTTGAACAACCAGTCTTGCCTTGTTCTTGACAATTTGGCCCTTCTCATCTGTTTTGTTCCTAAATACCCACTTGGTGCCTATAGCACACTTATCTTTGGGTAATGGAACAAGCTCCCACACTTGCTGTTTCTTGAATTGAAGAAGCTCAAGCTGCATAGCTTCCACCCATCCATTGTCTCTTAAAGCAATATGATAGTTCTTTGGCTCTTGCTGACTGATGAAGAGAGCATAGAAGCAGAAGTTAGACAATTGATTCCTGGTTGAAACTCCAGCATGGATATCACCAATGATCTGTGATGTGGGGTGATTCTTGAGCTCTTGATAAACTATGATATCTGTGCAAGTGTTTGTAGACCCATCAGCAGCAACAGATGGTGATGGAGATTCCTGAAACCATGTAGAGGATGGCAGCTCAAACGAAGTAGAGCAGGCAGAAATCTCATCAGCATTTGTAGTGGATGGAGCTGCTGAGGCTACAGGAACATCAGGTTCAGTGAACTTAGGCAGGTTGTCACTGATCCTGAAGAGGTGAGTACTGACTTCATCATCATCAGTACCACCAGGTGGAGATCTGTTGACAGGCTCAACAGATGGAGGTTGATAAGGAACATATTGCAGTATGTCCAGATCAAACAACTCCACAGGGTTTTGTGGAATCTTGTCCTTTGGAGATTCATTGAACTTAACATGCAGAGTTTCTTCAACCCCCTTGGTTCTACAGTTGAAGACTCTGTATGCTTTGCAAGTTGATGAATAACCAACAAAGTACCCTGCATCCACCTTACTAGCAAACTTATGGAGTGGGTTGCTAGTGTTGAGAATAAAACATGGACACCCAAAGGCTCTAAAGAATGAAATAAGAGGGGCCAAGTGATGAAGAACTTCATAAGGTGTCTTCATCAACCTCTTATTTACTAAAGCTCTATTTTGTACATAGCAAGCTGTATTGACAGCTTCAGCCCAAAAGGTCAGTGGCAACCCAGAGTCAGCCAACATTGACCTTGCTGCTTCAATGAGGGTCCTGTTCTTTCTCTCCACCACTCCATTCTGCTCAGGAGTTCTAGGAATGCTAAACTGCCTTCTAATTCCCTTGGACAGGTAGAAGTCATCAAGTGTGTGGTTTCTAAATTCTGTTCCATTGTCACTCCTCACACACTTGACCTGTAGGGCTTTTCTACTTGTAACACAAAGTTCATTATTGTCTTTGTTGCTTCATCCTTGGAGTGCAAGAAGAAAGTCCATACAAACCTGGAGTAATCATCCACAATTACCAGGCAGTATTTCTTCTTTGCCATGCTCATTACTCTGACAGGACCAAAGAGATCCATGTGCAGAAGTTGTAAGCAGGCAGAGGACTTTGGTTCTTCTATTGAAGGGAATGAAACTTTGTGTTGTTTTCCTTTCAAGCAAGCAGTGCAGTCATCTTCACACTTGAACTCCTTCAAAGGCAATCCTCTTACTAAACCATGGCTTATGAGCTGATTCATGTTCTTGAAATTAATATGACCCAGCCTTCTATGCCATAGTGTAGACTCTTGAGGAGATGCCTTGGAGAATAGGCAAGGATGGCCTTTTAGATCCATCTTTTTGGAAAGATCTAAGGCATACACTCTTCCTGTCCTGTTGGCCTTCAGGAGAGTGTGTTCATCCAATGCCTTGTCAATCAAACTCAGAACTTTGGATGACAGAATCCGACAGTTCTGGCTTGTGAAAAGGGCAACATGGCCTTTGTCACACATTTGACTGACACTCAAGAGGTTGTACTTGAGATTCTCCACATGGTTAACATCATCAAACCTTATTTCCCCATTGGAAACAAAGCCTTTTCCGACGATGTAACCCTTTGCATCATTGCCAAAAGAAACAAATCCCTTCTTTCCTTGAGAGTAGTCATTAAGAAGGGAGCTGCTTCCTGTCATGTGCATGGATCCTCCACTGTCTACATACCAGATGCTTCTATGGCATGTTGAAGAACCCTGCAAACACAACCATGTGTTAGTTTGTCTTGGAGACCCAAACCTGCTTGGTTTTGGGTCTGTTCTCAGCTACAGGTGCAGCACTAACAGTTGTGTTGTGTGTGACAGCTTGAGGTGAAGAAGATGGTACAGAAGAGGAACCCTTTGGCTTGGACTTCCTTTTCTGTGGTTTCAACACAGGAGCATCTAAGTGGTTGACTCTTCCCACTAGCTGCTGAACCATCATCACCAACTGTGTCTGATTCTGTGATAAAGCTTTCAGCTCTTCAGACACATTGGAGTTTGCTGATGATGAGTTCCTATGTTGTACCATCTTTTTCTGAGCAACCTCAGCTGTTGCCTGAGTTATCCCTACCTTCTTTTTAGATTTAGCTTTGGGCTTAGGGATTTCAGGCTTGGATGTTGCTAGTACAAACTTGGTTTCAAACTCATTCTTTATTTTATTGATGCTCTCAGTAATTTTCTCCTTCTGTTTGAGTTTGGAACCCCTTTTGTACCAGCAATCATCAGTAAGATGATTGAACAAGCCACATATCTCACATGGCTTTTTCTTCATCTTATGCTGATCATCAGCTGAAGAGGATTTAACTGCTGAAGACTTGTTCTTCAGCTGTTTGTCATCAGTACTAGCAGTTTTCTTCCTAGTGCCTGCTTTCCTGGTATCCTCTCTAGCTGTCTTCAAACCTTTCCTTCTATTAGTTTTCTTCTCTTTAGTGCTAACAGTATTTGAGGTTTGAACTTTAGATGTTGTCACTTGCACTCCAGTACCTTCAGTACTTCTAGTGACAACTCCTGAGTTGATCAGCCTTTTGGTCATGTGACAGTCAGCATCTGAACCATTGTAAATGCTAACATCTATCTCTGATGATGCTGATTCAGAGGATAGTAGGTCACATGATGAGAAGGATTGGTTATTGCTCTCCCCATCAGATTCAACTTCTGCTCTTGAAATGAAATCTGTGGGAGGAGCAGTGTGATTATAACCAATGCCAAACTTCACATTGGAAGCTGATTGCTTGCTAAGAAGCATTTCAAAACCCTTGCATGATTGCACCCATCGATCACACTCAACTTGGGTGGTTGCAAGAGTTTCCTTGAGGTCTTTGTACTTCTCTAGAAGTACATCTTCCCTAGCTTTATCATCTTTGATTTGGCATTTAAGCTTGTAAATCTCATCATTTTTATCTTTTAGAACAACCTCAAAATCAGCTTTTCTTTTGGAAATAGTGTGCTCAATCTCAAGATTTTTATCTATTAAAGCTACATTTGCTTCTCTAATAGAAGCAAATGCTGCTATGCATGACTCTAAACAAAGCTTGGCTTTTGCCTCAGTGGATACCTGAGATGAGGCATTTGATGATGACCCTTCAGCAGAATCAAGGGCCATCAGAGCAAGATTTCCAAAAGGTTGATCACCACCATGTTGACCAGCACCTTGGAGTAGTGGTTCTTGACCAGATAGCTCTTCTGGTAGACTACTCCAGTCAACAGCAGTTGGGGTGAAAAAGCTTTGTTGTTGAGGTTGTGTGTGATGATGAGATTGGGAAGATTGGGGCTCTGGAAGAGCATGAGGTGGTTGAGCCGAGGGTGCTTGAGTTGACCAGACTGAGGCATGTAGTAACAGGGGTAAGGATATGGCATATGACCCTGTGGCACAAAATAAGCAGGTGGTGCTTGTGCCTGAGATGGATGGGAAGAACTGTAGGAAGGTTGCCCTTTGTGCTGTGAGCTATTGCTGGGAAAAGTCACAAAGGGTGCAGATGAGTTAGATCCAGATGATCTACACTCTCTTGCAAAGTGTCCAAGCCTTTGGCACTTGTGACACCTCAACTTGCTCTTGTCAAAACCAACTTTGGTTTTGCCAGAGAGTCCTGGGAATTTCCTACCAGTTCTTTTGTAGAACTTCTGTGAGCGGATATTTATCATTGCCATTTGGTTCAAAATATCCATCTCTTCCAGATCATCATCTGAAATGCCCTTCAAATCCTCCATCAGAAAACACAAGTTGTCACCACTACCTCCTGAACTACTAACACCAACAAAAGCTTGTTCTGAGTTGGTAGAGAAATCAATATGCTCATCATAAGAACTTTCTGATGAAGCATATTCTGACTCATGACTTATCAAGGCAGCATTACCTTGGACAAAGTCATCAGCGAGCTTGCCAGAAGAGGACAGCTTCCTCTTTTGCTCTATCTCTCTCTCAAAAGTGAGCAACTTCCCATGAAGTTGGGTGAGAGATAGAGTTTCCAGATCAGCACTGGAGCGTAGGACAATGGTATATGTGTCCCATCTCTCAGGCAATGACCTGAGGAACCTGTTGTTCATCTGGCTTTTGGAGTACTCTTGTTTAACCATCTTTAGCTCAGAGATCAAACAAGAGAACCGCTCATATTGCTGGGTCAGAGTCTCACCCTTTCTATATGAGAATGTCTCATATTGTTGGGCGAGGATTTCCCTATTGTTTGCTAAGACCGAATCAGTTCCTCCAAATTGTTCCTTTAGAGCAACCCATAGGTCATGAGCAGACTCATGATGCAAGAGCCCTGAATATATCTCGTTTGGAATGGCCATGGCTAAAATTCCATGGGCTCTAGCATCAATTTCGAACAGCTTTAGATCTTCGTCCGAATATTGTTCAGGTTTCTTCGCAACCTGTTCATTAGATTCCGGGACGCTCACCATAGGCTTGTATGGCCCATGCACCACTGACTTCCAACAACCAGCACTGTTGACAGCCAAGTGGTGTAGCATACGTCTTTGCCATATGTTATACTCGTTCCTAACCAGCATCGGAGGCTTGGTTGCGGAACCAGTATTGTGAGGATCATTGGTTGGTGTTATCATCTCAGGTTTTAGTCAAAAACAAGTTTAAACACGACAAACGTAACTCAAAACCACCAAAAGAACTCAAGATTTTGGCCGAAAACAGCAGAAACTCACTCTCTATGGCTAATTCTTGCAAATTGCTAATTCGATCAAACTGAGAGATCAAAAGAGCAGTTTCAAATGATCAATAGTGAAATCGATCAATGATTAACCTGCTCTGATACCATTTGACAGGATCTCAGCCTCTCGGTTGATCAATTAGATTATGTTTGCAGCGGATTTAGCACATTAATTAGCAATTAAAGCAAGAACATAAAAGATATTTCAATTAAAAGCATAAACATAGAGAGAGAAGAGTTCTGCGAAACAATAAATGTTCTATTGGTCGCACGTTTCGGCAATTAAAACAGTATGGTTACCCATCCTTTTATAGGCGGCAAAAGGATGGGTTGATGTCCTTTTTCTGACATAACTGAATATTCAAATTACAACTGACAAAAACATAAAACTACTGAAGATGTCAACAACTGACATCTTTTTACAAAAGTTCCTAAGTACTGACAAAAGTAAAACTACTGATACTATAACAACTGAAGAACATGCTCTTCAGTTGTTGTACAATTACTGAAACAAAATAAACTACTGAAAAAGAAAAACCACCACAACAATGAAGAAGACTTCTTCAGTTGTTGTGACAAACTCTGAGTCTTCAGTACTTGGTCTTCAGACTTGGCTTCGGAAGATGTAACAGCTTCGGAAGATATAACAACTGATGACTTCAGTAGATATCATCAGTTGTTGTCCTCAGTCTTTTTCTTCAGACTTTGCTTCGGAAGATAGAACAGCTTCGGAAGATGTAACAACTGATGACTTCAGTAGATATCATCAGTTGTTGTCTTCAGTCTTTGTCTTCAGACTTTGTGCTTCGGAAGAAGATCTTCAGTTCTTTAGTTCTTCAGCTTTTGATACTTCAGTACTTGGTCTTCAGTACTTGAAGTCTTCAGCTGTTGTTCTTCATTTCTTTGATCTTCAATCTTTGTTCTTCAGACTTTGTCATAACAGCTGAGGCTGGGGTTAAGATGCTCTCGAGTCTGACATTCAAGCAAGAGAACACAATAGCTGATGGGAGTCTTCAGCAGTTGTTGCAGTGACATGTGAGACTTAGAGGTTTTCCTGATCTTGGCTCATTGGTTCTTTTGGTCCAACACGTTTCGACCCACTTTGCATGCCTTGGATTAAGTTTTGCTTGCCCTTGAATGAACTTGAGTGCTTGATGATCCGAATAGAGAATAAACTTACCGGGAAATAAGTAGTGTCGCCAATATTCAAGACACCGTACAATTGCATAAAATTCTTTGTCGTATGTGCTATATCGGCGTCGGGTGTCATTGAGTTTTTCACTGAAAAAAGCAATCGGACGTTGTTGTTGGCTTAAAACACCTCCAATACCTAAACCGGATGCGTCACATTCAACTTGAAACACCTGAGTGAAATTGGGTAATGCAAGAACAGGGGCTTTAGTGACTGCCGCTTTCAAAGTGTCAAACGATGTTTGGGCTGTTGGTGACCAAGTGAATTTGCTACTTTTCAAACAATCAGTAAGAGGTGCTACAATGGTGCTAAAAATTTTGATAAACCTCCGGTAGAACGATGCGAGACCATGGAAACTCCTAATATCATGGAGTGACTTTGGAGTTGGCCAAGTAGTGATTGCAGACACTTTTGAATCATCCATCCGGATGCTGTGACCGGAAACAAGATAACCCAAGAAAATTACCTCCAATGTCAAAAATTGACATTTATCGCTATTTGCGTAAAGCTTTTGCTCACGTAGCACCGTAAAAATATCCCGGAGATGTAACAAATGTGCCTTCACATTGGAGCTATAAACTAAAATGTCATCGAAATAAACGACGACGCAACGCCCAATAAAAGGTTTAAATATATGATTCATTAACCACATGAAAGTGCTCTGGGCGTTTGATAGGCCGAATGGCATAACCATCCATTCGTATAAACCATCACGAGTTTTAAACACGATCTTTCATTCATCACCGGGTCACATACGTATTTGGTGATAGCCACTACGCAAATCAATTTTTGAAAAGATCTTGGCGCCATGCAAATGATCCAGTAAGTCATCAAATCGTGGGATAAGGAACCTATATTTGATTGTAATTTTATTCACTACCCGGCTATCAACACACATACGAAAGGTACCATTTGGTTTTGGAACTAATAGGGCAGGAACCGCACATGGACTCATGCTTTCCTGAATAAGTCCTTTCTCTAGAAGCTCGGTAACTTGTTGGTGCAACTCATTAAACTCTTTCGGGTTCATACGATAGGCTGGCTTGTTAGGTATACTAGCACCCGGCAAAAAATCGATACAATGCTGAATGTCTCGAACCATAGGAAGTCCTGCTGGAATGTCTTTAGGAAAGATATCATGAAATTCAAACAAGAGTGGTTGTACCTACAATGGAATATGAGGTACGTCTTCATTAGCTTCGGCAATAAGTAAACCAATATGAGTTGGGGTTTTGCTTTAGTGAGACCTGCAAACTCGGATTTGGTAACCAACATGGAGTCAGAACCTTCTTGTCTAGGATCACAAGGTGCCAAAGTAACGTGAATACCATCCTTTTTGAACGTGTATGCGTTTCGAAAACCATCATGTTTTGCACGCCGATCATATTGCCATGGCCGACCTAGTCAAATGTGACAAGCATCCATAGGGAGGACTTCACACCATACCTCGTCCGAGTATTTATGTCTGATGGAAAAGTGAACTAAACACCGATGAGTTACTTTAATGACATTTCCTTTCTTTAGCCAAGTGAGTTGGTATGGTTCAGGATGATCTTGAACGGCCAAATTAAGCTTTTCAACCATGGAACTAGAAACAATATTCTCACAACTCCCTCCATCAATGATAACCGTGCAAACCTTTCCCTTTGAGGTGCGCATGGTACGAAATATGTTGTTACGAAGCCACGCCGTGTCATCACTCGCATCGGTCATGGATGTGCTTAAAATTCTCTGAATAACGAGAGCCTCGCCCTGATCGGGGTAGAGAATCTCGACAGGTGCGTCCATATCTTCCTCACTGTCGGTATCATACGCGGGAACAATATCATCAACCAAAGCAATTACTTGTTTATTCGGGCAGTCCCTTTTTAGGTGACCTAAACCTTGACATTTGTAACAACGTGGAGCCGTAGTTCCGGAGCTGGACGGAACAACTTGTGGGGCGGGTGAATCATTTTTTTGACTTTCAACGCGAGATGTAGTTGGTGGTGTTGTTGTAGTACGGTAATAGCTAACCCAGGTATTTGGTTTTGTCTTTGTGGCTAATTGTTTCTCCACCCTTAGAGCCATCTACACACATTAGAAAAAGACCAATATTGTTGTAATATAATGACATCGGCGATCTCCAATCGTAACGCTCCTAAAACACGGGCAATAGTTTGTTCCTCATTTTCTTCAATGCCACATCTCATGCGTAGTTGTTCAAAATTAAGTAAGAACTCTTCCACTGGGAGAGAGGCTTGTTTGAAATTATGGTAATCCAAATATGAATCCTGCTTATGATTAACGGGCAAGAACTTGGAATGCATTAAGCGTTTCATTTTATCCCATGTGTCAACTTTACGTTTACCCTTTCTATATCGTTGATCCTGAACATGTTCCCACCATATGCATAGCAACGAGTTTTACCTTTATGATTCCTGGGACCCGGCGGAGATCAAATATTTGTTCCACTATTTGAATCCAGTCAATAAAATCATCCGGTTTCATGCGACCCTCAACCTCGGGGATTTCTGTGCGGATACCCAAAGCCCTTATTGGATCAACAGGGGGTGGCGGTGTTGGATCTGGACGGCAGACTGGTTGAGCAAAAACATTATGAAACCGGTCATCATCGTCGTATTCGTTCCAAATCACGGACTCGGTGGCTGATGGGTCGTCCCCGGGGTGCGGATCGTACCGGTCGAACCCACGATGTGGATGAAATTCGAGCTCACGAATCCGTTGTTGAAGACGTTCAATCTTGATGTCCCGAGGATCACGCGGTTCAGGACCGCTGCCTCCGGCGGCGAATCTGCGGTGTGGCTGACGACGATCTCTCCTATTATCGGACATCCTGACGAACCTGAAGCTGCTGATACCACTTGATACGGATTCGTATTAGTGGTAGCTAGGGAAAAACACTAGCTTGAAGATAACCTCCTTCGAAGACCCGAAAGGAGAAGATGACAAAAAAAGGAACAATATTTGCTTTTCTTTTCTCAATTATGATTCTCATTCCAACCTTTGATTACATCCTTAAATAATAAAACAGAATGAACTAAACATAGGGTATATTCCTAACAAAATAGAAAAAGATAAACATCTCCAAAATAACAAACAATACTTTAAAAAGGTGGTTGGATGGATGGTGCATGCTGCCGATGGTCCATAATCAGCCACGAGTTGATGATGGGCCAGCAATATTATTAATTAGCCTAGGTGGTTCTTCTAGTGTGTTAGGATCCGTATCAAATACTGTTAAAAAATAAATCTTCAAAACAAAAGAAAAGAATAGCGAATATGTAAACGGTAATCTTATTAAAGTTAATGTGTTATATTGTAAATTAGTTAAAAGAAAATATAATAATTTTTTTAAAGTTTAGAAATTAAGTGTAAATTTGACTTAATTTGAGAGTATAAGTTATAAAGTATATAATGGTTATAAAGTTAATTATTTAAATAAAATTGTATTTGATTAAACTTGTATTTAGTTATAAAGTATATAAAAGTAAATATTGATTTAAATATTAAATTAAAATAAAATAATACTCAATGAATTAAATTAAAAAATTTAATGTATATTAAATAATGTATTAATGAAGAGAAGTTTATTAAATATGGGTAAATTATGAATTATTGCTTTAAACACTTGTACTTCATGCTTAAAAAAATGTTTTAGGTGTCTTACACTAAGCGCAAAATTACAAGTACTCAAATGTTTTATATATAGTATATATATAGATAGATAGATAAATGCAAAATTACAAGTATATCCATCTTAAATGCTTTATATATAGTATAGATATAAAGGGACGGTGCAAATGGAGAGCAGCATCAGGGATCCTGTGTGATAAGAGGTTCCCCGCAAAATTAAAGGGACAACTTTACAGAGTGGCAGTACGTCCAGCTATGTTATACGGAACAGACTGTTGGGCCATAAAGAAAACGCACCAGAGACAAATAGATGTCACACCCCAACCTTGACGGCGGAATCGTCGAGGCGTGAGATTTATGATTGTTCACAGCCACATAACGCTATTGCCTGAAACATGTTAAAAATAAGAGGTCAACATATTGTTGGTGAGCATTCTATAGTTTTGATTACATAAGTATATAAAAGATGGCAATTCAAGTTATAAGTTAGTGAATAAAGTGATTAGGGATGTTATGAACAATGCAACAATCAAACCTCGACAATGTTTTACAAGTATCAAACGACGTTAATATTCTATTAACGTTAAAAGTATATACGATCAGCTAAGTGTACTTGGATCAACCAAGCAGGCTTGTCTTACCCATAAATCTATGACTTCGCTGGGCTAGCAATAGTTAATGATTGTACATATAATGCCATAACATGGTAACCACAAAAGTTCAACTAACCACAACTCACAAGTAAATTACCATAAGTTTACAAGAATCCAAACGTTTACAAGTGCAATGATTAATAAGTAACATGTTTCACCCCAAAGTGTGAAAATAAGAAAAAGGGGTATAGAAATACTCACATGACGTATAAGTGTATAAGGTGATAATAAGGATTAAACGACGTTCCAACGAATCCTTTTACAAGGCACCTAAAAGTGTTTATTACAAGATTAATAATAAGCTTAACAATTAAACGTAAACTAGGGTTTTAGATGGAATTTGGGGTTTTGACAAGTAATGAAATTACTTGTATTTTGATTTATTCGATAATAATTTGTTAATCTAAAATAATGGTTAAAGTATATTTTATAAGAAATTTCGTTTGTAAATAATCGTGAAATTATAAGATGTATAATTTCTACAATTTACAGGACTATTTCATAATTAAACATGATATAGTGTCCATTTTTATAAAAATAATTGTTTATAATATTTATAAATAATATTTTATAAATATTATTAAGGTTTTTTAACTAAAATAAATCTTATAAACTTTTCTTATTTAAAATGTTACATAGATAATTTCATTGCCATGTCAATAAGATCATATAGTTATGTTCAATTACCTGATTGGAGACCAAATGGGCGAGAACAGATGAAGAACAGGTCGCGGTTTTCGTGGTGTTTGATTGTGGAATTTTGAGTGTTTTAGTAGGAATGGAGAGTTGCAAACGATTTGGAGGTATTTATATGGTAGTGTGAGCGCGTTTAATTGATTATCGCGTGAATTCAGGCCGAAAGTGGGATCGTGCTAATTGATTGGATTTTTTTTTTGAAATTGAAGTGGGCCCTCAATCATGGAGGTTTGTCGGACATTTAATTTGAGTTTTCAAAATTTACCGAAATGGTCCCTGTGGTTTCATCAATTTTATAATAGAAATTAAAATTTGTGTTTTAGTTTTAGTTAAGTTACACTTTAGTCCCAGAAATTTAATATGTTATCATTTTTATGTAAAAATTTTTTATTTATAAACTTTAACATATTAAAACTTATATTATCATTATTATTTACATTATTTTTATTATATTTATTTTGGGTTATTAACGTTAAATGAAAGAATGATATAATATAATACGAGGATTAATCGACGTAAAAATTTTTTTATTTCTGTAGAAATACGAGATGTTACAGTCTCCCCTACTTTAGGAAATTTCGTCCCGAAATTTGTTTACGAGGAGGCTGAGACGAAACGATGAGGACGCTTGGATTTCACTTGGTCCTCACGTTCTCAGGTGAATCCGAAAGTGAGCATGAAGCCACAGATAGATCATAGTGATTCTCTTTTTCTTTCTTGATGCAGTTTGTGTTTCCATTTTCTGAGATACACTTTGAAGAACTTTCGGGTTTTGATAAGGTATCAAAAGAAGAAAATTCATCATCGATTAAGCTGACCGCTTTAGTGTTTACTTTATGTATAATGGCAGAGCCATTAGAGGTAAAAAGAGAGTCTAAAGTGTATGGCTTCAAATTAACCTTATAAGCTTTCTCGTTGATTAAGAATGAACGTTAATACAAGATGTTACCGTCTCCCCTACTTTAAAGAATTTTGTTTTGAAATTAAGAATGAACTTAAATGAGCAAAAGAGTTAAAATGAAAGTTAAGTGTTCAAACTAACAGTGATTGACGTTTAATTACAGATGAAACGCTTCACTTGATGGAATCTTACAAGATTCTTGGCATAATGCATGCCAATTTGAACCCTATCAGTGAAATGTGAGACGTTTTGAGATGAAATGTTGGAAAGCGATGCCGAGTTACCATCTTATATTAGACTTATAAATCACAACTTCCAGAATAAAATTTCATGGTAAAATGATGTCTAGAAATAAATAAGAGGCCAACAATGATAAGAAAGGTTAATCATCGGAATTCCAAACGTCACCATATGAAACGACCTTAACGCATATTTTGTGAATATGTATTTCTCCTTTGACCAACCATCGGTCTAAGAATAATACGTTATGCGAAGATCTTGGAATAAGTTCACAACTATGGTTAAGAATTTTATTAAGAACAGAAAATGAATCAATCATTCAAGATATCGATCGATGTTTTAACATCATACCACGGTATACGAATAGTTGAAACAGATACAGGTCAATATCTCGACGTTGTGAGATAATGGGTCGAATTGAATTTTTAGCCAATCGGTCTATAATGCACCAATTGTCATCATGACCTCCAAGATAAGAGGCATTCAGTGATGAGGAAAATTAAACAGAAGATTTACGGGAACACGGAGATTAGGTTTTGTCATATGTAAAGGTAAGACACTTGGACACCTGCCAAGTTATGTCTTTTCTTTGATGCCAAACCCATGACTACAGATTACGAAATTTTATGAATCATTATATCTATATTGTAATGAGGATAATAACGAGTCTTGTTGTTCGAAGTCAAGATAAATATTTCCAAGGTTAAGGATTCAAAATTGATTCAAGAAGTGATACAAACAATAAGAAAGGTATTTGTAACCATGTTTTGCAAGGTAACAAATTTCCAAGTGCAGATTTGCATACGTAATTCATCAAACAATAAGAGAGGTATTCGATAATATCTTTAAAAGATTGTTTAGGGAGACTATACCTATGGGTTTGATGATATATCAAAATTAAAGTTGATAAGTAAGAAAAAAAATAGTTCGATGTAGCTAGATCGAGTCAAAACATGAAGATAGAAGGAAAGAAATCGATTTAAGAATTTAAATGCTCTAAACTGAGAATCAAAATCAACCTAAAACGATCTGGTCTTCTTTCAAGTTCAGAGATCATGCTTTGGCTTGATAGGTCGAATCACCAACATTGATTCACCCTTTAAGTTACTACATGTTTCTCGTCACTTGATTACAACCTTGGTAAGTTGAAGATCAAGAAATGAGAATAGTCATTAAGGTATGGTTTTCACTCCTAACTTGATGGTGTATTCCCAAGATATGACCACTAACTTACCAATCAACCAGTTTGATCCCAACCAATTGTTGGGGATTCACAGAAATAAGACGATGTAACTCACCATTAAGGTAAGGAAAATCACTCCTATCTTAACGGTGAAGTTCTTACAAAAACAAAATATAACAAAATGAACTTCTTCATCAAAATCTAGAATTCACTCCTACTTTGACGAGGTTGTTTCATTTGAGAAAATACAATCCATCAAGGTATGGAATTATGCCTATCTTGATGATTGAGTTCCATAATAACAAGAAAACAATCGAGGATTAACATTTGCCACCAAAGTACGGGTTTCAATCCTATTTTGGTGAGATCATGTCATTTGTGAAATACAAGTTACAATGAGAATAATTGAAGTCAATCCTTAGGATGAGGAATTTGCCCTAATCCAGAGGATGAAATTTCATAAAACACACAATTGGAAACCATTTATCGAATAGAGAATCATCAAAGTAAGGGAATCACCCCTGTTTTGATGAGTTAGAATTGTTTAGGAAGTACGAGTGTTCTTAGTCTAGATTAACATACAAAACCTTGTATCTCCCTTGGTGCAGACGGTTCAAGGTTCGACTTAACAACGAAAGGAAAAGAATATCACTTAGAAATTCAGAAAATTTCAAGTTACATCAATGTAACCAAAAGGAAAATCATGCTTACAAAATTTAAGATTAAAGTTCGAGGTAACAGGATTTGTTATGATGGTGTTTAAATCTTGGATAATTTAAATCGGGAAGACGAAATCAAGGATAAAATGATTCGACATCACAATGAGATGTGAACATTCGATTCACAATCGAAGGGAATACATGGACTTCTCAAGATATGAGGTCAGCCATAACTTATTTGAAGACACGCGTACTTTTAAGTGATCAATTATCACAAGGGTTTCGAGTCAAGTAACGGATTTAATGATCGAATCAGGTCACCATTTACACTTTGCCTAGACAAAGTATCCCGAGATATAGGAATTTCATCTACAGCATTGCATGTTCTTAGTTACGGGTCACCTCCTTAAAAGGATTTAAGAACCATAAGTAATGATTTAAATTTTTGAAGACCATACGGTTTAGATTCCCAATATCTTTGGGTATATTAAGATCCATGTTCACGTTGGTCAAGGTATAGAAATAGTTACATGAAACGCTGGTTTCAATACCGTTACACGTTACATGTTGAGCGTTTAAACGTATGAGTTGAAATGTAGGATGGGTTCAATATTAACAGGAACTTTATTTAGGTTAAGAATGAGAAAGTATTTATACTTTGATGATAAACCAGTTCAAGGATTCAAAAATTTTCAAGATGCAAGAGGATGGTTCCATTTGGTAACGCATTACCATTTGGAATCGTTGACACGTCAAGGTAAATTGACCCATTTGCCTTAGAGACTTGTGTATTGACCATAGTTTATCACTCATCCCAGAAATCCCCAGGTAGCGTAACGGGTCTCACAATGAGATTTATACGAATACGCTTGCCTTAGCCCTAAGGCCTTTTGCCAGGAAATCCAGAATACAGGTGTCTATGTATCACACAAATTTCTTTGGTTCATGAAATCAAAACCTTGATGAGATTGATATAGATTAGACATAGAGTCTAAGGATCCAGATCATAAGTAATAGTATACGATTCCATGTGTCGTCGAGAATAAGATTGAAAGGTTTTATGTTCGGGGAGAGTCAAAGATAAGTTAAGGGAGACAAGTAAGATTGAAAGGTTTTATGTTTGGGGAGAGTCAAAGATAAGTTAAGGGAGACAAGTAACTAAGTTTAGGCAATCCTATGCTAAGGCATCAAATTGCACACAAGAAGGTATAGCATTATGTAACATGCAAACCATGCATTTACAAGATAAAAAAAATACTATAAGATGCATGCATAAGCTATAGTCTAGGTCACCATTTCTAATAACCTAAATCCCTATAGTTATGGGCTCTGATACCAATCTGTCACACCCCAACCTTGACGGCGGAATCGTCGAGGCGTGAGATTTACGATTGTTCACAGCCACATAACGCTATTGCCTGAAACATGTGAAAAATAAGAGGTCAACATATTGTTGGTGAGCATCCTATAGTTTTGATTACATAAGTATATAAAAGATGGCAACTCAAGTTATAAGTTAGTGAATAAAGTGATTAGGGATGTTATGAACAATGCAACAATCAGACCTCGACATTGTTTTACAAGTATCAAACGACGTTAATATTCTATTAACGTTAAAAGTATATACGATCAACTAAGTGTACTTGGATCAACCAAGCAGGATTGTCTTACCCATAGATCTATGACTTCGCTGGGCTAGCAATAGTTAATGATTGTACATATAATGCCATAACATGGTAACCACAAAAGTTCAACTAACCACAACTCACAAGTAAACTACCATAAGTTTACAAGAATCCAAACGTTTACAAGTGCAATGATTAATAAGTAACATGTTTCACCCCAAAGTGTGAAAATAAGAAAAAGGGGTATAGAAATACTCACATGACGTATAAGTGTATAAGGTGATAATAAGGATTAAACGACGTTTCAACGAATCCTTTTAGAAGGCACCTAAAAGTATTTATTACAAGATTAATAATAAGCTTAACAATTAAACGTGAACTAGGGTTTTAGATGGAATTTGGGGTTTTGACAAGTAATGAAATTACTTGTATTTTGATTTATTCGATAATAATTTGTTAATCTAAAATAATGGTTAAAGTATATTTTATAAGAAATTTCGTTTGTAAATAATCGTGAAATTATAAGATGTATAATTTCTACAATTTACAGGACTATTTCATAATTAAACATGATATAGTGTCCATTTTTATAAAAATAATTGTTTATAATATTTATAAATAATATTTTATAAATATTATTAAGGTTTTTTAACTAAAATAAATCTTATAAACTTTTCTTATTTAAAATGTTACATAGATAATTTCATTGCCATGTCAATAAGATCATATAGGTATGTTCAATTACCTGATTGGAGACCAAATGGGCGAGAACAGATGAAGAACAGGTCGCGGTTTTCGTGGTGTTTGATTGTGGAATTTTGAGTGTTTTAGTAGGAATGGAGAGTTGCAAACGATTTGGAGGTATTTATATGGTAGTGTGAGCGCGTTTAATTGATTATCGCGTAAAGTCAGGCCGAAAGTGGGATCGTGCTAATTGATTGGATTTTTTTTTTGAAATTGAAGTGGGCCCTCAATCATGGAGGTTTGTCGGACATTTAATTTGAGTTTTCAAAATTTACCGAAATGGTCCCTGTGGTTTCATCAATTTTACAATAGAAATTAAAATTTGTGTTTTAGTTTTAGTTAAGTTACACTTTAGTCCCTGAAATTTAATATGTTATCATTTTTATGTAAAAATTTTTTTTATAAACTTTAACATATTAAAACTTATATTATCATTATTATTTACATTATTTTTATTATATTTATTTTGGGTTATTAACGTTAAATGAAAGAATGATATAATATAATATGAGGATTAATCGACGTAAATTTTTTTTTATTTCTGTAGAAATACGAGATGTTACAATAGAGGTCGCGGAAATGCGTATGCTGAGATGGATGTGTGGACACACAAGATTGGATAGAATAAGAAACGACGCGATTCGACGGAGGCTGGAGGTGGCGTGTATCACAGATAAAATAAGAGAGGGAAGATTAAGATGGTTTGGGCACGTAAAGCGAAGGTCGATGGTAGCACCCGTTAGAGCAGTAGAGAACATCACCGTAGAGGGTAGGAGGAATAGAGGCCGACCTAGGTTGACTTGGGACGAAATAATTAGGCGAGATATGGTAGACTTGCACATCTCTGAGCACATGATCGAGGATAGGAGTGAGTGGAGACGTAGAATTAAATCAAGGACTTCTAGCGAGACCGGTGGGTAGGAAGGGTACACGTAGATCTTGGGTACGAAGGGTAGACGTAGATCTGTTGCGGCCCACCTGTCTTCCTATTTATGTCCTTATACGTGAATCTACCCGCTTATTTGATGTATTGTATGTATTTTAAAATATATTGTTATTTGATGTGGTGGTTTTTTTTGTTTCTACCTTATTCTTCAAGCATAAGTGTACTCATTTTAACCCAAAATTGACAATTATGCTCATTTGTATTCAGCATTTCAAATATATTATTGTTTTGTTTTTCATTTCTTTTTACCTTTTCTTTGTGTTTTAGAGGCTGTTTGGGATTGCTTTTTTAAAACACCTTCTGACTTTTGGAGGTGTGAAAAGACCAAAATGCCCCTCCAAAAGTCACTACAAGTTAAAATTTTTAACTTCTGGTGACTTTTGAAGGGACATTTTGGTCTTTTCACACCTCTAAAAGTTAAAAGGTGTTTTAAAAAAGCAATCCCAAAAAGTCACTACAAGTTAAAATTTTTAACTTCTGGTGACTTTTGAAGGGACATTTTGGTCTTTTCACACCTCTAAAAGTTAAAAGGTGTTTTAAAAAAGCAATCCCAAACACCCACTTAGCCGTCAATTATAATATTAATATGTTTCGTATATAAAATATGATATACAGAAATACTAGAAGTGTTTTTGCAAATATACGCGCCTTATGTACATGAGGTTTGCGTCTTTGTCTCGGTGTGTCTCTCACCTTCATAAGGATCTTAAAGCATGGTTTTAGAGAGGTTCCTTCAACTCCTATTCCTAAGAAGTTCAACACTCATAGGCTCACACTTATCCATCTCTGTATATGCATGATCAGAAAACAAAATACAAACGGAAACTAGACTCTTTGAAGTTCAAAATCTTTACTCGAAGTTTCACACCGTGCAACCACAACTTGTTTGCATTTTTTATAAATCTTAAAGAACGAGAATAATTATACAAACAAACATACCTAATAAAATCTCACTTAAACAGTATGGTTTGATAAAGGTGAGATGAAAACAAAACTATTTGAGAATAACTAGAATATAAAAATAAGTGAATATGATCTCACTTGTTCTTGAAGTGTAACAACCTTAAGAACTAACAGAACTAAGGGAGAACTAAGGGAGGAGGGGGCACCCTCGGGTACCTGCTCGGGTAGGCGGGTACCCGCTCGGATACACCGCCGCCACCCCTTGCGCGTACCCGGCGGGTAGTGTAAGTCGGGTTGTATTTGCCGAGTGGTGCCCGAGAAGAATAACGGCTATAAAGCCGTTACTTTGACCGTTGGGTTAAAAAATTTTTTTTAACCCTATAAATACTCACACACATACACACTATTATCTACACAAACACGCATATATTTACACAAACACAAACACAAACACAAACACAAACACAAAAAGTTAATTTGATCGTTGAATTATTGCAATTTTTATTTTTTTAATAAAAGTTAATTTTCTTTGAATTATTTTAAAATTAAAATAAAAGTTACAAGATAGTTCAAGGTTGCATTTCCAGTTTTTTAAGTGTTTCAAGGTAGTTCAAGGTACTTGTGATGTGTCAACGTGTGATAGGTGGATTCCAGGGTAGTACAAGGTAGTTTAGGGTAGTGACCCCTCCTCCCTAAGATAAATTCATGAAAATAGTTGCAACATGATTTATATTGAAAGATTGGCAAGCAAGAGAAACTAATATTTGTGGTATTTATCTCCAAATTGAGAAGTTATTTATCAGAGATTCAAATACAACTATATATAAAACAACATTCAATATACAATAATTAAAAAGGGATTTATTTTAAATATCCCATAAAAATACAATGAAACTTGCAAACTATATATCAGCAAAAATGCTGTAATTTTTCGAGTCCACAGCAATAAGCCTCAAGGCAGCAACTGCTGCACTAACAGACATAATCCCAAAGAATATTACATTGAGCCAATGCCATAGTTTCTGCAAAGAAGTGAGTTTATTCCTCTTGGCCACTAGATACATGTGATTTGCTAGTATAAATGTAAGTGGGAAGGTGCTGATGGCTCCTGTGAGGCTCATGAAGTCTCCAATGAATGGCAATGCCGCAGCTAGTAAGGTGGTTACCACTAAGTAACCGCCTCTGACCATGATTCTGAATGACAAGTTTCTTATGGCTAGTGCACTTCCTTTGATTCCGTATTTTGTATCCAGATATTCATACATTGGACTTGCAAAAATCTATTAAAAAAAACCAAAATGCAGTTATAGTTTTTGAAAATAGAAACAAAAAATATTAAGAGATACACTTATTGCCATATTATATTGCTGTGCGACTATGTAGGTATTGTTTGACTATTTGCCACATGTCTATACATTCAACGGTGACGAAATAGATGAACCTTAAGTGCCCAATTCAATAACGTTGATCTTGTTGTAATAAAGACAATTTAGATAGGGACTTAAGACTTTAAAACTTTCAAACAATATGCAGCTTTTATATATGATAATATGGAAGTATGCGATACCCATGACATATATAGCGCATACATTTGCGTATTTGTTAAGGAAATAAATCCGTTTCTTATTCGTAAGTATCAAGTAACATATTCAACTTATTTAATATTTAATATAATATATATATTGATTATTTAACAGGTCAATAAAAATTTTAGATTTAGCTTCAATTTTGCTCCATATTTGAAAAAAGTAACAATTTTCCTCTAAAAGATTAAAAAACATCAACTTACCTCCAAAAGTTTCATAAGTTGTTTCAATTTCTATCCAAAAAATTCATTATATGGATCAAGTTGAAACAACTAATGAGACTTTTGAACTGAAATTGAAACAATGTAGAAACTTTTGGAGGTAAATTGATGTTTTAAACCTTTTGAAGGAAAATGATTATTTTTGTCAAAACTCAGAGAGTAAAACTGAACTTAACTCAAAAATTTTATTTCCCTAAATATGAAGCAGGTCAAACAGGTTAACAAAAATCACCCAAGGTGTTTTTCAAATGTTTTCAACCTTTTAAACTTGAGTAGCATAGCTTTTATAATCATATTCAATACATTCATCTTTGTTATATAATTCAAGAAAACAGGCAAAATAGTTAGCGGGTCATCCCAACCCAAACCATCTTGAACCCATTTCGACCCATTACCCAACCCACTGATGCTGAAAGATATTGGTCAAAGCTGAAGTTATATAATTCAAGAAAACAGGCAAAATAGTTAGCGGGTCATCCCAACCCAAACCATCTTGAGCCCATTTCGACCCATTACCCAACCCACTGATGCTGAAAGATATTGGTCAAAGCTGAATCATGTGAAAAAGATAAAGGGTAATTAGGAGGTGGAAGGCTTACATGCAAAGCTATGACAGTTTGAAGAAAGGCAGATATGTTGGCAAATGTCTTCACCCAAACTGGACCACCAACACTGCTAAGCAAATAAGCAGATGCATTATTTCCATAAGCCCAATAACCCATGAAGGCAACAGCATATAATGGCAAAACCCCTACTGTAAATTGGAAGTATAAAGCTTTCATCATGTTCCCGACAACCGGCTGTCTCACTGTTGCCTAGGAAATATCAAAATTTATCAGCAGAGCATAGACAAAGAGTGTCATTTTCTAATGATAAATCTTTCTAAATTATTTATACATCATATTAAATCATTACTAAATTAACATAATTTTTGTTATCGTATTTGACACTCGAGGTATTTATGTTAAACTTTTTGGACAAAATATGTTTTGGTCCAACCCAACTCGACCCGTTTAGTACTCGACTTTATCATTTAACCTGTATCTCTGGGAGCATTCCTGTGTTGAAAGCAAAAACAAGACTTGCAGAAGCACCAATAGTTGTAAAAACCCTGCTTATCTCTGACCCTGGAATGCTATAGTCCCTGGGTGGAGCGCGAATCCCTTTAAAGAAGATATAAGACGGTTCGAAAACGTATGGTTATGTAACTTTGTGAAAATGGGACCCACAAATAAAAGTGTTAGATTGGAATAGGAGGTCATGTTAATATACCATCACGAAGAGACAGCGCAAATGATGCAACGATATATACTAGACTAAAAAAAGTTGAAAATCCTAGCCAAATCCTTAAAGCTGACAGATGAGGGATACAAATTGCGAATAGGCCACAAACGAAGCCCGCCATTGCAATAAAATATGGGAGCTTCATGGCGTTGTCATCCCTGAAGAGTACATAAATAGCCTACAAGATTAAACCAAAAACACTATAATTCGGTGATCAAAATTTCAAAGGAAGAAGAAAAGCTTATATTCTTATAAAATAGTAATCCAATGGTTCAATAAATCACATTTCATAACTTTTTATTGTTAACTAATATAGTTAAAAACAACTGTTTGACAATTTATGTCAAGAATATAATTCATCGAAGACAAGATAAACAGATCTAAATAGATCTTCCAGGCCAAAGATGAGTGGATTGGGTGATGGGTCGAAACAGATCATTGTAAATAGGCATCAGGCCATGTTGACCCGTTAACACGTTTTGTCATTTTTAGAAACTTAATAGATAAAATATATGATCATGATTAAGGACGACATTATTACAATAATAAGTCTTTGAGTAAAACGATCTAGGAGGTTGTATGCATTGAAAACAGACTTTGTGCAACCTCCAACCTGTTCTACAGGTTCCCGTTTCAGCGTGCGTTTGAGATAAAAAAAAAACAACAAAAAATCAACCATTCAAAAGTAAATGGGTCAATATTGCCATCTTTAATCACAACCTTAACAATTCAGGCTGATTGAAGGTACCTTAAGAGCTTGACCAGCTAAAATAACATAACCAACATTGATCATGAACAGATTTACATACTGCAACACCCACGTAAGAGAATAAGCATTCGGGCCTGCAATCGTACAAAAAGCTTCAATTTTATTTCTAAACTCACATCCTCTAACTTACAAACACACAAACACATGATGCAAGATTCTTTCTAATCATTCGTTCCTTACCATATATGAATCCTGCAAGATCTCTATATCTGATATGCCTCTTCCCACCAAACTCATGGAGCTTCGCGATAAGCGCATTCGCATAGAGTGATATCACAGTAGCCAACACCAAACCCACAACTCCACCAACCCACCCAAGTGGAACCATGACTGCACCCGAATACCCGAGCACATAAGCACTGTTGATACCAGTTGTAAGCACAAAGCCCACTTGAAACCATGAATCTACATCAATCAAAACAAGTACTTAAACCTTCATACCACAACAATTGCATCATTTCCCACAAAATTGCACAATTCATATGGTTATTGAATCAAAACATCGAACATAAGGGGTGTAAATTGATGAGCAAAACAGAAATCCAACATGCATACGCTACTGTAAACAGATCAATATCAGTAAAAACGAACTAACCGCTGCTAATCTGATGAGCAGTTTCAGGGATTTCAATCTTTAATTGTTCATCGGAGTAGACCTTCGTGGGACGAGTCGAAACGGCGTCGTCCCGATGGCCCTCCATCGGAATTACAGAAGAAACCCCGTCTTCAACTTCTTCTTCAATTGACAGAAGATATACACTCTCTTCGTCTTCCAAATTCGCTATGTTTTCCCAGTGAGCCAGCGATGAATATTTATACAAATCTGTATGTATATGTATATTCCCCCTTTGTCTCTTTCACTCACTCTCTCACACACAGGTTGTGTGTCAGATTGTGAATGAACACAAGAAAGTCAATGGATTGGCACGCAATTGTTCAAATTGAGGGTATGAATGTATGATTACGCACTCAAATTGATGGGTATTTGCAGAAATCTTGATGAATTAACAGCGGATTCAAGGGAATTTGCGATTTTGTGATATGGGTTTTGACTGAAGGATTATAATTGGAAAACAATCAAAGCAGAGGGAGAATTGAATCTATGAAATAGTGCTTTTATTTGTAACGATTGGTTGGCAAAATTCAACTGTAAATAAATGTTCTACACTTCAGTTATTTTAAACCATGTTATAAATAGCGTATACCGTATACGTGTTCTCGTTATTTGTACTTTTTATATATTTTTTATACTAGGTTAGAACCCATGTATTACATGGGTGGAATAAATTTAACTTTTTAAAATCATTATATTTATAATAGATGTTATCAACCATTAAAGTTAAGAAATAATAAATATTTAAAAATTATAAATGACACATAATTAAGATTAAGATTTAAAATTATATTTTAATATATGATAGAATTTAGATATTATAATTTAGTAAATCTTAATAAAATATTTGCATAAAAAACTTACATTCTAGATATATAATTGTTTAACTTATTTACTTAAAATCCTTATCAATTAATATCTTAAAAATTACTTACGAGTAATTAAATCATTCAAACAAAATCATATAAATGATTTTAGAATTTATATTGGAAATTTTTAGGTTGTTTGACTATATTAAGAAATAAAAAATATTATTAATCTAATATGAAAGAAAGAAATACAGGAAAGAAAAATAGAAATTCAAATAAGTAAAGGAGAATATGATTGTAATAATTGTTGAAATTATTTAATTAAAATGTGTATATACGTTTAGTTGGAAAATTCAACACGAGAATGCATAATATTGTATCATGGGTCCTCAAAAATCTTAGTTTATTAGAATAGATGATCTTAGGATCCATCTAGCACCTATATATCAAGTTCTGTAATTTTTATCTCCTTAATAAATAGCTCCAGTTCATTGAGCTTGGATTGTTAAGCTATGAACGGTTCCATATCAAGTATGATTAATGATGTAGGTGGTATAATTCCATGAGTAGTTGTTGATCAGGTTAAAAGTTACTTAATGATCATATATAAAACTTAACTAATTAAATACTAATTAAAAGATAACATCCATGATCTGTACATTAATTTAGTCCCTACATCACAAAAGTGTGTTACATAGTGTAGCAACTTCCTTCCAACACATCTGAAGGCCATGCAACATACAAAATAGAATGAAGTTTTGTTTTCTTTATAAATGCGAGTCCTGGCGTAAAGAGATTGCAAAAAAAACCTATGCAACATTAAGAATGTTCACGGGTTTTTCAAGTGATTTTAGGGTAGTTTTCAGGGATCCACAACATATGTATTAGTTTTATAAAAATGAAAATATGTTATTTAAGTGTGATACACGGGTAGGAAATAAAAAAAAGCAAGAGTAAGAAATTTGTTAAGAAAACACAAGTTGATTTGAAGTTGTAATGAGAACATCAAGAAATTTATTGTTATTAAACCGTGTGATGCAGAGTCGGCTTTGAAAACGTCAAATTTAACCACTAAAATCTATCTATTATAAGGAAAACAATTTCAATAAAATACTTAGATAAAATATTTACGTAAGTCATAACTATATTATAACTAAAATCTATCTATTATAAGGAAAAAGTAAATGGTATCTTTGTTGCTACGACAAATTCATAAAAAGAAGATGATTTGATTCGTAGGATGAACAACAGTTAAGCGAGTCGTAGATATAGATGAAAGAAAAGGGTTAGATAACCTGATTCGAAGGATGAACAACAAATGAGGTATTCATTCTTGAAACGATCCTTGAACTTTTCTTACGGATTGCATGAGCATAAGAAGAAATGCATTAGAGAATAGAACTCTTATGACATAATTATACTTCGAATTCAAAAATATGCATTATGATATATAAATTTATCATTAAATACCTAACAAAACTATCTTAATTAAGTTGTATCTAAATACAGGTCATATATCTAGCCGATAAACCCATGTGACACACGGAATGCGAATAGAAAAATTCTACAAATAAAGAAGAAAATTTCATACATGTGAAATAAAAATAGTTTGGATAAATGGTAACAAAAAATGGTTGCCATCTGTATTCACTATGTAATTCAATTGTCATTATTGCGTAAAACAATCAATGTTAAGATTATAAATCTACAATATTTGTATGCTTAAAAAAATTAGTGTCAGATTATAACAACAATGTTAATGTTTTTAAGAAATCAAACATAGATTTAAAGAACATTAAGAAGAAAATGTAGAAAATAAAACAAAATCAAACTTTAGCCTCAAACAGAAAGATAATGAAAACGAACAGACAAGATGTTAAGAAAGATTTAAGAAAGAAGCTAACCTGGTGTTGGATCTGAGCGACGATGGATGGTGGTGATTTTCATTTAGGGTTTTGGTTTAAAAAGATTTATTTTTACTATGTTTTTAATATTCAATACTAACTAAGAATAACTCAAATCTTTTTTTTTTTAAAGGAATTTTAAGTTCTAAAAATAAGTCCCTATTTACTCTCAGTTTTAAATCACGAAACCATACCCCATGAAATTGATTTACGAAATATTATTTGTTTAGCTTTTATATGAGTTTGAATGTTTTCTACGCTATTAATTAGTTTATGAAAAAGAAATTGTGTTGTTAGATTTCATATGAATTAATCAAGAAAATGTCAAATTTATATATCATTTAAATTTTTTTTATTATAACTCTTAAATTTAATTATTTTTGGTTTTAAAAAAATAACTTTTTAAAAATACCAATTTTAAATACTTCTTATTTTTAAAAAAGTCTTATGCTTTAAATAAATTTATTATTCTATAAAAAAATTATTTATTTAGAAATAACATTAATAAATAAATCTCTTTATTAATTTATTAAATCAAAAAAGTGTTAAATAGTGTTATTAGTAATTAAGGTAATCATTCAATAGGAGAGAGAGGCGGGAATAGCAAATGGATGTTGGCTGAGAGAACGACACGTGGCAGATGGGTGGTTTAAGAGAGTGACATGTGGCATAAAAAACCTTTGTTTATTAGATATGATAGATTGTTAATAATAGCTATTTTATTAATTTCTTTTTGTCTTTGTTCTAATTAATATCAAATCAATAAACATTAATCTAATTAATTAAGGGTCATAATATTGAGACACCTCCTATACGCCGCGTATGGGTCCATACGCGGCGTATAGGTTCGAATACACTGAAAACAAAAAAAATTCAGGAAGGCTATCAGAGAGTTATACGTCCCATATAGTCATATACAACCCCCCATATATGACACATATAGAGCTATACGACGAGTATAACAAATTTTAACACTAACTACGAGAAAAATTTCAGGGTGATGTCATAGGGTTATACGCCCCGTATAGGGCTATACGACCCCCCCCCCCCTGACGACGCATATGGCCTATACAACCTGCATATAAATTTTGCGGTGTTAATTTATAATTTTGGGGTGCCTATATACCTACACCCTTAACTAAAGGGCTTGTTAAATGTATACCCATTGATTATTAAATGGTCCTAATATACAGACGCTCCATTTTATAAATCAATGCCCCTTCTATGTCTCGTGTAGCACCATACGCGACATATAGGGTTGAAGACACGGAAAACTAAAAAAATCCAGGGGGCCTGTCCGAGGGTTATACACCTCATACAGCCCTATACGACCCCCTATACGACAAATATGGTGCTATATGACGCGTATAGCAAATTTCGACACCGACTACAAGAAAAATTCAGGGGATTGTCAGAAGGGTTATACGCTCCGTATAAGGCTATACAACCCACCTCTATGACATGTATAGTGCTATACGATCCGTATAGAAATTTAGGGTGTTGATTTATAATCATGGTGTGTCCAGATATCAGGACCCTTATTAAAACACCATTATTTTCTCTGTTTCCCTACACACACACACAAAACATACAAGCGAAAAAAACATCTCATATGAGGGTATCTATGTATAAAACATACATGTGGCATAATCCAAAAGTGTCGATGTATTAGGAAAATATAATTGGTAAAATGTTGAGTCCAAAGAGTAACATCTCAAACAAAAAATGATTGTATTGTATAATTTATATGTCATTAATAAACTTAATTTGTTGTACAAAGAATATACAATAAACTTAATACATAAAAACTAAAATGCAGGTAACATAGTTTGTATGCTTTTCGCAATTATATAATTATGAAAATCATATGATACAATAAATTTTTACAAAACTAGCATTCTAATTTGAACAAAAACATTTAAATAACTTCACGTGCCTTGCATTCTAATCTCTATATTAAGTTTATTATTGATACTTATAACCATATGACACAATAAGTTTGTATATAACTTCACGTGCATTGCATTCTAATTTATATATTAAGTTTATTATTGATACTAAAAATCATATGATACAATAAGTTTTTATATAACTACTTTAAAAAAGTGATGACAAGAACATATAAAGTTTATTTGAGGTTTTACTCATTAGTCTTAATGTTTTACAGTTTTAATGTTTTACTTATCGTATTTTTCTAAATAAATTCACATGGCTTACACATATACCCTCATGTGATAACCATGTGACCTAATTTAATGATGCAAATCAACGACTGTTATATATATTAGAAGACCAAAAATGAAACAAATCATATAGTATAATTAATAAAGATAAATGCTGCAAATTGAAATAACCTACAGAGATAAAAGTCTTTTTTTGCAATTTACTCTAGTATTAATGATTTTTTATGTTATGAAAAAAAGGGTGAAGCTCTTTTGAATACTCTTTAGTTAATAACTATTAATATGCAATGAAAAAACAAGTTTAATAATTGAATGACATAAAGTTAACACTCAACGTGCGGCTACCTTACACTCTTAATTTTTAATATTCATAAAAATAAGTGGAATATATTCTTTAAACCATAATAGGCAAAGCTTCAATTCACCGCTCTTTTCTTGTTATATCGAATCAGACAAATGCTATACAAGATGGAGTGGGGAATCTTGTAAAGAATGATTGATATGTAAAGGAGGGCAGTGCCCGAAAGGGGCTTCGGGTGCCACCTATCCGGCGGTAACACCGCCGCCACCCTCTCGGGTAGGCCACGTACCGGGTAGAGTGGCTCGGGTTCCACTAGCCGATACACAACCCGACTTCAACGGCTTTATAGCCGTTACATGTTACCATTGGCGAGCTGTTGAGGTCAAGAAAAAAAATTTTACACTATAAATACTCACACACATACACAATATTAATCTACACAAACACACATAAATACTCAACGAAAACATGGGTCCTACGAGACCGACCCGTAAAGTAAAAACGTCCGCTGACTCGTCGAGCGTTAATGATGGTTTACACGACCAGCTCGCGTTTTACGCTTCAATGAAAGAACAGTTGGTCGCGGTAAAAAAAGAACAAGTTTATAAAAGTATCGTATAGTTAGAAGAACAAACACAGGTGATAAGAGAGCAGCGGATGGAGCGAGACCTAAAAATATTAATGGAACCGCACGATCACATCACCGGTCCAATGTTGTAAATAATATTGGACCGAAAACGAAAAATAGCCGAGAAATATAATTGGCCTTGTGATTTTTAGTTTTTTAATAAAAGTTAATTATCTTTTGAATTATTATAATTTTTATTTTTTAATAAAAGTTAATTATCTTTTAAATTATTATAATATTAAAATAAAAGTTTCAGGGTAGTTCAGGGTAGTATATCCAGTTTTTTGATGTTTTAAAGTAGGTCAGAATATTTGTGATGTGACAATATATGATTGCTGGATTCCATGGTAGTTCAGGGTAGTTTAGAGGAATACCTCCTCCTCCCTAACAAATGAAATTCTTGTCACCATATTAAATCAATGACATGAAGATTCTCATTTTGGATTCTTCAATGGATATTTTTAGAATTTAGAAAAAAAATCTAAACTATTGTCTCGCTAAAAACATGTAAATATCATACGTGCACCAAAGGATACAAATTTCATGATGTTGGTTGAAAATAAAACTTTTTTTCGTCAATGATGAACCGTTGACGATGATATGTCGCTTTTCTTCTTTGACGTAAAAATATAACTCATAATTAAAATAAATGTATTTGTAAATTTTTTTTGGGATACCCTGATTTTTTATGCTAGATTTGTCACTAGATCATGGTATGTACGTCTAGGATGTTGTGGTGGAGGAAGGGATGTAATAGTGACGCCGCAGCTATCGAGAAAAGGAGGGAGGGTTGGGTCCGATAACAAAGTCATATAGAGTTATAGTAAAGCTCTTTTTATTTAAGAGTATGAACCCCGTCAATGATAAATTGATATAAAATAATTGTATAGATTAAGTGAAGTGATATATGTATTGTAACATCTAGCCGGTCGGTCCGGATTTGATCCATTGCACACCCTTAGTCACACAAGTCATTATATGGATCATGTTATGATCATAAAGTTTAACAAAGAGAAAGCTTATATACACATCATGTGTGATGAACAGATTTGTAACTCTAATGCATAGACTATTATTCCTAATAATTTAGGCTCTAATTATATAACTTATAATGTAACGTGTATTGAGTGATTTAGGCATGCATAAATGTGTTAATGTTGTGCATTTTATAACAAAGTTATTGTATAATTGTTATAAATCACAACTTTGACAATGTTCATATCTCGTTCATAACACATCTATTTAGAAAAAAATAATATCCTAAAAAAGACATAAAGTTCATTTTTTGTGCAACAAAGTAAGCTTAGAAATTTTGCATCACTTGTGTAAAGTCTGAGGAAAAATATGGTTAAGATGCGAAAAAAAAAGAATAGAGATATCTTGCTCATAAAACATATATAGTTGGTAACCTGCGCTTAGCGGCCGGGTAAGATCTTTACTCGCTCAGTGCATATATACATATATATTATTAAACACTTCAATATATAAAGAAACGAAAACGCACATGCATTTGAATAAATACAAAAGGTTGCCAGTTTTGTTAAACTCATATTTTTTGAGTTTTATGATCATTTTTAAAATTATATCTATTAATTGGGTTGTCTAAACATTAAACTATTTTTTTATGTGGATATGACAATAAATTATTTTGATGCAAAAATAATTTTATAGTTTTACCTCTTAATCACAAATCTTAGATTTTTTAATTTTTTTAACATTTAAAAAACAACTAGGAATATTTATTTTAAAAATAAGTTCACAGTATTTTATTTCTTAAACACTATTTTTCTATTTTAAATACTATGTTTGTATGTTGGTAGTTATAGTTTTAAATTACTTCATAATTTGACATCTTTTTCGAGTTGTATTTTATGTTTAGATGTTTTAGCATAAATAAGTGTTGATACATGATGTCCCTAGTTTATGTACTTAAATGTAAATGTCTTTCATTTCTTACACATATGTAATGCAAGTGCTTAATGATATGTGATATGTGTTTTGATGTTTATTTGTCTTTGATTATATCATATTCTTATTGTATTTCGTATTACACATATGAATGAACATTATATATAGGTTTGAGGTTGTTGTACATAGTTCTGAGGCAATAATGATTTAGAAATGTGTCCAACTTAGTCAGGTGGTTATATATGCTAATGGACCATACTTATAGACCAGACGCACGAATGGATCATACTTATGGACCAGTCGCACGACTGAACCAGGTGACTGGATCAGTCGTATGACTGAGACATAAGATTGACTCAGGCGCACGACTGAACCTTCAGTCGTGCGTATGAATCAAATGCATGAGTCAGTCGTACGACTGGACCATGCTTATGGCTCAGTCATACAAATGGATACTGAAAATCTATAAATACCACATAATTCGTGGAAAAACAACACTTCGAATATTATCATACCCTAGCCTTCCAGAGCGTTCTAGTTCGTCCATCCAAATTCAAAGTTCGTTCCTGATCGATTCCAACTCGTTCTTAACGTTTGTTAATTCGTTAGATTGATCAGGTTGTCGTTCTCACTGATTGGATCGTCAATCAAATAGAATTCCGCGCTATTTGATCTGGTTTCACGTTGAATCAGTTAGTACTCCGTACGAAAACGGTTCTAATAAGTGGTATCAGAGCTAGGCTCGTGATTCTTCATGGATTCGATTAGTGTTCTTGTTAAAACTAATGTTTTGATTCAAAAGATTAGTATTTTTGTTTCAAAAGGCGTTTTTGAAGTGTTCCTGATTCAAAAGTTTCTCATTTTTCGACATACGACAGATTAGGGTTTGTGAAAAATCGTTTTTGGTGTCATAGTGTCCAAAATTTTGAATTTTTCATCCACAGCAGCTTCAGTCGCACGATTAGCTCAATCGCACGACTGAATCCTAATCGTACCTTTCAACCGCACGACTGGACTCAGTCGCACTACTCTTTCGTACGATTAAGCTAACCCACACGGTTGAACTCATTCGCATCCCTCAGTCGCACGATTGAACTCAATCGCACGATTGAACTCGGTCGCACTCTCCAATCGCATGATTGAACTCATTGGTACTCCTTAATCGCACATTTGATTATGTCATATACTCATACAGAACTCCACGTTTAAAGGATTCATATCCAGAATCTACTACTTCTGGAAAATGAGATACGGAATCTACAAACCACCTAAACTGTTGACTTTGGATGAATACTGGACCTCAAGTTGGTCTCATCACCCATTCCCGCAGCGGAAACTTTGAATCGTCATATAAATGCTTTTGCAAAGTAATACAACACTCATTACAAAATATCGTTTGTTTGCATTACAATACAAAACATTAACAAAAGAATGCCATCCCAAAAGAGCTGAGTAGCCGCCTCGTGCCATCCTCAGCAACACTACCTACCAACTGGAAAACACATAAAAGTCAGCGTTGCTGAGTGAGTTCTAGTTTTATAATAAAACATACTTTTACTTATTTAAAAGTATCCTTTCGTGCATGCGTTCATACATCATACGTACACAGAGATAATATTCGTTATTATCTTCATCATTCGTTATACATCGTTATCTTTAACTTCTCGTATGGATTCTGTCAGGCTTTACCCACTTCATAGCACTTGGCTATGATTACTGTGGTCGAATGACAAGAATCCCGTTCATACTTACTTGCACATTGAAAGGTGAATTGTACCAATACCATATGCTACACCCCGATCGTTATTAGCTACCGGGCCGAAGTCAACATATGAACAACAAAACGTATGCCACGGTACTAGAGGTAAGCGGTAGAGGTACCATGACCATGGTCAATCACAGAGAAGGACCAATCGCGTTATTCAATGCTTGCAAGACATAATTCGTTCGTTCATTAATGCATGTATTCATCATCATTCTTCTTTTCGTTCATTCGTTAATCCATGCATTCATCATCATGTTCCTCTTTCATTATCTTTCACTTTACGTTACATAATACTTCATTAGTTCATTCTCGTTATTCGTAAAGTTTCGGAAAGATAAGCATACACAATTACAAGGAACATACATACTCATCATACATTCATCATCATACATTCATCATCATACATAGCATCATACATACGTAATCATACATAGCATCATCACTCACATTCAATAACGTCCTCGTCAACAGTCAGGTGAAACCCTACTGCACAAACTCCAAGGGAAATATGTTAAAAAGTCTAAGTATTTTGGGCGTATGAGCCCTGTTCTAGGCGTTTCACCACTGTCGGACTTACCAGCCTACACTTAGAAAATTTTCAACCCTGGGCGTATGAGTACTGCTGGGCGTATGAGCCCTGTGGGACTTTTCACCCTACACTTAGAATAATCATCTGGTCATACGACCACCCTGTTGGGCGTATGAGCACTATTGGACTTTTCACCCTACACTTAGAATAATCATCTGGTCATACGACCACCCTGTTGGGCGTATGAGCACTATTGGACTCTTCACCCTACACTTAGAATAATCACCTGGTCATACGACCACCCTGTTGGGCGTATGAGTCCTATTGGACTCTTCAACACACTTAGAAAAATTATTTGGTCATACGACCACCCTGTCGGACGTATTAGCAACCTGGACATGTATCTAATTCATATTCCAAATACCACACATCAAAATGCCTAGTTCTAAGCATGCACACATGGTTTCCAGGCATAAATTTAACATAAACTTAAACCTACGTTCATCCCAAACATATTCTATAGATGTACACATACACATATTATACGGGTATTATACCCACTTCATAAAAACATACTTACATGCATTTTCCAGCCCCAAAACACTTAAAAACGACTAAAAAGGGGTCTAGAAACTCACCTTTGCAGTCTCTCGGGTATGACTCCTTAAAACCCGTTTGCTACAAGTTGAACACCTATAAAACCCAATGAACGCACCCGAACACAAAAACACACATATAAGAACATGCATTCTCGGTTTCTTAGCCAAAACACAACTTAAAAACACTAATTCTTACCTTGAATCCGATTTCTTCTTCTTTCTCTCTCTAAGAATCGAAGTCCCTGCTGTTTCTCTCTCTAAAAACCGAATGCAAAGAAGTGTGAAGGGGTTATGGGCGGCCATACCTTCTTTTACACCAACTTTTCAATGATTTTGTCCTTTTGGCACTTTTTACCCCTTAACTTTAAGTTGACTTCCGTTTCCTTCCTTTTTCTTTCTTTAAGTTGACTTCCGTTTCCTTCCTTTTTCTTTCTATTTTATTCTTTTATTTCTTTAAAAGAAATTACGGGTGTTACAAGTCCACCCCCCTTATATAGGTTTCGTCCCCGAAACCTGTTATTCCTCAAACAGATGTGGGTAGTGCTGTCTCATTTCTTCTTCAGTCTCCCACGTAGACTCGGATCCCTTCCTGTGCTTCCACTGTACACGCACAAGAGGAACCACTTTATTCCTCAACCTCTTCTCCTTACGATCAATGATTGCCACTGGTTGCTCCACATAGTTGAGCCGCTCATCCACCTCGATATCCTCCAGTGGTACAACCATGCCTTCATCAGCTAAGCACTTTCTCAGATGAGATACATGGAATGTGGGATGAATTCCACTTAACTCATCCGGCAGTTCAAGTCGATAGGCCACCTCTCCTACTCGTGCGACAATTCGGAAAGGTCCTATGTACCTCGGGCTTAGCTTACCTCTTTTCCTGAATCTAATAATCCCTTTCCAAGGTGAGACCTTCAACATAACTCGGTCACCAACCTTGAACTCTATCGGTCTTCGCCTCTTGTCAGCATACGACTTTTGCCTATCTTTCGCCGCCTTCATGAAGGCTTTGATCTTTTCTAATTTCTCAGTCGTTGCTTCAATCACTTCAACACCTCCCAGTTCTTTCTGCCCAATGTCTCCCCAACATACGGGCGTCCTACATCTCCTACCGTATAGCATCTCGTAAGGTGGCATGCCAATGCTGGCATGATAACTGTTGTTGTACGAGAATTCTGCTAACGGCAGGTGGTTGTCCCAACTTCCTCCAAAGTCGATCACGCACGCCCGAAGCATGTCTTCGAGGGTTTGGATCGTCCTCTCAGACTAACCGTCTGTCTGAGGATGATATGCTGTACTAATGTGTAGTCTCGTCCCCATTGCATCATGAAATCTTTTCCAAAACTTGGAGGTAAACCGGGTGTCACGATCAGACACAATAGACACCGGTACACCATGACGAGCTACAATTTCTTTGATGAACAGATCCGCCAATCTCTCAGATGAGTACATTTCGCGAATCGGTAGGAAGTGGGCACTCTTGGTTAATCGGTCAACTATCACCCATATGGCATCATACCCTTTTGGGGTACGTGGTAATTTCGTAATGAAGTCCATGGTGATGTGTTCCCACTTCCACTCGGGGTATATCCAACGGTTGGATCTTCCCGTAGGGCTTCTGGTGTTCCGCCTTCACTTGTAAGCAAGTCAAGCACTTACTTACGTACTCCACTACGTCGCATTTCATACCCGGCCACCAATAGTCTTTCTTCATATCGTGGTACATTTTGGTAGCACCGGGGTGAATGGAGTATCGGGTCTTATGGGCCTCGTCCATAATTCTACCACGTAGATCCCCGTATCGAGGAATCCACATTCGTCCAAATCGAGTCTTAACACCAAGAGTGTTCTCACCCAATTCCGTAACTAGACCTCTCATCCTTTCGGAGTTAAGACGATCTTCTTTCAAAGCCTCGTCTTGAAACTCCTTAACCTGAGTCATTACATCTGAGGTCATAATTAGCTGATATGCCTTTACCCGGATCGGCTCAGGCCTTTCTTTTCGGCTAAGGGCATCGGCCACCACGTTAGCCTTGCCCGGATGGTAATGGATTTCGCAGTCATAATCCTTTATGAGCTCCAACCATCGCCTTTGCCTCATGTTTAAATCTTTCTGCTCGAAGAAATACTTCAAGCTTTTGTGGTCTGTGAAGATAGTGCATTTCGTCTCGTATAGATAGTGCCCCATATCTTCAACGCAAAAACCACCGCAGCTAGTTCTAGATCGTGTGTGGGATAGTTGACTTCGTGGGTTTTCAGTTGTCGGGATGCATAAGCTATTACCCTTCCACGTTGCATCAACACGCAACCTAGCCCAGAATAAGATGCATCCGAATAGACCACCAGGTCTTCATTTCCCTCGGGCAATGTCAAGACAGGAGCTTGTGTCAGTCTCGTTTTCAATTCCTCGAAAGCATCCTCCTGTTCTCGACCCCACACGAACTTTACATCCTTGCGAGTCAATTTTGTCAAAGGTGAGGCTATCTTGGAGAAGTCTTGAATAAATCTCCTATAGTAGCCTGCCAACCCCAAGAAGCTACGAATCTCGGATGGCGTCTTTGGTGATTTCCATTGCATCACAGCCTCAACCTTTGTTGGGTCCACCATGATTCCCTCTGCATTTACCACGTGACCCATAAATTGCACCTCGCGTAGCCAGAAGGCACATTTGGAGAGCTTAGCATACAGTTTCTCCCTTCTCAAAGCTCCAACACTTCCCGAATGTGACCTGCATGCTCTTCTTCGCTCCTCGAATAAATCAGGATATCATCGATGAACACAATCACTAATTTATCTAACATTGGCCGGCACACTCGGTTCATCAAATCCATAAAAGCAGCTGGCGCGTTAGTTAGACCAAATGACATAACGAGAAACTCATAGTGTCCATAACGCGTACGGAAAGCTGTTTTAGGAATGTCTTGCTCCTTTACTTTCAATTGATGGTAGCCAGATCGAAGATCTATCCTCGAGAACCAACTGGCACCCTGGAGCTGGTCGAACAAGTCATCGATCCTCGGTAACGGATACCGATTCTTTATGGTCAACTTGTTCAATTCACGGTAGTCGATACACATTCTCATACTACCGTCCTTCTTTTTCACAAATAAGACCTGAGCACCCCAAGGAGAGATACTCGGTCTAATGAAGCCCTTGTCAAGCAACTCCTGCAGTTGCTCCATCAACTCCTTCATCTCCGTAGGAGCTAATCGATACGGTGCCTTGGCGACAGGTTGGGCACCGGGTATTAAGTCAATTTGAAATTCAATTTCGCGGTCAGGTGGCAATCCCGATAAGTCTTCCGGGAACACATCTGGAAACTCACACACCACCGGAACGTCAGATAGTTGTGGTGTTGGCGTCTCCACATCCTTCACATAACATAGGTAGGCGTTGCACCCACGCCTCATGCACTTCCCCGCCACCGCCATCGAAATCACCTTCGGAATCACCGTTACCCGATCACCGTATATTGTCACCAGACTTCCGTCAGATGCCGTCAATCTAATCACCTTCTTTCGACATACGATATTCGCTTCATAGGTTGCCAACCAATCCATCCCTAGTACTACATCAAATCCACCTAGGGGCATCACATGTAATCTAGCAGCAAACCTATGACCTTCTAATTCTATGGTACAGTCCTCTATCACATCAGTAACTCTAGTGGACTTACCAATAGCAGTTTCTACATAAAAAGGCTCACTAATGCATTTACTACTAACAGGCAATTTAGCACAGAAAGTAGCAGAAATGAAACTCCTACTAGCACCAGAATCAAATAACACAGAAGCAAGAGTTTGATTTACTAGAAACGTACCTGACACCACATCGGGGTCCGTCCTAGCCTCTTCCTGCGTCATAGTGAAAGCCCTGGCGCTTGCTCTCGGACCTTCACTTCCCGTCTGCTTTACCCCTGAAGCCTCAGCCCTCGGCTTCTTACAGTCCTGCTCATATGACCGCCTTCCCCACAGTTAAAACACTTGCCCATCCGGCAATCCTTTGATATATGTCCAGTCTTCCCACACTTAAAGCAGATGTTGGATCCCCATTTGCACTCCCCTGAGTGCTCCCTTCCACACTTACCACACTTCCTCACCCCAGCTCCCGTCACGACCACACGGTGATCATCCACCCTCGCCTTCTTGTTACTCGTCGAAGTATCACCCCGACCAAATCTCTTCCCCTGCCAGTTTTTCTCTCCACTTCCTTTCTTGCTACCCTCAGCCTTTACCAACGCAGCCCGTTCATCGAATAACCTTCCCGCCAAATCCACTGCCGACCTGAAAGTGCTTGGTCGGGCAGAAATCAAGTGCCAACGAATTTCAGCTGGCAACCCCTGAATATACCGGTTGATCTTTCGAGACACCGGCGTCACCTGCTCCGGCACCAACAGCGCCAATTCGTTAAACTTGGTGGTATATTGTTGGTGGGTCATCGTCCCCGCCTCCAACTGCAGGAACTCTCTCTCGACTCTGTCCATTTCCCGACGAGGACTAAATTCCTCAATCACCAGCCTTTTCAACTCAGCCCACTTCATCTTCCCTATAGTCCTGCTACCCTCGGCTTGGACTATATTATTCCACCAGCACAAAGCCGACCCTGTGAAAGAGTGGGTAGCAAACTTCACCTTCTTGTCCTCCTGGCAATCACTAATATCGAGGACAGCTTCCATTTCCATCACCCATTGGTGAGCATCAGTAGCAGTACCAGAACCATCAAAAGTTGGGGGCTTGCACCTCATAAATGCCCCATAGTTACAACCCCGGACTGTCTCCCGTAACTGCTCTTCTTCATCTTCGTCTTCACCATCGGATAATACTGTTTCTGCTTCTGTCTGTTGCTGTCCACCTGAGGACCGATTCCTCCCTCGTCTCTCATCCTTACGTACTGCCTTTATCACCTCGGTCACTACAGACGGTAAGATCGTCTGCATGACCTGATGTACTTCCTCAACCACTGCCTCTTTTACCGAGGCTCTCAAATTCGCGCTTTCGTCTGCCTCCTCCTGATGAGGAGTCTCGTTTTCCTCATGAACTACTTTCTCTGTCCTAAGTCTTCCTTGCGTGTTACGCGGTTCATCACCACGTCCACCGCCACGGGAAGCCTTAGATGATCTACCACCGACCATCTTCTATCACACTGAAAGATTTAAACACCAACACGGTCATTCAAGGAAATAGATCAGTTTATGTCAAGTATAGTAAGTCCCTAATTACAGTGGCCAGTTGTGATTAGCCACTTACTCTACTCTTCGTACCCCGAGCATTACCTGTCCTGACTACATTAGTGTCTAAGTCTAACAGTACACATAAACACATATCATGCGCACGAAATCATGATTAACTTTAATAAAAATACCTGATGGCACGCAACTACTCAGATGGCATTCTCTTCCTTTTTGTCCCATTTTCAGTTTAAGTTTAGGTTTATTTTAAAATTTTACCCATTTCACTTAAACTTTGGCTCTGATACCAACTTGTAAGGCCCCGTTCCCGGGCACCTCACAATTGGTCGTCATCACCCATAAAACATACATTTAATATAACTTAATAAAACCATGCAGCGGAAACTTTGAATTTACTATAAATGCTTTTGCAAAGTAATACAACACTCATTACAAAATATCGTTTGTTTGCATTACAATACAAAAACATTAACAAAAGAATGCCATCCCAAAAGAGCTGAGTAGCCGCCTCGTGCCATCCTCAGCAACACTACCTGCCAACTGGAAAACACATAAAAGTCAGCGTTGCTGAGTGAGTTCTAGTTTTATAATAAAACATACTTTTACTTATTTAAAAGTATCCTTTCGTGCATGCGTTCATACATCATACGTACACAGAGATAATATTCGTTATTATCTTCATCATTCGTTATACATCGTTATCTTTAACTTCTCGTATGGATTCTGTCAGGCTTTACCCACTTCATAGCACTTGGCTATGATTACTGTGGTCGAATGACAAGAATCCCGTTCATACTTACTTGCACATTGAAAGGTGAATTGTACCAATACCATATGCTACACCCCGATCGTTATTAGCTACCGGGCCGAAGTCAACATATGAACAACAAAACGTATGCCACGGTACTAGAGGTAAGCGGTAGAGGTACCATGACCATGGTCAATCACAGAGAAGGACCAATCGCGTTATTCAATGCTTGCAAGACATAATTCGTTCGTTCATTAATGCATGTATTCATCATCATTCTTCTTTTCGTTCATTCGTTAATTCATGCATTCATCATCATGTTCCTCTTTCATTATCTTTCACTTTACGTTACATAATACTTCATTAGTTCATTCTCGTTATTCGTAAAGTTTCGGAAAGATAAGCATACACAATTACAAGGAACATACATACTCATCATACATTCATCATCATACATTCATCATCATACATAGCATCATACATACGTAATCATACATAGCATCATCACTCACATTCAATAACGTCCTCGTCAACAGTCAGGTGAAACCCTACTGCACAAACTCCAAGAGAAATATGTTAAAAAGTCTAAGTATTTTGGGCGTATGAGCCCTGTTCTAGGCGTTTCACCACTGTCGGACTTACCAGCCTACACTTAGAAAATTTTTCAACCCTGGGCGTATGAGTACTGCTGGGCGTATGAGCCCTGTGGGACTTTTCACCCTACACTTAGAATAATCATCTGGTCATACGACCACCCTGTTGGGCGTATGAGCACTATTGGACTTTTCACCCTACACTTAGAATAATCATCTGGTCATACGACCACCCTGTTGGGCGTATGAGCACTATTGGACTCTTCACCCTACACTTAGAATAATCACCTGGTCATACGACCACCCTGTTGGGCGTATGAGTCCTATTGGACTCTTCAACACACTTAGAAAAATTATTTGGTCATACGACCACCCTGTCGGACGTATTAGCAACCTGGACATGTATCTAATTCATATTCCAAATACCACACATCAAAATGCCTAGTTCTAAGCATGCACACATGGTTTCCAGGCATAAATTTAACATAAACTTAAACCTACGTTCATCCCAAAACATATTCTATAGATGTACACATACACATATTATACGGGTATTATACCCACTTCATAAAAACATACTTACATGCATTTTCCAGCCCCAAAACACTTAAAAACGACTAAAAAGGGGGTCTAGAAACTCACCTTTGCAGTCTCTCGGGTATGACTCCTTAAAAACCCGTTTGCTACAAGTTGAACACCTATAAAACCCAATGAACGCACCCGAACACAAAAACACACATATAAGAACATGCATTCTCGGTTTCTTAGCCAAAACACAACTTAAAAACACTAATTCTTACCTTGAATCCGATTTCTTCTTCTTTCTCTCTCTAAGAATCGAAGTCCCTGCTGTTTCTCTCTCTAAAAACCGAATGCAAAGAAGTGTGAAGGGGTTATGGGCGGCCATACCTTCTTTTACACCAACTTTTCAATGATTTGTCCTTTTGGCACTTTTTACCCCTTAACTTTAAGTTGACTTCCGTTTCCTTCCTTTTTCTTTCTATTTTATTCTTTTATTTCTTTAAAAGAAATTACGGGTGTTACAAATACTCGCAATGGAAACAACGGTTTGAAATCTCTCTGAATGGTGTTGATCTGAATCTATAGACTGCTATTAAGACTGGTTATACTATACCAGTTGGTGCTAATGGGGTAAAGTTGACGTTGAGTGGTATGAATGAGGGACAAAAGGTTGCACACAACGCTGAGAAGAAAGCCTACGCTTTGTTGACTCAGTCAATTCCTAAAGACATCTTCCATCAGTTTTCAGAACATAAGCAGTCTAAGAAGAAAAGAGAGACGATGAAAATGCAACCTTGAAGGCGCTGAAGGCTAAAGCTCTTAAAAAGGAATTTGATAATTTCTCTCCAATAGGATATAAGAGCTTAGATGACATCATTGATAGATTCTATCATTTGATGAGTGAGCTGCATACTCATGGTGTGACTACATCTATAGAAGATAAGTTTCAAGCTTTGCTGGTCTGCCGGACAAATAGGATCCATTTGTGTCTAATCTAAGATAGAATGACACTCTTGCAACTTTAGACATAAATGATTTTATCTTGAAGTTAAGGGAGGAGGAACTACGTTTGAAATACAAGTCGAAGAATGGATCTTACACTCAGAATCCTTCACTCTTTAACGTTGATCCTAACCCAGTTTCATCCGGAGCACCTCTTCAGACAGCCTTTGTTTCCAACACATCTGGAACCTCTCAAAGCAACTCTTTGGGAAGTGATTCATCAGGTTCATCTGGAACCTAATATGCTATTCCTGACTCTAACTCCATCAAGCTGAAGACTGAAAATCTGGGGAATGTTAGTGTTGAAGTAGCAAAAGAGCATATGGATCTTCTCGCTACAGTGGTACATTCTTATGATGGTTTAGTTGCAGGTAAGATCAGAAATTGTCATCTAGCCGATGAAGATTATGAGCAGGTAGATGAAACTGAGTTGGAAAGAATGGATATCATGTGGGCCTTAGCCAGTGCTGTTAGAAGGGCTAAGAAGTTTGTGAAGAAGACGGGGCAGAATCTGGTTGCTACCAAAGACATAACTTTTGGTTTTTATAAAACCAAAGTTACATGCTTCAATTGTGGTGAAAAAGGTCACTTTAAACGAGAGTGTGTGAAACCTAAGAAAACAGGAAATGGTAATCCTTTTTCATCGATCAACCGTCAAGACAAAGAAAAGAAAGTAGCATCAACAAGTCAGGATACTAAGGTGTTGGTTGCTCAAGGAGATGAAGGACAGGACTGGTCTTTCAGATTTTTGTCTGATGGAGATGCAAATGTGGCTATGGTAGAAGATCTTGATGATGGGTCAGCTAATGAAGGAGACAACATAGCTGATAATGCTAATTCAGAAGCTGAAGAAGCTATGGATTCCGTGGATCATTTGGTTGAAGATGAATTAAGTGCTGCTAGCACGAAATCTCCTATCAGCGAGGAATCTAAGGTTGCTTTTATGGCTGACACTTCCAGCTCATCACAGGTATGTTCTAAAGATGAACTGTTTGATAAACATGCTTGTGCAGAATGTAATAAATTTCATGAAAACATAGACTTAAAATTTGCTAGGTTGTTAGAACACAATGACAGTCTGGTAAATGATTTGAAACTATGCACAGAAGCTAACCGAGTTTTAAAACAAAATGAAACCAGCTTTAAAGAAAAACTTGATTTGTTAGGAAAACAACTTAGGAAAACGAGGTTGTTGCCTTTAATAAAGCAAATGAAATTAAGTTCTATCTTTTAAAAATTAAGAAAGTAAGAAACAAAAAGCGATTTTGCAAGTTGAAATTGAACCGTTAAATCAAAAACTGCATAGTCTAGCTAGTTCCTCTCACATTGTTCAGAACTTAGTCAAAGAGAGAAACTATGGGGAAGGGTTTGGTTATAAAGTAGTGCCACCACCACATGCGATCCTTTTGAACATAAAATGTAGACCAGTAAATAATAACCCTATCAAGGATCATGTGGTAACTACCTCTCTAGTTAGTGATCCAGATTCCACAGTTCAAACTATGCAATCTGTTACTGAACAGAAGGGATCTAGTTCTAGCACCAAAGATGAAGTTGTCACTGATAATAGGAATGAAGAGAATAGCAAGGCTACTCTAGGGTTGGGATCAAAAGTTAATGTTTCAAAACCAACTCATTCTAAAACGGCTCATCAACAAAACCTCACCAAAATGAAAGTAAAAGGTAATCAAAATGTGAAACCAATAAAATTTCTCAAAGAAGGTGAGAAACCTAAAGTTGATAAGCAAGAGATCAATTCTAGCCCACCCTCTCCCCTACACAAAAGATCTCCAAGACCATTTGAGGGGAGATCATGTTATAGTTGTGGAGAACGAGGACTTATTTCTCCAAATTTCCTTACTATCAGACACCACTATCAGACACCAAGAAAGAAAATCGAAAATTTTCATGATAACAAACCAAGGTTTGCTAAACAAAGATCAACTACCCTCCCAAACACCAAAGTCAACACAGACAAGCCCCAAGTAAATCTATGTTAATTGAGGAAACACCTAGGGAGGAAGTTAAACCAAAAGTTCAAACTATAAACCAGTCATCTGTTTATCACAAACATGCCTTACATAAAACTGGTTTATGGAAAGCAAAATCAACAGGTGTGTCTGAAAGTGAGGACAAGATGAGCAAGAATGTGTCTTCTTCTTCAGAAGGACAATGGGTGGATTTTATGATGTGTGATGCCTCTGGGAAACCAAAGCCAGTTAAGGCTTGGGTCCCACTCCCGAACTAATCATTTCTGTTTTTGTGCAGGTTGTCCGCTACAGCTCTATCACTAATACCTGGATTATTGATAGTGGGGCATCCAGGCACATGACCGGAAATCTGTCTCTCCTTTTCAATGTTAAACAAATAAAAAGGGGGCACGTATCGTTCACGGGAAATAATGGAGGTTATATCACAACTCAAGGTGAAATGAGAAATGAGAGAGTAAAGTTTGATAAAGTCAACTACGTCAACAACTAGAGAACAATTTACTCTCAGTTTCTCAAATCTGCAACAAGGGCTTTAAAGTTGTATTTGATAATAAGAGATGCTACATTCTGAAGAAGGATTATGTTGTCCCTGAGAAGAAAGTTCTAATGTCAACTTAAGATATAACGATCTGTATGTCTTGGACATGTCAAAAGCCTCCACAACTGAATCTGCTGCTCAATGCTTCTTGTCTAAGGCCACCGAGAGGGATTCTATTTCTTGGCACAGAAGAATGGGTCACATCAATCCCAGGAAGATGAATTATTTGGTTTAAAATAATCTGGTTCAAAATAAGGATTATGAGGTGTTATTGGAGGTTATGGATGACACCACTTTAGGCATGATGAAGGTGTACAGGGGAAAGCAGGTTAAGCCCCCAGTGAGAAGGCTATTCGGTCATCTAGCCCATATCGACTATGTAGCGCCAGCCAGAAAGAAGTGGCGCCACAACGACAACGACTCCGATGTAGAGCTTGTCATGATTCCAGATGATGACGAAGATGATGATATAACGACTATGATCATGGTTAAGGTGGTGGAGACGAGGGCTCGAATCAATCCAGAGCCACTGAGACGTCTACTATTCCTCCACAACCTCAGCAGAGTGGTTCTTCAGCTCCTGGTGGATCTGAGCAAGCTGCCATCCACCAGGACTTCCTGATAGATGAAGAAGATGATGTATCGGAGGAGGAGTCCCTAGTGAGGTAGGTTGGGAGCAAATGGGTTGCCACCGAGAAAGGTAAGGAGGTGTTTGGCACCCGCAAGGCTGGGTCAAAGGGTGTCGATACGGAAGAGAGTGTTCCATCTTACACACCAGACCAGCCCATCAGTCCAGGGGGAGCCCCAACTGCAAAGGGGTCTAGGAAGAAAGAATGGCCCAGCCCTATGGCAAGAAGGGGAAAAGACAAAGGATCACTCTGATGAGCTCCTCCACCACAGCCACTACCACCACCACTACCACTACCACTGCTACTACCACCACCACAGCCACCGCCACTGACATACCCACCACCACATATACACCCACATCTTCCTCAACCTCAATACCCAAAACCACCCTCCAAATCTATTCCCATTCCTACACTCATTTACACCACATCCACAACCACCCTACCATTCCAAAAGCCGGAACATCCACCCAATTCCACCTCCACAGGGCACTACTCTACCCACAGTTGGGTTAGAGGAACAGCTGGCAAGCCTTAACAGGCTCGTGCTCAAGCTATTGGCGACGGATGATCTAAGGGTAAACCAGATGAACCAGCTTATGGCGGTCAATGTGTTGGTACACATGTCCCAGTTCTAGTCTAGTATGCTTAAATGTAATAGAACTTCTTCTTGTAACTCATATGTAATGTTGAATCAATATAATGAGAATCTCTTCTATATATGGTTGTTGGTTATTTAATGTTATATCTACTTACATCATTTATTGTTACACGCATATACGACCATGTTATATAGGTTTACAGTTATGAGACATAGTTCTGAATCATTAAAGGTTCACGAATGTGTTTGACTAAGAATCTGATTCAGTCGCACGACTGGACCATGCGAATGGGCCAATCGGACGACTGAACCAGGAGATTGAGTCAATCGTACGATTGAGTCATGAGACTGACTCAGTCGTCCGAATGAACCAATCGTATGACTCAGTCGCACGACTGAGCCAGTCGCTTGGCTCAGTCGTACGAATAAAGCTGTAACCTATAAATACCACTTAATTCGTGGAAAAACATAACACTTCGAATACGTGAAACCCTAGTCGTCCCAGAACGTCCAGTTCGTCCATTCCAACTTCACAGAGCGTTCCTGATCATTGCTAATCAATTCTTAACGTTTTCTAATCGTTAGTTTTGATCCGGATTACGTTCTCCCTGATTGGATCACCAATCAAAAAGGATTCCGCACTATTTGATTCGGTATAACGAAGAATCAGTTAGTACTCCGTACGTACACGGTCCTAACAAGTGGTATCAGAGCATAGGCTCTTGATTCTTCGTTGATTCAATCGTTTTTGTGAAAAAGTCTACGTTTTTAGCGAAAAGATCCGTTCTTTCTGCTCAAAAATCGATTTTTACGTGTGCATGTTCTGAAAAATCAATATTTTTCGAGTTTCAGCCGTCTAGGGTGCAAAAACTTGCGTTCTAGGTCAAAGTTTGCGAAAAATCTCGTTTTCAGCCGATCCAGTCGCACGATTATCTCAATCGTACGACTGAACCCAGTCGCCTAGTTCAATCGCCCGATTGAGTCAGTCGTATAGCCAGTCGCCCGATTGAGTCAATCGTCAACTCCAGTCGCCCAGCTGAGTCGTTCGCCAGTTCAGTCGCCCAGTATTAGTCAGTCGCCTTGTCCATTCGCCCGATTGTGTTCAATCGCACGATTGTAGCTCAGTCGCCTGTTCAATCGCACGGTTGAGTTCAATCGCATCCCAGTCGCATAAACAGTCTGTTTTTCAAGTTTAAGTCAACATTCATCATGGACTCGGAAAACTTCGCATTCTCAGCAGGGAAAGACTCAAGGATCCAGAACCTACTGCTTCTGGAGAATGAGATTGGTAACCACAATAAGCCGCCTAAGCTTCTATCCATTGTTGAGTTCCCGCAGTGGAAGCAAAGGTTTGAGATTCATCTCAATGGCGTGGATACTAACCTATGGAATTCTATTGAGACTCGTTATACAATGCCAGTTGGTGCTGATGGTTTGCCATTAACATTGAGTGGAATGGCTGATGCCCAAAAGACTGCCTATAATGCTGAAAAGAAGGCCTATGCTATGCTCACTCAGTCGATTCCAAAAGAGATCTTCCATCAGTATTCGGATCAGAAACAGAGCAAAAAGTTCTGGAAAGCTCTCGAGAAAAGGTATGAAGGGAGCTCAACTCTGAAATCCTTGAAGGCCAAAGCTCTCAAAAGGAGTTCGACAATTTCTCTGCTATTGGGAACGAGAGCTTGGACGACATCATTGACCGCTTCTATCATCTAATGAGTGAACTTCACACTCATGGGGTTACAACGTCTAAAGAAGAAAAGGTCACCAGTTTAGCTGAAGGTCTTCCAGAAAAATGGGATTCATTTATTTCCTCCTTGAGAACAATTCAGTTCTCGAGACTTTGGATATAAATGACTTTATTATGAAACTGCGAGAGGAAGAGGTCAGACATAAGTATAAGGCGAAGAAGGGTGCATATGCTCAGGATCCTAATCTTTACAATGTGACTCCAACTCCAATTGCAAAGTCTTCCAATGCTCCTCTGCAGACTGCATTTATTTCTAATACATCTGGTCAAAGCTCATCGTCTGGGGGTGAGTCGTCTGTTTCATCAGGGGTTCAACACAGTATTACTGAAGCTCACTCGACAAAGTTAATAACTGAGAACCTGGGTAAAGTCACTGTGGAAGTGGCCAAGGAACACATGGACCTACTTGCTGCAGTGGTTCATTCCTATGATGGTTTGGTTGCAGGGAAGATAGGAAACTGCCACTTGGCTGATGAAGACTATGAGCAGGTGGATGAAAATGAGTTGGAGAGAATGGATATTATGTGGGCTCTCGCAAGTGCTGTGCGACGAGCAAAGAAGTTTGTGAAGAAGACAGGGCAGAACCTCATGGCTACAAAAGATACTACATTTGGTTTTGACAAGTCCAAAGTCACGTGTTTCAACTGCGGGGAGAAAGGACATTTCAAGAGGGAGTGTGTGAAGCCTAAGAAGACTGGAACGGAAATCCTTTCTCCTCTTTCAACAGACAAGATAAAGATAAAAAGCCAGTTCCAGCAGGAAGTGATTCCAAGGCTATGGTGGCACAAGGTGATGAAGGACAGGACTGGTCCTTCCGGTTCTTATCTGATGGGAAGCCAACATAGCTTCTGTCGAGGATCTGAATGAAGACTCAGCAAGTGAGGGGGAGCACTCAGCTGAGCCTGACAATGCTGAATTGGATGATGACATAGCTGATGTTGATCAGCTTGTGGAGAATGAACTGAATGCTGCGTGTGAAGCACAATCTGAACCCCAAAATGCTTTCATGGCTGGAACATCTACATCGGCACAGGTAGAATCAAAGGATTATTATTTACTAAACATGCTTGTGTTGATTGTGAAAAATTTAGGGAAAGCATAGACCTGAAATTTGCTAGGTTATTAGATCATAATGATAACTTAGTAAATGATTTAAAACTGTGCACTGAAGCAAACAAAATCTTAAAACAGAATGAAAACAGTTATAAAGAAAAGATTGATGCTTTAAAGAAACAGTTAAAAGAAACTGAAGTTGTTGCCTTTAACCAAGAAAATGACATCAAGTTTTATCTAAAGACAATAGAAGAAACTAAGAAGGAACGGGCAGTTTTGCAAGTTGAAAAAGAGTCTTTGAAACAAAGACTTCACAGTCTAGCTAGTTCCTCACATATTTTGAAAAACTTGGTTAAAGAACGCAACAACGGGGAGGGGTTGGGTTATAAAGTTGTGCCACCACCACATGAGTCCTTTTTAAACATCAAACAACGTCCAATAAATGATAACCCCATAAAGGATCATGTGGTGACAACTCCTCTAGTCAGTGATCCGGATACAGCAGTTACCACTGCCTCTTCGGTTCCTGACCAGACAGATTCTGGATCAAGCATACAAGCACACAAATCACTGGCAAACGAGTGGAAGAGAATGTTCAAACATCTCTTGGGTTGGGTAAAAAGTCAACTTCCACACAACCTAAGATTTCCAAAATCACTCAAGCTAAACCAGTGAAACAAGAAATCACCAATTTCCAAGACAAAACATAAATCATGTTAAACAAGTTAAATTTGTCAAAGGAGGTGAAAATCTTAAAGGTGATAATAAAAGAAAGAATCTGAGGTTTATTCACCGCCCCACAAGAGATCTCCTAGCCCTGATGAATGGAGATCCTGCTATACTTGTGGTCAGCGCGGTCATATTTCGACTAATTGTCCTCGCTATCAGACACCAAGAATTAAGGTTGAGCTACACGACAAAGTCAAAGTAGATTCAAAACCGCGTTCTAAGACTCCAGTCAGATCGAAAACACCTATTAGGTCTAAAACACCTTCTAGGTCCTTTTCGTCTCCACCTCACCAAAGGCAAAACAGACAAGTCCCCGACAAGTCCGTGATGCCAGAGGTAAAACCTGTTTCTGAATCTAAACCATATGCTCAAACCGTAAATCAGTCTAAGGTTTACCACAAACAATCCTTTCACAGGGATGGTTTATGGAAAGCCAAGACAACTGGTGTGTCTGAAAGCAAGGACAATCTGAAAGTTGAGATTCCACCCACTGATAAAGGACAGTGGGTCGAATTCATGATGGTTGATTCCTCTGGAAACCCAAGCCAGTCAAGGCTTGGGTCCCCTCCTTAACTGATGATTTTCTCATATGTGCAGGTTGTCCGCTATAGTGCGTCTACAAATACATGGATAGTAGATAGCGGAGCTTCCAGGCACATGACGGGAAACAAGTCTCTTCTTTTCAATGTCAAACAAATTAAAGGGGGACACTTTCATTGCTGGTAATAAAGGAGGATACATTACCGCTCAGGGCGAAGTAGGTAATGACAAGGTAAGGTTCGATAAAGTGAACTTTGTTCAGCAGTTAGAAAACAATCTGCTTTCTGTGTCTCAGATTTGCGACAAGGGATTCAAAGTCATGTTTGATAATCGCAAATGTTACATTCTGAAGAAAGAAATGGATATTCCAGAGGAACAGGTATTAATGTCAGCATCTAGATATAATGACTTGTATGTTCTAGATATGTCTAATGCCTCTACTAGTACTTCTACTGTTCAATGTTTCTTATCTAAAGCTACAGAGAAGGACTCCATTTCGTGGCACAGAAGAATGGGACACATTAATCATAGGAAGATGAATCACCTGATTCATAACAACCTAGTTGATGGAGTTCCTGTCAAGAACTTCAAGCTTCCTGATTTTTGTGTCTCATGCAAGAAAGGAAAGCAAACCAGGAAATCTCACAAGACCAAGAATGTCCATTCTATTGAGATACCACTGGAGCTACTGCACATGGATCTTTTCGGTCCAGTTAGCACGAAGAGTATCGCTGGAGACTGGTACTGCTTCGTAGTCACCGATGACTACTCACGATTCTCGTGGGTGATGTTTCTGAAAGCTAAGTCAGAAACATTTGAGTCATTCAAAGTGCTGGTCACCACTCTGGAGTCACTTTACAAGCTTAAAGTGAGAAAGATTCGTTCAGATAATGGAACCGAGTTCAAGAATCAGTGGATGGATGCGTTCTGCAAAGAAAAGGGAATTGTTCATCAATTCACATCTGCATACACTCCACAGATGAATGGATTTGCTGAGCGAAAGAACAAGAGTCTGATCGAGACAGCCAGGACTATGTTGGCAGACTCAAAACTGCCAGTACAGTTCTGAACGAGGCTGTAGCCAACGCCTGCTACACACTTAATCATGTGTCAGTAGTGAAGAGGCACGGGAAGACTTGCTATGAGTTGCTACAGAAGCGTAAGCCAAACCTGGAGTATCTGGAACCTTTCGGTGCTCCTTGTACTCTTCTGAAGAAAACTCAAGAAGGCAAGTTCAATGAAAAGGCAGATCAGGGGATCTTTCTGGGATACAGTATACCCGACAAACGAGTTTACAACAACTCTACTGGTCAGGTAGAAGTATGGTGCAACGTTGATGTTCAACGTTTCACTATCCCCCCTGCTGGAAAAGGTCCATCGTCATTCTTCGACTACGATGGATTTTTCAAATCATTCAATCTTCCTCAGATAGTTCAGATGATGATATTGCTACTCAGATGATGCACGATGTTCTCAACTCACCGAATCTGGATACTAGCAATACCACTCCTACGCGTGGGTCATCGGGATCTGCCTCAGCTGATCAAATGATAGTGAAGACTCATCAGAGGATGAAGAAGCATCTAAACCAGCACAAACACCTAATGTTGATCAAGAAGGGAGCTCTTCAGCTGCTTCACCTGCATCTGGAACCACAGACACTGAACCTCCAGTCACGACTATGGACTCTGAAGTTGTCGTTCCTACAACTCCTTTGACTAGGATCAGTACAAGTCATCCGCCAGATGCTATCATTGGTGATCTCCACTCCGGCGTGCAGACTAGAAGTCGATTGTACACTGCTGATTACGCTGAAGTAATGGAAAAGGGCTACGTGAATGATGGAGCTTACAGATGTTTTGTCTCTCAAATAGAACCCAAACACGTAAGTGATGCCCTTAAGGATGAAGCATGGGTCAATGCTATGCAAGAGGAGTTGCTACAGTTCAAGAAACTGGGAGTGTGGACTCTTGTTGACCGACCCAAAGGAGTAAAGGTAATTGGTACCAAATGGGTACTAAAGTGCAAGAAGGATGACCAGGGTGTTGTTATCAGAAACAAGCACGGTTGGTTGTTCAAGGCTTCAGACAAGTCGAAGGAATCGACTACAATGAAGTCTTTGCTCCCGTAGCTAGAATGGAAGCAATTCGTATCTTTCTAGCCTACGCCTCTTACATGAAGATCAAAGTTTATCAACTAGATGTTAAGAGTGCATTCTTGCATGGGGAAATCCGTGAAGAAGTATATGTAAGTCAACCCGAAGGATTCGAAGATCCTTATCATCGGGACAGAGTCTACAAGTTAGACAAGGCTCTGTATGGGCTACATCAGGCTCCTCGAGCTTGGTATGAAAAGCTCTCCACCCATCTGTTGAAACATGGCTTTCGCAGGGGTGTGATTGACTGTACATTATTCATCAAAGAGAAGGATGGTGATTGCTTTTGGTACAGATTTATGTGGATGACATAATCTTCGGCTCACGAAACGAAGGGTTATGTAAAGAGTTTGAATCTGTGATGAAGGCTGAGTTTGAGATGAGTGCCATGGGAGAAATGAAGTTCTTCCTAGGATTACAGGTGGACCAAACACCTACCGGCATCTTTTTGCATCAAACTAAGTATGTCGGTGACATTCTTAGTCGCTTTGATATGGAAAATGTCACTGCAGCCGGTACCCCTCTCGCCACAAATCACGATATGGCTCCTAATGAGAATGGGGATTTGGTGGATGCCACCATGTATCGTGGGATGATCGGATCTCTCATGTACCTCACTGCCTCTCGTCCAGATATCATGTATGCCACATGTTTATGTTCCAGATATCAGGAAGCCTAAAGTCAATCATCTGATTGGTGTCAAAGGATTTTTTGTTATCTGAAGGGTACTCCAACACTGGGGTTGTGGTATCCTCATGATGATGACTTTGAGCTAACGGCGTATAGTGACTCGGATTACGGAGGCTGCAAGATGAATTACAAGTCTACGTCAGCAGGATGTCAATTTTTCAGGAGAAGATTGGTAACTTGGCAGTGCAAGAAGCAGACATCAGTTGCTCTGTCTACCTGTGAAGCTGAATACGTTGCCGCCGCCAGCTGCTGCTCTCAAATCATTTGGATTCAACAGCAAATGCGGGATTACGGTTTGCATTCACTTCTACTCCTATCTATGTTGATAATTCTGCTGCAATTGCAGTAACTAAAAATCCGGTTCAACATCCTAAGACCAAACACATAGGCATAAAGTATCATTTCATACGCGAATGCTATGAAAAACACTTAATTGATGTGGTCAAAATTAACACGGATTTTCAACGCGCTGACCTCTACACTAAACCATTTGATAAACCACGATTTTTCTATCTGCTAGAGGTCAACGGGGTTAAAAAGAAAAGTGATGTTATACTAGAAGAAACAGATACATAGTCCGACACCGTTTCTTATTTTTAGTATTTCTTTTATTTTATTTTTTTTAATTTCCTTGTCGTTATAAAAATCTAAAAACACAAAAAGATTTTCTGTTTTAGCATTTTAGGGGGAGATTAGGTTTAATTCAGTATTTATTTACTTAAAAAAAAGGGGAAGGTGAGTAAAGCTGAAAAGGCAAAGATAACAAAACAGGAAATATGACTCGACAAAATTGGAAAATGATAGTACACAGGCATCGAGTTATTTGGAACAACAAAATGAGTTTGAGATCAAAAATGTTAATTAATTTACTGAAAATGTAAAAAATCAGAGAAGTCTAAGTCTAACAAAATGGGAAAATGATAGTACGTTTGATTGTTACTGTAATTACACGGAGAAAGTTGATCTAGGGAGGTGCTAGTTCATTATATGATGTGTCAGTAGATTCAACATAATAGACAAGTAGACTTCATTGGTAAACTTAATCTAAACTAAAAGGTTCAATCAACTGTGGGTTCCCATCTTATCACTGGTTAACACAATCAGTTCTTCCGATAAGGGATAACGAGCAAATAAATGCCACCAAAGGTGTGCAAATGACCACAAAAAGAGCAAAGCATGAAAAAATGAATACTAGCGTAATCAAGCTGATAACTTATGTTGTTGGTGCGCTATGTGCAAAAGAAAATAAGAAATGCTCTAACAAGGAGATAGGTTGTGTGCCTCTCTGCTGTGCGATGGCACTGACCTGAGGATAAGCATAACCTACATATTCTAGACTTCATTGTTGTTTGCCGCCTCTCTGCTGTGCGATGGCACTGACCTGAGGATTGGCTTCTCTTTGAAAGATCTAAGAATAGTCTCTTCTTGCAAAAATACCTAAAGACCGCTCGAAAGTCCTTTAAGGAATGCTGATTACCATATAAGTGTGGGATACACAAATGTTGTTTGAAATAATATAACATAATTCATTACCAATGTATGTCAAAAGTCTGTGTATGAATTTAAGTGGACAAGTATACTGACAATCGTCTTGTATGCACCGACTGAAGTTGACGATCAAAGTGTTTTACGTATCATATCAAACATGATTCCCAGTTAGTACTTAGAAGTCTTAGATCAGAACAAACTGTGATATGTCATCATGAAAAATTAAATCAACTCATAATGTTCCAAGTAATGGTGTATATGCCTGTCTGATTCCAAATGAGTCTGTTCCTGATATAATGTCAATGCTGATAGGCTACACAAACCTGCCCTATCAAAAATCACAAAAAGATGTTCATTTTTGTTCTTAGTTTAAATTTTATTTATTGGTTAGTATTAGTGTGTCAATGTCGGACTGTGTGTGTACGGTTATCTGTTAACGTCACTAAACGAGCTAAATGTTTATTTAAAAATTGTTTCTGAAAGGATAAAAATATCACGTCTGAGGTGATAAGTTGGTTAATGGATCACGTCTGAGGTGATCGGGTGGTTAAATGAATCACGTCTGAGGTGATCGGGTGGTTAAATGGATCACGTCTGAGGTGATCGGGTGGTTAAATGGATCACGTCTGAGGTGATCGGGTGGATAAATGGATCATGTCTGAGATGATCAACGACACATAATGTTTTATCTATTGGTTAAGAAATCTAAGGGTCGGTAAATATAGTTGACTAAAATGGCACAAGTATAGCCCATTTGCACGACTGAATCTGATCTGACTCAGTCATACGAATGGGGTATACGATTGAACACAATCGTATGATTGGGCCATGCGAATGAGCCCAATCGACGATTGAAAGTGACTGACTATGGTAGACATCCGAATGAAGGTCAATCGTACGACTGAAGAGGGACGATTAGGTGAACTGTACGACTGACACTCAGTCGTATGACTAAACTATACGACTAGGATCAGTCGCACGACTAAGTCATCCGACTAAGCACAGTCGTACGACTGAAGGTTTCCCTAGTATAAATACCAGGGAAATCACCCTCAGTCGCTCACTTGCCCTAATCGCCCACTTCACTCGTACGACATAGCGAAACTCTGCCAAAATTTCCAAAAACTCCTTAAACCTCGATTACATTGTTGCTGACACTTGCATTCGCTCATACAGGTACTAAACAAGAGGAATCATCGAACAAACTGTGTCGAATCATCAAAAATGGCACAAATTATGACCGAACAGTACTCGTAATCTTAATAGGCTTAATAGACCTTAAAACCTGAACTTAATGATCAAATTAAGGTTACAATAGGCTTAATCGGCTAATTCTGAGTGCAATGAGCATAAGTTTGATGTTTAACACTTAGTATTGCTCAAAATAGGAATTTGAATGGACAACCAGTCGACTGAACGACTGGACACACTGATGAACTTCAATCGTACGACTGAGCTATCCGATTGTCTCAATCGTACGACTGAGTTGGACGAATGATTCATTCGTACGACTGAACCTTGCGAATGAGTTCAGACGCATGACTGAGATACACATATGAGAAGACATGCGACTAAGTCCAATCGCAGGACTCAGTCGTACGTATGAACTCAATCGCATGATTAGATCTCAGTCGCACGGTTCAAATGCACGACTGGAATTCAATCGTTTGTTCAGTCGCACGACTCAACCAAAGCTTAAAGTTCATTAATTTAGATTCATTATCCTCTGCATGTGTTAACGTCTAGTTGCTTTATGTGAACAGATGGCAAGCAGATGGCCGATGAGCTCTAAGCACAACATCTGTGCTTATCTCGAACTGACTTCACGCAATGCGGCAGATTTCACAGGGATCATCACTTTCTACGACGATCGAGGATATATAGAGCTATCTCAGCTCCATGCACACCCTATCTCTCGATTCAGAAGGCGTTCTGGGAGAACGCAGTGGTGGATAGGTCGACTGATCCCTATTTCATCAGGAGCTCTATACTTGGGGAGCCCATTCAGATTACAGAGGAGGACATACGGACGGTCCTCGAGCTAGGGGATGATGCTGATTGTCCAACACGTCTGCATCCCCTAACCGTCCGAGGCTGCTTTTTGAGGGCAAAGTACTCGGGGGACATAAACTCGAGTATGCTCAACAAGAGCAACTTGAGCCCCCAGTTCAAGTACCTTGCCCACATACTTCTACGATGTTTAGCCTCGAGGAAAGAGGTTTGATGAGTTGTCAGACCAGATGCAGAGTGCATTTGCTGCTCTGGTGCTGAACATCCCCTTCAGCTTCTCTCGGATGATCTTCACCTATCTGGTGGAGAACATCGAAGCTAAGGGAAAGGAGAGCTTTTGTATGTACCCACGATTCCTCCAGAGGATTATCGACCAAAAGCTTCCTCAACTGCCCAAAGCTCAAGAAGATGCAGTTGTCCTAGAGGTTATGGATGATACTACGTTGGGTAGGATGAAGGTCTACCAAGGGAAGCAAGTGAAACCCCCGGTGAGGAGTTTGTTTGGGCACCTTGCCCGGGAAGATTATGTTGCACCGAGGAGACGCAAATGGCGTCATGATGACAACGACTCAGATACGGAGGTGATTGCGATACCATCAGATGATTCTGATGATGATGACAGTAGTGATGGTGGAGATACAGGCCCCGCTCCATCTAGGGACACTACCACTGATATACCATTTCCACTACTCACCCACGATAGAACTGAGTCGGCGGGTTTCCATCAGGATTTTATTCCTGATGTGGAGGAAGAGGAGTCTGAGGAGGAGCCTCTAACACGTACTGTGGGAAGCAAGGTTGTTCCCACAGAACATGGGCTAAAGACGGTCGGTGAAGGCCCAAGAGACTTAGGAAATATAGCTACTGATCCGAGTTATGCACCGTAGTCAGCTAGCAGGGTTGTAGGGGGAGCATCCACTTCTAAGGGAACGAGGAAGAAAAGGATGGCCAACCCCATGGTCAAAAGAAGAAGAAACGTCGTCTCACCTTTGTTACCACTACCTCCCCAGCAACCACACCATCCACCACCACAGCCACCACACCGTCCACCACCACAACCACCACAGCCACCACACCATCCACCACCACAGCAACCACATCAACCACCACCACTGCAACCACATCAACCACCACCACTGTGCCCCCCACTACATCATTTCCACCTCCTCCCATATTTACCACAGCCACCACAACTCACACCACTCACCAATCACAACCCTCATCTGCACCCTCAAGTTCAGTCATACCTCCGGTCTCTGTGGCTGAGCAACTTGCTGCACTAAACAGCATGGTGCTCCAGTTGCTAGCCTCTGACAAGGCCAAGTCTGCCCAGATTCTACAGCTGCAAGAAGAAAGTTCTAAACAGACAGCTGAGATTGAGAGATTGATGGAGTTGACATCCTCACAAGCCCAAGTGATCACTTCATAGACTGATCAGATCACAGGCTTGCTGCAACACAAGGCAGAGACTGATGAAAGGATGGGAAAGCTGGAGGCGGCTCACAAGACTCTAGTGCTAAGGCTGAAAAGCACTCAGAGTGAGCCCCTCAAGATCGGGGAAGGTGATGATGATGATGGTGAGGACGATGATGATGAAGATGATGACGATGATAATGATGAGAGTGATGACAGTGATGATGGTGATGAGAAGAAGGATGATGAGGGAGGTGAAGGAGGAGAGACCACCGGAGACAACAGCGATGACGTAGCAAACGAAAGGCGTTCTAAACACCGTCAAGATCAAGGACCCTCTTCGTCTGCTCCAACTGAAGACACTCCGAAATTCAAGACAAAAGTACAGCTTAGTTATTCATGTTTATCTATTTAACAGACCTTTGTATTTGAAATTATGTTACACTTATGTAATGAATGTTTATATCTTGTGTTAATGATTGTGTTTGATTACTTACTAACAAGTATTGTGTTGCATGTTTAAATCAAACAGATCCTAACTTTTAGAGAGATGAACATGATGTTGCTTCCCTCTAACAGGTCAAGTCTCAACTCACAATGATTCTTGATCTGCAGGGGATCGTCAGAAGGTCAGTGAGTTATACTCCTGAAGAAGGAGAAATTATTCATGACCTTACTGATGAGCAACTGGCTGACATATTTCGTCTGAATCCAGACGAAATTGTTAAAGATGCTCCGGTTTTTGATGATGCTGATGATGACGAACTCAAAGATGTTGAAGAAATTGAAATTGAAGACATCACAGATCAGCATTATCCAGAATACACTGATCAAGAGGGAAACGTATTTCCTGATCTGGTAAACAACCTTGACAGTGATATTCTGGATAAACTCAATGATAAGGAGAAAGGAGCAGAAGCCTCAACAAGCCAAGCTCAAGCCTCAGACGCCGAAGTTGACATTCGAAAGGCTGAATGGGCGGCTTGCTTCGCCGAGGTCCGAGCCCAACGTACTACAGCAACTCAGAGTACCTACACCAAGCTATACAAAGTAAAGAAGAATATGAAGGTGTCAGGGAATATTATTGCATGGGCTCATTTTGATGATCTTGGTGTATATGCAGTAAAGAGGGAGAGGGGAATCGAGTACTTCAGATTCCCTCATGATCTGAAGACTCTCCCAGGTTTTGAGCTCAACCAGTTGGCAAGACTAAAGCTTCTTTATGCTGATCCTAAGAAGATGTCTGGCTGGTTTGAGGCTGCATTGAAGAAGGAATATAGGACTAGATGGGTCAACTTCAGACCACAGCAGGCCACACGTTACATCAGAAGGTCTGAAGTGAGTCCCATTACTGGTCAACCAAAGATTGTCCTGAAGTGGCGACCTCCGCGCACAATGTCCCGAATTCCACTGAGGGAGATGCCACAGGACTTTACCCCACACTTTAAGTGGTGGTACTATGACTGGCGCTCGGGAGAGGCAGTCATTATTTTGGAGAAGGACGGGTCGATGGAAGCAATAAGGCTGTTTGACCCAATGTGGCTTATCAACTTGTCAGCGTCTGATGTGTATACGCTGTACAAGTGGCCACTGTTTTTTGATACGCAGGATATTGTGCAAGCACTACAGTTTCAGCACATAATACGTCTATGCTTTGAACTGAATATCCATGCAGGGGTTTCCAAAGAAGAGAGATTAAAGAGGTTTGAAGAGTTCAAGAAAGAAGTCAAAGTCTAGATAGAACTAGGTCCAAGGGGGAGTTTGTTGGTACACATGTCCCCAGTTCTAGTCTAGTATGCTTAAATGTAATAGAACTTCTTCTTGTAACTCATATGTATTGTTGAATCAATATAATGAGAATCTCTTCTATATATGGTTGTTGGTTATTTAATGTTATATCTACTTACATCATTTATTGTTACACGCATATACGACCATGTTATATAGGTTTACAGTTGTGAGACATAGTTCTGAATCATTAAAGGTTCACGAATGTGTTTGACTAAGAATCTGATTCAGTCGCACGACTGGACCATGCGAATGGGCCAATCGGATGACTGAACCAGGAGATTGAGTCAATCGTACGATTGAGTCATGAGACTGACTCAGTCGTCCGAATGAACCAATCGTATGACTCAGTCGCACGACTGAGCCAGTCGCTTGGCTCAGTCGTACGAATGAAAGCTGTAACCTATAAATACCACTTAATTCGTGGAAAAACATAACACTTCGAATACTTGAAACCCTAGTCGTCCCAGAACATCCAGTTCGTCCATTCCAACTTCACAGAGCGTTCCTGATCATTGCTAATCAATTCTTAACGTTTTCTAATCGTTAGTTTTGATCCGGATTACGTTCTCCCTGATTGGATCACCAATCAAATATGATTCCGCACTATTTGATTCGGTATAACGAAGAATCAGTTAGTACTCCGTACGTACACGGTCCTAACACAATGCAGCATAGGGCAAGCAAATTGCTCAGCTCACTGAGAAGAACGAAGCTCATGAGAGAGCTTTAGTTCGAGCTCACAAGGCCCTGCAAGCTCAAAATGAGCTAGTGCTGGCATCTACCAAGAGGATTGAGGGGTTGAAAAAGAAGAACAAGAAAATCATGTTAAGGCTGAAGGGAAAGAAGGGTGAGCCTCTGAAGATTAAGAGAGATGGAGATGTTGATGGTGATGATGATGAAGATTCAGGTGATGATGATGAAGATTGAAGTGATGATGAATCAGAGGATGACGACGATGAAGAGGAAGCTGGGGAAAGTGGAAAGGAGAAAAAGAAAGGCGATGATGAGAAGGATGAACCTGAAGGTGATGCTAACGCATCAGCCTCAACTCAATCAGCGAGGGAGAGGCGCACTAAGAAGAATCAAGATCAAGCAACCTCGTCCTTAGCTCCTTAAGCTGACGAGCCTCAAGTTCAAGAGAAAAGTAATGATTAAGATGGTTTATGTATTTTAAAACTTTTTGTAATTGAACTTTGTATTACAGTAATGTAATTAATAATAATTTATGTTTAATGTCTTGATTAATCATTAATATGTGATTTGTTGATTGTTCAATCAAACAGATGGAACTCAACAGGCCGATGAGTACGATGTCGCTCCCCTTCAGCAAATCAAGACTCAACTTACTATGATTCTTAATTTGCAAGGGATTGTGAGACGGTCTGTGAGTTACACTCCAGAAGAAGGAGAGATTATCCATGATCTATCTGATGAACAGCTTGCAGAGATGTTCAGACTCAACCCAGACGAGATAGTCAAAGATGCTCCTGAAATTGATGTTGTGAGTGATAAGGAGTTACAAGGAGTGGATGAGATAGAAATAGAGGATTTCACGTCAGATCATTATCCTCAGTACACTGACTTTGATGGCAATGTTGTCCCTGACTTTGTGAGACATTTGTTAGTGATACATTCGACAAGATAGATCAGAAAGCGACTAAGAAAGAAGAGGCTGAAGGTAAAGCTCAAGCTGCAGATACTGATGCAGAACTAAAGAAAGCTGAATGGGCTGCATGTTTAGAAGAGATGAAAGCTCAGTGCGAACCTCCAAAGCAAAATGCCTACACTAAATTGTAAAAATTTAAGAGACATCAGAAGGTGTCGGGCAAGATTATCAGTTGGGCTTACTTTGAGGATTTAGACGTATATGCTGTGAAAAAGGAGAAAGGGATTGAGTACTTCAGATATCCACATGATCTGAAGACTCTTCCGGGATTTGAGTTAAATAGACTAGCATGCCTAGATCTGCTATATGCCAATCCAAGGAAAATGTCAGGATGGTTTGAGACGACATTAAAGAAGGAATACCACACTAGATGGGTCAACTTCAAACCTCAACAACCAAGAAGGTTTCTTCATAAGACTGAGGTTGACTCGATCTCGGGAAGAAGGATGGTGGTGTTGAAGTGACCTCCAAAGACTATGTCAAAGATTCCAATGAAGGAGATGTCACAGGATTTCACACCTCACTTCAAGTGGTGGTATTATGATTGGAGGACGAGGGAAGTTGTTATAGTTTTGAACAGAGACGGAAAGATAGATACTATCAGGGTATTCGACCCAATATGGCTTACTAACTTGTCAGTAAACGATGTTTATACGTTATACAAGTGGCCACTGTTCTATGACACGCAAGACATTGTACAAGCTTTCCAGTTCTAACACGTCATATGACTCTGTTTTGCTTTTGGGATACATGCTGGAGTCACTAAAGAGGAGAAGTACAAGAAATTTCAAGAACATGTGAAGAGTGTTAGACAATAGGATAAACTAGGTCCAAGGGGAGTTTGTTGATACATGATGTCCCTATTTTATGTACTTAAATGTAAATGTTTTTCATTTCTTACGCATATGTAATGCAAGTGCTTAATGATATGTGATATGTGTTTTGATGTTTATTTGTCTTTAATTATATCATATTCTTGTTGTATTTAGTATTACAGAATGAACGTTATATATAGGTTTGAGGTTGTTGTATATAGTTCTGAGACAATAATGATTCAGAAATGTGTTCAACTTAGTCAGGTGATTATCCATGCTAATGGACCATACTTATGGACCAGACGCACGAGTGGATCATACTTATGGACCAGTCGCACGACTGAACCAGGTGACTGGATCAGTCGTATTACTGAGACATAAGATTGACTCAGTCGCACGACTGAACCTTCAGTCGTGCGAATGAATCAAATGCATGAGTCAGTCGTACGACTGAACCATGCTTATGGCTCAGTCGTACGAATGGATACTGAAAACCTATAAATACCACATAATTCGTGGAAAAACAACACTTCGAATATGATTATACCCTAGCCGTTCAGAGCGTTCTAGTTCATCCATCCAACTTCAAAGTTCGTTCCTGATCGATTCCAACTTGTGCTTAACGTTTGTTTATTCGTTAGATTGATCAGGTTGTCGTTCTCACTGATTGGATCGCCAATCAAATAGAATTCCGCGCTATTTGATTTGGTTTCACGTTGAATCAGTTAGTATTCCGTATGAAAACGGTCCTAAAAATAAGTTTTGATCTCCCAAGCATTTTAGTTTATAATCTACATCTTACATCAACAATTTAATAGAAGCATACATCTCAACGATAAATGATTTGAAAAAATCAGAAAGAGCAAATACTTTTAAGAAAATCAAAAGCAGATTGATCAGCAACAGACCATAAAAAACATATTTCCTCAATAAGTCTATTAAAGGCCGAGATATCATAATAAAGGAACAAATAAAGCGGCTATAATAGCCTAGCAAGGCCCAAGAGGTCTCGTAATTGCGTTCATAGTAGGGGTTGAGTATTATACATATATATATATATATATATATATATATATATATATATATATATATATATATATAAAGCATATTAGAGGGTTATTTTAAGATATCATAAAATTAAGAACACTTACTATATTCAATGCATAAGATACAACCACTTTTAAGGGTAAAATAGTATTTATAATATTATTTACACATTACCCCTTATAACTAGTTACATAATAACCTTACGCTTACTAATATTTGCATAAAATTTTATATTATCTACCCATACACCAAAAAAACTTAACATGTATTGAGATTTCAGCTCTATCTTTTAATCTATCACATTAAAAAACGTTTTGAGACTACAACTTAACCTGTTTTTATTTTAAACATTTTGGTGTAAAATTTTTGCTGAAATGATCTGTATTTTATGAGGTACAATAAGTTAATGCGTATATACAAGTCGTCATGCAAAACTCATTTATTTGGTGTTTTAAATTTTAACTTAGAAACAACATAATAAACTTTTGTAAAACTACTACAAGAATAACAAAATATTAAATGCACGTGTCAAATGTAAAATGTCGTCCCGCTGTATTGCGCGGCCACCCTTCTAGTATATATGTATACATATATATATATGTATATATAGATGTATATATATAACTTATATATATATATGTATATATATATAATTTATATTTTAAACTCTAGCCTATGCAATTTATATTAATAAATTCATATACTAAATATATAAAAATAACAAGTTATAATGGCTAACAACCTTTAATTTGATTTTTCTTTTTTACATATTTATTTATTTCTTTAACCCTTTTTATATCAATCAACAATCATATTAATCATTTATGAAATAAATAAATTTTATGAAAAAGTTAATTATAAAATATCACCGAGTATTAAAAACTAAAAAAATATTCTAAAACTAAAAATCCGTGGCCCTAAAATATCTAGAACTGACCAAATTGACATATGATAAAACCAAAATAAAATAAATAAACTTTTTAAGTTTAAAATTAAATTAGAACACGTATTTATTTGATACTTTATTACTGTTTATATTTTACTTTTTATTTAAATAATATGTTACAAAATAAAAAAATTACTCATAAATAAACATTCCTATTTAGTGTCTTAAACTTAAATAAAATCTCTATTTTGCTCTTAAAGATGTTTTATAAGGTTGTATGAATAATGAGTTGGCCGTCATGATGCTACTACTGCTGCTGCTACTACTGCTGCTGCTACTACTGCTACTGCTACTACTACCACTACTGCTATTGCGACTACTGCTACTATCGCTACTACCACCACGACGACCACCATGACGATCACCACCACCACCATAGCCACCGCCACCGCCACCACCGCCGCCGCCGCCACCACCACCATGACGACGACGACTACGATGATTACGACGACTACTACTACTACTACCGCCACTACCACCACTATGACCACCACGAACACTACGACCACCACCACCACCACACCACGACTACGACGACGACGACCACCACGACTACGGCCACCGCCGCCACCACCACCACCACCACCACACTGCTACTATTACTACTATTACTGTTACCATAATCATCCTCATTATTATAAAAATATATAGTGATTATATAGCTAAGTATTTAAATCTTATACTTATTTACAAATTTAAATATTAATTTAAAGTATCATAAAAAATATAAAATTTAATATAGTATATTAAATAATCTCACATTATTAAATAATGTATTAATAATATTCATTAATCAATATATTAATTAGAAAAAGTGTATTAAATAACATGTAAACCAGTGATGATTGCATGGATCACTTGTATCTAATGTTTAAATAGTTGTATTAGATGTCATAACTCTTTTATAAAATTATACTTGCATCTCAAATTAGAGTTATGCTTTATGTAGTAATACAAATGCAATAGAATTCAACTACCTATTCTGTTTTACGATTTACATGCTTTGCTTTAAGAAAAAGCTTTAGTTTGGATCAAAATTAGACACTTTTATTATGAGTTTGGATAAATAAAAATTTTATAGTAATTTTGTTTAAAAAATACATAATTAAGATAAAATTTCAAATAATATTTATTGTTAGTTTCTTACAAGTATTACCAAACGTGTCTTTTATTTTGTGTTAGAGTGCTTAAATCATCATTTCACCTAACTCATTATTTACATTTCATTTCTATAAGAAGATTTGTCATGTTAAATTTCTCAAATTTTCAGTACAACTAATATTAAAGAAACAATATATGCAAATTCAATGCCTCTAATCTTTAAATTATTAAAAAAAACATTAAAAAATTATAAATTTATTTTCACTGTTTTAAATCAGGTGTTACATCCTTATCATCTTCTCTTATAATTTTAGGTGAACTGCAATGATCCCTTGTATTTTGGTGCTACTATTCATCAATCTTAATTCTTTTATTAATATTTTTGTGAGTGAAAGAAAAAAATATTAAAAATACAAATTAAAAATAATATATTAAATTGAATAGAGATAGATATGGTGCATGAGATGTAAATGTTTTTACAAATAAAAAATAAATTTAAGAAATAATAACGTTTTAAAAAATTATAAAGTGAGAATGTGTAACGAATGCTTTATCTCAAGAAAACAACAAATTTCTATGAACTTATAATTATCCTAGCATGTTTAATTTTGTTCGCCGCTTGGTCAAACAATCGGTTTATAGCCATGTGATCTCCGTATCGGTAAAGTCACGCGTATTCATTTGTTACACTTAAAATACAAATATAACGATACAATCTACAACAAATACTTTTATAACCAATTTAAATTAAACACTTAACAAAATCATAATTATTACCTTTATAAATTGACAAATTGTTGTCACCTATTATTATATATGGAGTAAATTACACGGATTGTTACGGGGTTTGAAAAACTAGATGTTTAGTGTAAGGTTTATACCATGCAACCAAAACAATCATAGAGTTTTCAGCATACATGCATGAAGTACATAGTACAGTTACTTTGAAAGTTTTATACAAATCAAAGAAAATAAGCTAAGTGTAAAATCTTCCAAAGTCAATTGATAAAATCTTTCAAAACCAAGATTAAGTCTTTCGAATCTTCACAGACAAAGTCTTTCGAAACCAAATACTGATTTTTTCCGAAGACAGAGAAGACATGCTTTATCTGATAACCTTTTAAAAGCTGAATAAATTTTCGCTGGCACCTCTGAAGACTCACTAACTTAGATAAGTTGGTGAAAAGATCCATGTTTTTATCAACTGTAGATTATGGTCATTGGTCTATAAATTTCTACTTTTGTACTTTTTATCCTTTTTGTAATATATTAGGATGTGAGCTATAACATGTCATAGTCACAAGTCAAAAGACAATCTGTCTTTTGACTATACATTGATCTTGTTGTCTAAATTAGTATTTTCAGCTGACTTTTAAAGTATAGCCGACTGTAGGATTTAGTTAAAGTATCTCAAGTACTTGTATTTATCTTTATGTTTTGTAATACTTGTAAAAGAATTTGAGAGCAATATACAATATTATTGAAAACCAAATATTATCTTATTCTTGTTCTTAGTTCTGTCTCATATTCACTTGTGTTCATAGTACAATCAATCTAAACTTGATTTCATATTTGATCTGTTAAGTATTCTAAGTTTCTTTTTATTGTAAAACTGATTGTATTGACCCCCTTCAACGGTCCTACATTTAGTACTAATGTTAGAAAAAACCTTGCACTTTCGTCCGTAGGTCTACAACCGTTAGTTTTTTATGTTAAAATTTATACAAATGATGATTTTACCTCTAAACCAGCACCCCACCCATAGCCCCTTTTGGAGTTTTCCCTTCCCACCGCCGTCCGACCTTCACCACCACAGTCCAACCTTTACCCCCACCATCCACCGTCGCACCTTGCCGCCGTGACCGTCACGCCTCTAGAAGAGAGAGAGATCACAAAAGATTTACTATTTACTGTTAACTAAACAAGATCTCATCGTTTATTAACCAACAAACAGTTTACACAAGTAAATCAAAATAAATTCCTTGTTGAACAACAACTGAATCAAAACAAAGAAAGTATCAAGATGAATACTAACCTGCAACAATGCGTTACAGATTAAACAACAATATGAACAAGATGAGCGATATTGAACTGAACACTTCTATGCGACAGCTTAGAGAGAAGATCCCTAGATATGTACATCTGAATGAATCTTTGAGAAGAAGATATCTAGCCTTTATAACAATTGACAGAACCCAGTATGAGAGTTGGACTAGTGGGCTGGGCCTTGACTCCACTGGATCAAATCTTGACTTCTACTCCACTGGATCAGACTCTAACACAGCAAGCCCAATACTCCATATTTATAACTGCAACAACCAAACTAACTAAGTATACACAAATATAATATCCAGTTGAATTAATAAAAGAATCATATATATTTTTTAACACTCCCCCTTGATTCAACTGGAGAAAACATCAATCAACTGCAATTTTGAACATAGGTGATCATGTTGTTGTGCTCCCAATCCCTTTGTAAACAAATCTGCAGGTTGATCATTAGTATCAATTTTTATGATTTTAAAAAAACCAGATACAACCTTCTCTCGAAGGAAGTGCAAATCTATCTCAAAGTGGTTTGTACGATCGTGAAAAACAGGATTAGCTGAAATCAGAATTGCAGCCTTACTATCATAATACATTTGCACAAGCAAATTTTGAGACACATTTAAATCATTTAACAACTTTACCATCCAAATCAACTCACAACCTGTAACAGCCATAGCTCGATACTTTGCTTCTGCAGAAGATCGAGACACTACCGGTTGTTTTTTACTTTTCCAAGACACAAGCGAATTCCCCAGAAATATACAAAACCCAGAGACACATCTACGTGTAGTAAGACACTTACCCCAATCAGCATCAGAATAACCTCGAAGGCTAAAATCTGAGCTTTTTGAAAACAAATTACCTTTACCTGGTGATTTCTTCAAATACCTCAAAAGCCGAAGAGCTATTTTCAAATGAGACTGAAGCGGTTTATGTATAAACTGACTTAAACAACCCACTGTATATGCAATATCAGGCCTGGTAAGCATAAGATATATCAACCTACCTATAAGCTGCTGATATACAATAACATTTGTTAACTCAGAATCACTACACCCAGAGTTTTGCTTATCTGTTACAATCACATTCTGTTCTATAGGAATACTCATAGGCTTAGCACCAAGCATACCAAAATCATTTAAAAGTTCAAGACAGTATTTTCGCTGAGATAACACAAGACCAGCATCAGCATATAACACTTCAATTCCCAAAAATACTTTAATTTTCCAAGATCCTTAATCTTAAAACTCTCACTAAGTAACTGCTTTATTTTATTAAGCTCATTTACACAACTTCCAGTTAACACAATGTCATCCACATAGACAAGTAAAATGCAAATATGATTATGATCACCTTTAACAAACAAAGAATAGTCATTTTTACTTTGTTGAAAACCAATGGTTAACAGTGTATTAGTGAGTTTTTCATTCCATTTCCGAGGAGCCTGTTTCAATCCATACAATGACTTCACTAACTTACAAACTTTATCATTAGAATCAGTGAAATATCCCTCAGGAAGTGTCATATAAACTTCCTCATCTAATGACCATATAAGAAAGCATTATTTACATCAAGTTGAAACAAACACCAATCATTTTGAACAGCCAATGATATAACACACCTAACTGTTACCATTTTCACAACAGGACTAAATGTTTCATCAAAATCTAAACCTTCCTTTTGACTATACCCCTTAGCAACTAACCTTGCCTTATACCTTTCAATCTCTCCATTTGATTTGTATTTAATTTTATATAACCATTTACAGCCTACTGGTTTTCTACCTTTAGGCAAGTCAGTCAACACCCACGTTTCATTCCTAATTAAAGCTTCCATCTCCTCATTCATTGCTAACACCCAATTATGACCAGCAGATGCTTCTCTATATGTCCTAGGTTCATGACTCTTACTTAGTGATGAAACAAAACATAAATTTTCAGAAGTTAACTTTGAATAGTTTAAAACCTTTTCCAAACCAAATTTTACTTTTCCTTCAATCACATAGTCATTATATTTTTTAGGAATAACAAACTTTCTACTAGATTTTCTTAGTAGATCACCCTCAGAGACATTTTCCTCATCATAAGACTCATTAGTGTTATGAATTTCTCCATAGCTATCACAAAGCTCTTCCGGTTCAAAACCTCCATTCTGACCAGTAATGGTATCTGTTCTTGTAGTATCTGTTTCTTGAACAGTACTGGTAGAAGGTGGTTCCAAATCATCAGAAGAACCTTGAGAACTAGAAGACAAAAGTACATTATCGTCATCAGGTTTTGTCTTATTATCATCATTAGGTGGCATCTGTTTCTCATTCTCAGTGTTAACATCAAAATCAAACACATTTAGACTATTCAAAAACTGATTATTAGTAGGAAAGTATTCTTTTAGTTTGAAAGGATATATATCTTCACAAAACTTCATATCACGAGAGAAAATAATGATTTTCCTTTCCAAATCCCACAACTCATACCCTTTTTTGTTATTTGAATATCCAATTAACACACACTTGTGTGCTCTACTGTCGAACTTATGTGCTGGATTCATATTAGTAGAGAAACACAAACAACCAAAATTCCTAAGATGATGAAGAGAAGGCTTTGACTTAAACAATAACTGATATGGAGACAACCCATTAAGCACAGATGAAGGAATACGATTGATAAGATACGTTGTAGTAAGTATACATTCAGACCACATATTCACAGGTAACCCCCCCTGAAACAGAAGAGATCTAGCTGAGTTAAGCAGATGTCTATGCTTTCTTTCTACAACTCCATTCTGCTGAGGCGTATAGGCACAAGAAGTTTGATGTATGACACCCTTTTTAGTAAAGAATCCTTGAACTTTATTATTTAGAAACTCAGTACCATTGTCTGTTCTACACACTTTTATCCTTTTAGAAAACTGTGTTTCAATCAAGTTAAAAAACTTTCAATATTTAAAAAAACTTCATCTTTAGACTTTAGCATATAAACCCAAACTGCTCTAGAATAATCATCAACCACTGTTAAGAAGTATTTGTACCCATCATGACTAGTTACCTTAAAAGGACCCCATGAATCAAGATGCACTAACTCTCCTATTTCGGTTGACACATGATCACTATTTGAAAATGACTCTCTAGTTTGTTTAGATTTATGGCAGATGTCACATTTTTTAGCTAAATCATTATGACTCAACCTTAACTCAGGCTTTAAAACATTTAAAACTTGGTCAGATGGATGCCCCAACCTACTGTGCCACAAATCAGTAGAAACAGAGCAGGCATACATACAATTATACACATAGTAGTCACCTTCTTTGTTTACTCTATCAAGAACATACAATCCATCTACAGCTTTACCAGTCATCACTAGTTTCTTTTGTTCTAAGTCCTGAATATAACAATGAGAAACAGTGAACAAACACCACAGATTGTTTTCTTTTGCCATTTTATTCACAGACAACAGATTCATACAATACTCAGGAACTACCAAGACATCATTAAGCACTAGATTATCAGTTAACTTGAGATTTCCTATTTGAGAAACTAAGGCTTTGGTTCCATTTGGATGACCAACTGTCAAGTTTAGTTCAGAAACATCTAATAAGTTTTCCATATTTGCTGTAGATACACTCATATGTTGGTTAGCACCTGAATCTACTATCCAATTTTGCTTAGAGATTATCTCTTTATGACTTTGAGAACTAACAGCTAATTGAAATAGATTTGTGTTGAGACACATACCAGCCATATTAGCCTTTGGAGATACAACCGGATTGTGCTCAGAGATGAGTGACATGATTTTATTTATCTGTTCAGCTGTAAAGGGTTGAGACATAACAGAATTAGTAGCACTACTAGTTTCTACATTACTGGAATTGCTTTGAGCTCTTGCACATTATACTTCTTTTTGTAATTTGGAGGATAACCTACAATTTCATAGCATTTATCTATAGTATGTCCTGTCAAATTACAGTGAGAGCACTTTTGACCTTGATTTTTACTTTGTTTTCTTTTATTTTCTACAAATTTGGAAACAAAGGCAGTCACCTGAGTCTTTCCTTGATTATTTATTCCTCTATGTGACTCTTCTGAGGAAATTATAGCAAAGGCATTCTTTACAGAAGGTAAAGGTTCCTTAGACAATATAGTTGTTCTAATTGGATGATAGATGTCATCAAGACCAATTAGGAATTGCATTAACTTTAGTTGTTGATTATGAGCTGTAATTTTTGTTGTGGCATCACAAGTACAGTTAGGTAGATCTGATAATATGTCATATTGTCTCCATATAGAGTTAAGTTTGTGATAATAATCTGATATTGATTGACCATTTTGACTAATAGAATTTATCTGTTTATGTAGGTTATATATAACAGACCCATCAACTTTACTATAAGTCTCTTTAAGTTCATTCCACACATCTGATGCAAGTTGAGAGAATATTTGACCTACATACAGCTCCTTAGATATGGAGTTAAGCAACCAGGATAGAACCACAGAGTTACAGCGTTCCCATTGATTTGATAGTATAGGGTCATTAGTTTGTTTTTTACAGGTTCCATCAATAAATCCCACTTTATTCTTTACAGATAGTGCAAGTTTTATTGACTTGGCCCAAACAGTATAGTTTTCAGTTCCTTTCAACTTTATACTTCTCAATGACAGATTATTAGTATCACTGGCATGAAGGTATAATGGATTACTAAAGTCCAGGTTACTAATCTGAGTTTCATCATTTATTTGAATAGCAGCCTCAGTCATAGCTGAGAATTATTAAGAACTTACACTTACAGTCAAAACAAGAATCAAACAGATCAGATTTACAATCACCGACAAACCCACAAAATTTCACCTGAACTCAATTGATACCGGGACAACGAAGCCTATCCAGGGACCAGATTCCAAGACCACTCTTAATGGTGGCTGGACAAGTATAGATAGGGAGTTGTTTTTTTCCCTCAATTGATCAGATGTACAGATACACAAACAATCAAGTAATCCCAATAGCCGAGTATACACACAACAGTAATATTAAGAATAGAGAACAAGATGAATTAAGATATCAAGAAATATAACAAGACAAGAAATAAGAAAGAGACCCTTATCTATAGTCCAAGTATTGACACTAATGGGCAGTTGATTCCCGTATGTTAATACTCCCACGGAAACTCATTAGTGAAGGGACTTGCTACAGAAGAGGGTAAGAGACCTTACAGTCATATAGCTTCAACCACAAAAGAATGACAATGAATGTTCCTTCAGTGCACTTGTAGCGATGCTTCACAGAGTCACGACACGTCTCAAACAACCAATAGTATGTTGATTGGCACGATTTTATCAGCGAAAGACTTTTGTATGATTCAGTGTTATATTGTATACACGAATCAACCCACAGGGTGTAAAGATCACTAAAACAACCTTAGATCTAGGTTTTGATATCAATGTTTTGACCAAAACTTGATTCCTCAAATAGTTCAGATCTAAATAGATCTGACACAGATTCAAGAAACCTTAGGGTTTTGACACTTTTAACACGTATTATCGAACCGTCTTTTAGAATTCTAAAAATTGAATTTCAGTATAGATCTTAGTGTCTCTTTACCGAAACACACACGAAGGTATCTGAAATCAACATATCGCTATGAAAGTCTTGTTCTATTAGGTTTTGAAAACTGAGTTTATGTGAAAAACGATGTATCAAGAGCAACGAGGCTCTGATACCATGTTAACTAAACAAGATCTCATCGTTTATTAACCAATAAACAGTTTACACAAGTAAATCAAAATAAATTCCTTGTTGAACAACAACTGAATCAAAACAAAGAAAGTATCAAGATGAATACTAACCTGCAACAATGCGTTGCAGATTAAACAACAATATGAACAAGATGAGCGATATTGAACTGAACACTTCTATGCGACAGCTTAGAGAGAAGATCCCTAGATATGTACATCTGAATGAATCTTCGAGAAGAAGATATGTAGCCTTTATAACAATTGACAGAGAACCCAGTATGAGAGTTGGACTAGTGGGCTGGGCCTTGACTCCACTGGATCAAATCTTGACTTCTACTCCACTGGATCAGATTCTAACACAGCAAGCCCAATACTTCATATTTATAACTGCAACAACCAAACTAACTAAGTATACACAAATATAATATCCAGTTGAATTAATAAAAGAATCATATATATTTTTAACATTTACAAAAGAAACCTTCGTTTTCTATAGTTTTACAAAATTATTCTTTGATGGTTTTGAAAATTCAGTTTCTTTTATTTTCATTCTAGTTCTATTATTTTTAGTTGTTTTAATTGTGATTTCTTATTTTTTAATTAGGTTTTATTTTAGTTAACAAATGTTTTTTTGTCGTTACCGTTTTGGTACCGTGACAAACCGACGGAAACAAACCCAACCGTTTATGAGCGAATACCATCGTTGCCTGCATTTTGATATTTTCAGAACCATTATCGATGTTTGATTTTATGATTTTTGACGAGTCAAACCAATAACGGCCAAACTCCCGCTATGTTACGTGAGGAAAACCTTTACTCGTCACGAAGAGGGAGAAGTAAAACTAGAATAAATTAAATGACATGACCATTGTCATTTTGAATTGTTTCAATGGATATTTCAAGAATTAATAAAAAAAATCCAAATTACTTTCTCCCTAGAAACATGTAAATATATTTCGTGCACGCCAGGATACCCTCTTAATGATCGCGGTGCACAAGAAATAATATTTATTTAATTATTACATTATTGGCACATGTACGGATAAAAAATGTCTAAAAAATAAGACAAAGTTGTCAAATATGATTATTTTATGCAGCGAGTCAATTTTTATGACAAACCTATCGTTTATTGTTGTTAAAAAAGTTTTTCTAATATTAAGACACCCAGTTGGATGATTCATATGAGGGTCGTCTCAATAATTTTAAAGATCCTAAACAAAAAAAATACATTTTCCAAAGTTAGCATAATAAATCGGTAAACCCCCCCTCTTATCTGGGTTGGGTTGGGAAGTGAAAACAATAAACTAAAATATTCATAATTGGCATAGTTAATTTCTTTTTCTTTTTTATAATCTAAGCAAAGACCTTTTTTGTAATTCAATGCTCACTTCTTGTTTTTGGTTCTTTTGCTTTTTCATATGCACGCTTTAATGCTTTATTGTCGGCATTATACTTATTATATATTTAAATACAAATTCCTACTAAACAAGCAATATTATAATATATACACTAAAAAAATGAGTTGCAGACTAAACAACAAAGAGTAACTCTAAAGATATTCAAACACTAGATTCAAAAACTAGATTCAAAAACTAAACAAGCAATATTTAAATCTAATATACTAAACAACAAAGAGTAACTCTAAAGATATTCAAACACTAGATTCAAAAACTAATTCACTAAAGAGGTGACTAAATACTATATGAGTTGTGAATTAAAATTTAAACGGAGAATTAGACTAGGAGAGACAACAGTAGTACTGTAAGACCTAACAATATAAATCAAGATTAAAACTCAAAAATTTAGAAGCTAGAACTGGTACAAAGAAATTGACATTAAGAAGTAGATTCAAGTAACACTTGCAAATCTATGTTTCAAATTGATGCTTGATAGAACAAATCAAATCTGTGTTTTTTTTAATTAATTTATAAAATCTTGAGGGGAGAAAGGGTAAATTTTTATTGTATTGAAGGTCCAAGTAAATTAATAAAGTGTTTAGTCCATTCAAACTTTTTACCCCTATAAACACTATATATAAAATCTTGAGGCCCTTCAAAATCGAGATCCCAAAGCCTTAGCTTTACTAGCTTTAGGCTTGAGCCGACCCTGATTGACATTCTTCTATACATCACGTATAGATATGTGACGTATATGTGTCACTAATTCACACCTCAACATTCCGAGTCAAATCAGTCAATTCAAAAACCTATACGCAACGTATAGTAGGGCTATCAATTCTTAATCCGTCTATTGATAAAATATGTTTATGGCATGATAAATAGTATGTAAATTTTTATATTTTTAAAAATATCTAAAATTAGGAGGCTAGATTTTATTATTTCTCATTCTTGTGTGTAAAAATATTAGAAAATAATAATAGACATGAGATATAGGTAGTTAAACAAGTCGTTTTCATATTTGATACTTGTGTTACTAGCGTCATCTTTAACCTTTTAAGCACAATAAGACTTGTTTTACTTGCCCTAATGTACAATATCATACGTGGCGTACGGGTCGTTTAGGCATAGATTGACGATGGTCACATCAGTCATTCAAAAAAACTATACCTCATGTACAACGTTGTATGTACAATCTAGCGACCGCCTATACGACACATACAACACTATACACCACGTATAGGTGCTAGACATATGACAACAACCTGCTATACGTAGGCTTCCCTATGCGAAGAGTATAGTGCTATACGCCACATATAGTCCATTTCTTCAACGGGGTCGTTTTGTTACGAATAATTTGACGTGACACAAGATTCTTTCAAAATTTACATATAAAGAATGATCAATCAAAGATTGTAACATCTCGTTTTTTCTATTCTCTCAAAAATAAACACGTATTCGTTTGTTAGCAATGTCGTTTTGGGACAATATGTTTTTTTTCTATTCTCTTAAAGATAAACATGCATTTGTTCATTAGTAATGTCGTTTTGGGACAATCGCTATTTCTTTGGTGAATATTATAGCGAATATTTAAACATTTCATACGTGATAGATAGTAATCAAGAGGAGCCGTATGTTCAATCTTCTCACGATACTTTACTGTCAAATTTGAACTTGGTGTATGTTCTAATCGGTGAACCTTCTAACTTGAAAAAAAGAAATTAGGAGTTCGTGTTTGACGATGATACACCTTCTTACATTCAATAAAGCAATCAGGTTTTCCTATTTGGCAATGAACCACCTTCCAACCTGCAACAAATTAATCAAGAATTCTTGTTGGGGCGATAAACGTCAAAACACGAAATTGATGTTTGAAACTAACCGGATGTGACTGTTGATCTATGAAGAGGATGAAGCAACAGAAAACTCAAAATTTTAGCATTGGCTACCAATTGCTGATTTCTGCCAAGTGCTGAATCAACCGCCGGATCACATATGCTGAATGACTGCCGATCAACATATGCTGAACAACTGTCAATGGGCATTCAACTAAAGAGCTGTTGATCAACTGCTGCTGATCAACACGTAACTCCATGAGCTACTGATCAACTGTTATATAAGACAAGACTGTCTGTACCGATGACTGCTATGTTATATCTTTTGGAGACAACATAAAACTGAAGCTAACTCTAATGTGCCGATTGTCTGTTTTGCTATACATTCTGAACATAGAATAGTTTATTCTTGCTGTTTAGATTTCATAGTATAAAATCATTACACTTGTATATAGAGGCAAACTTTTAAAGCCACTAGGTTTATCTGTCGATTGTATCATTTGTAGTCAAACGATTAATCAAGTGAATACTTTCAAAGAACAACTTGTGCGTTTATATTTATTCAAGTATCTGTTTTTTGTTAGTAAGTATTTAACTTAGATTCTGCATTCATTGAATATTGATCAAAAGAGAAGTTCTTGTTAATCTACAAATCCATCCGATCTAACAGTGTCATTTATTCAGTTATTTCTTCTAAAGTTGATATAATTGTAATCATACCGTTTGTTTCAATTTTTATCTCTAGATGAGTTAGTGGGTTGGGCTATCAGCAGCTATATGACTTTGAGCTATAACAGCCACCATAACCGCAACATCCTCGGTATATTTAATGAGATGTGAGAATGTTTATACGGGTGAAGACATTGTTACAAGAAGTTGTCGAGGCCTCGTGTGTTTAGAGCTGATTGATCGATAGGGAGAACATTATGGAATGGCACGTTCAACTCAAGATGGCACAAGTATGAGTTGCCGTTATCGATCCTCCTGAGCTGCCGGTATCGATCCTTCCGAGTTTCTACCACCCTGACGGTATCCAGATGCCTCGTAGTTTTGTGCAGGGCCGACCCAAATGAAGAATGAAGTGAAGCAAGGGCTTGGGCCCCCCAAAAAGTTATGGCCCCCATTTTTCAAATTCTTTTATATATTAACACTGATATTGGGCCTAGGTTTTTTTTATTACTAGACCATCGATGAGAGAGTAGCGGCAATCACGATTGGAACTTAGAACTAGAAGGAAGCGAATCAACTTCTGCAGAAATCATCGAAGAACGCAAGAGATTAAATGACAATCGAATATTTGTTCAAGTTCTTTTATTTTTGTTCGACTCGAGAGATTGGCGGCAATCATTCTGATCTTTAATCAATCAGCTTCTGCTTCTTGTTCGATTTCTTGATGGTCAAGATTTGATTTTGGTTTGTTCTTCACTACTTCTTCCACCCTTAAATTCTTGATTGCTTTATGTTACTTTGCGTTAATTGTTCTTATGTTCTAATTGTTTTAATATTATGGTATGTTAATAACGGAATTTGTTAACTTATTTCTTGATTGTTAATTCTTGAGTCCTTAGTTATTGATTTTGTTATTGCTAATTGTGGATTGATGTTTTAATTGTTATACAATCTGTTAATAAATTAATGGGATGTTATTTTTATGTATTTAAGTTTTTGATTCAGTACTTTAATATCATTGAGTGTTTGTAGCTTTGTTTGTCGTTTGTTGTTAGTTATATCTATGTTGTTAAATAAGAGATAAATCTCAATGGAAACAATACAATAACCAAACGAAATGAGTTTAAAAACTAATGCATTCAATATGTATATACCAACTCTGAACATATTAGCATATATTTGAAGCTTAATTTCATAGATTATGTTTATACTTAATACTACTTCAGCTTGTTTCATATTAATTATTATTTTAATTGATTCTCATCCGAATGACATTTTTTATCTCACCTTTTCATAGATTGTTTTGATCTAAAGGTTTGAAATGTTGTTCTGCATAACTCATATATCTTGGAGTTTCTGCGTAGTGTTAGCAACTCTCCATCTTTTTCACTTTTCTTTTTCTTTCCTTCAAAATCACTCTACACTTTAATAGAGTGTGGTCAAATGATAATTTTTATGTGTAGTCATGTTAGTGATGGGATTTGTAATTTATAATCATGCATACACAAAAATGATATAGGATCACCGGATTGAAAGCAAAAATATTTTAAGTTTTACCAAAAGGGCCCCAATTTCATTACTCGCTTTAGACCCCCAAAAAGCTTGAGTCGGCACTGGTTTTGTGCTTCATTTTTATATCTTATTAGAGTTGTACCTTTTGTTTTGTTGTAATTTCACGTACAACCTCATGTTATATGTATATCATTTTAGTTCTTTATATTTGAAATATGTGTTTATTTAATGTTTTGTTCATGCAGTTGTTTAGTTTTTTTTTTGAAGGGTGTGCTTCAGCGGGAAATCCTTTACCTCCACAACCACGAGACCCCAGTTCGACCCCGTAACAACTGGTCCATTTCAACCGTCAAGGGGATTTTTTGTTGTTACACGTGGACCGTGGCCCACGAGTCAAATCTGGGACCCCAACCTCCGGGCGGGAACCCCACATATTGTGGGTAAACCCTCCCCCCTCAGGATCGAACCCGCGACCTTTGGCCACTAGATCCTTATCCCTCATCGAGGTGGCCACCAGGGCAAGCCCTGATGGTTATGCAGTTGTTTAGTTAAATCACAAATGTTTGTATTGTTTGATTCATCGGTTACTTTAATTACAATTTTTTAATTTTAAGTAACACCTATAACTTTTTGTAAATATTAATTAAAATTTTTTTATTTTAATTTAAAAAGGAAGGCCTAGAAAAACAAGAAAAAAAATCTATATATGTCTTATAGAATCTACAACATGTATAGTTTCTATACGTATCGTATAGTACTATGCTCCACGTATTAGTGTCAAGATGAATCAAAATGTTAGAAGTTTTGAAAAAAAGTCATACGTGACGTATTGTAATATATACCACGTATAGTACTATATGCAACGTATAGGTGTCAAGATGAATCAAAAATGTATAGCGGTATATGTCACATATAGCTTCCACTGCCGACATAATGTGACCCCTCGGATGTCTAGAAATGTTAAGGAATGTTCTGGAACCCCATGCTCGTAATATGGACATATACGAGGCGTTTAGAGTGTGGATGTGTTAAATTACTACAAAAGAGTGTTTACACACCAGCTCTTTAAAAAAAGTTTATTGTACGTCCAACATAATAAAAATATAAAATTCAAATTAAAAAAACTTTAAATCGGAAGAATCATATATGAAGAGAATTATAAAAGTTAATCCCGGTCGAATCTTGTATATGAAAATTTTTTGTATGGATTGGAAGTATAATTTTCATATGTGAATAAATAATAAGCTAGGATTGGACCCCTGCTTGTTGCGCGGGGTCTTTTCGTAACGTCATGAAAACCATATTCGAATAAAATAGTAAGAAATCATCAACATATTTTAGGTATAAAATATCATGCTAGTTTTAGATATAAAAGTATATTGATATCGACTATACAAAATGTTAATTTGGTTAAATATATAAATAAATTAAGTGATATACCAATTGATGGTTGTAGAAAAACATATGTATCAACTTTTACAAAAGTAGTTTACCTTTGAAATTTAATCCGAAAATAAATCATTTTATAATATTTTCCTAAGTAAATATTTAACGATTATAAAAATAAATTATATGTTATAGAATTTTGTTAATACTATCTCATATGTGTTTTCATATTCTTAAAATCAACTATTTTTCTTTTATTTTCAATAATCATGCTTCTCCTTCACATTCGAAAGCATTTTCCTTTTATAAGTTAAATTTATATCGTTACTTAACAATACAATTTATAAAATTTTGAAGTCCATTAAACTTTCTCTCTCTATTTCAAAAGTTATGATTATATAACTAAATTGAATACGTGTTTTAAATCCAAGTAAAAACACAAATCAGACCAGGTACCTTTCATATTTTTACATGTTTGTCATCTCTCTTATTTTATCTCTCTCTCTCGTCGTCTTATCAGAGGCCACTTGCCACTTGCCACGACCGTTGCGCCTTGGGTACTAGTCATCATGCACTGTCCATCGGGATGTCGTGCATGTGCTTAGTCGCAGAGAGTGTGAAAGAGGGTGGCAGTACTCAACATCGCACGCATCGACGGCGATGACGGCCACCGCCTAGAACTGTTGGACGTCTATCCCACCATGTGTTGCTTCCCTAACCGTTGGTGCCCCTGTGCAGCCACCACTTATCTCTGCTCAACTTCATGTTGTCTGGTCAATGGTATGGTGGTCGGTGCTCTAAGTTGACACCATATGGACCCAAAAATCTATGCGGTAAATGGTTGTACATTGTGTTGAATGGCTTCAACTGTAGCCACCAACATACCATTTTAATAGTATATATAATACCATTAGTCTAAGATATACATGTTCTATTTAAGTTATACGAACTTATTTTATATAATGAAAAATATAAGTAAAACAATTCATACAACTAGGAAACGTAAAAATAGTCATGCAACTTTTAAATTGATTCTATTTGAAAATGAATCATGGTTAAAGATGGAGTATCACTTGTACAAAGAAACTAAAATTTACTTTAAACAGACTAAAATTTAATTTTTATTTGAAGAATCCCCAAATGTTATACATTTTACTAAAAGTAATTTATATTTAAGAATTATTTCGCGGTTTTAAAATCATCTTTTTTGCTTTGTTTTAGTATTGCAACTAACCATCGCATCTATAAAATGTTTGAAATTATTTAATTATATGACCTTGTGACTATTACATAAACTAGTTTAATTTTTATGTTTTAATATTTACCAATTTTTCATTAGTAAATTTTAGTATATATCAATTTATTGAAAATTAAATTAGAATTGATTTAGTTCTTCATCCTTGAGTTTTTTTAAATTGTCTTTATTTGAGTATCAATCTTTAATTTTTCTTTATTATTAGCCTGAGTTTTACTAATCTTATCTATTTTTATCATTTTGACTAACAGCGTTAACATTGTTAGTTCAATATTTTTGAAAAGACTAATACACTTTTAGGTTAAAATGATTTATAAAATAATCTAACCACCATCTTTACATTTCTCTATCTACTCTCTCTCCCACTCTCCCACTCTCTCTCACTCTCCCCCCCCCCCCAAACACTACCTCCTGCTCCCACCCTCTTGCAACCACCATCACCGTCATTGTCACCGTCACTTCCACACCGTGCTGTATGGTGGCGGTGGAGGTCAAGTTTCACTTTGTTGTTTCTTCCTCAAAGCTCTCACTGAAGAAGAAAGATGTTTGTGATTCTCTTTGGATATGGATGAGCGTAAAACCGAACTAACTGATCCGTAACCCCATTAACCATAATAACTGAACCAAATTAACTAAACCAAGATAGAAACCAAGGATTTGTTTTCAAGGTTTTTTAGAAATTAACTGAATTTTCGGTTTCGGTTTTGACCGAATCTAAAACTATAAAAACTAAACCGAACCATATTGCAACCAAACCGAGCCGAAACCGTAACCAAACTGACCAAACCCATAAAATCCGATCCATATTCTGTGTATAAATATTCAGAATTTAATATTATATTAGTTAGTAACATAAAATTCTATTTTAGGTTTTATGTTTTTAATATTTTAAGGGGGAAATCGGGAAATTGAGAAGAATACTAAATTACACTTTCAATTAACCCTTTAAGACAGTTAGACCAATTCATAGGTTCATCACTTCATCCTCTATTTCTCACTTGGATCAAATCATCTTTTCATATTCAAGTCCTTATTGACATTTGTAATCTGGTGTGATTCAAGCTATCAGAGTTCATAGTTCTCATATAAGATCACAATCGAACGATTATACCATGAGTCCACAATCTAGTCAACAACGTTCATGCAATCAGACGTGGTTCAATCATCCATCACTACATCGTTCAGTCATTTTTAAAAATTATAGGTTTCATTAAAGTCTTAACATGTAAGCTTGAAACTTCTTTCTTTGAATGAAGATATGTAATGACCTTCTGAAGAGGATGAAGATTTGTCATATGATTTATTAGATTACCTTTTGATTTTGATGTACTTGTTTATTTGGTTTTAAATGATCTAGGTTTTGTTTGAATGTATTTTTACGACATCAAACAACTGAATGATTACTTTTGGTAATATTGGTGATTTATCTCGATTTAGTTAAACTTAAAGATTAACAAAATATTGGTTTTAAAGAATAATATTATAGAATATGTAGTTTTTTTAGATTAACAAAATGTTGGTTTAGAAACCAAAACCAAACCGAATCAAAGTGAAAACCAAAACAAGATATCAAACCAAATAAACCAAACCGAACCGCAATGAAAACCAAAAACTAGAAACCGAACAAACCAAAAGGGAATGGTTTTAAGAAAACTGAAACCAAAATATTATTGTGGAACAAAGACCTATTAGCAAGTAATATATGATGTATATAAACATATGGACAATATGATCATTGAGAGAAAAGGATATGGAACTCTTTCATCTTGATATCAAATGGCAAATACAAAAGCCACTATTTATAGGGCTATAATATTAATACAAACATAATGACTTTGGAAGTTACAAAGTGGTATTGATAACCACATTAATTAAATCTTTATAACACTCCTCGTTGGTTATCAGTACGATTAGAGATGCTGCCTCGTTAAAAACCTTGATAGAAAAACCAGTGGGACAAAACCATAGCTAAGGAAAAAAGAGTGCAAGGCGTATTACTCTCCTTGATTTATACAATCTTAACTGATGAGTTTTGAACTTGAGATTTTTTTGTAAGACTTTTGTAGTTAACAATTCGTCGCTTGATATTTCAATGAAAATTCCTTATGCATAGCAATGATGAATTATCTTCATGCAAGACTTGGATTGACTCATCTCGTAATAATACTATAAGATCCGCGATCTTGTTGTTTTATGTTCCCTGCATAAAAAGACTAACCTTAATGGTATTCAAATACTAGTTCTACCTGATTTCATAGATGCTTTCTAGAAACAAACTAACCAATAACATAATGTACTAATTGCTAACATAATATATAATCTCGTACCTTTTATAACAGATGATCAGAGATATTCGCTGAATCAATTATACATATTTGCCATGATTAATTATTTTAATCGAAGCACATTGATAACCGAATTATATTAAATGTTTCAACATCTCTTTTATATATATTGAATTATGCACAAAAATATTCCATATGCCGACAAATACATTAATGTAACATCATCTTTCATTTCAAATTTGTTCTTAATAATTTGAACTTTTTAATCTCTTCATGACATCAAATGAATCAACATATCTTATAATATTTGTAAACATGATATTGATGTTTTAATAAAGACACATGAAGCAATTGCATCCATCTTTCTTTTTCGAGATAAGCAATGAGTCGATTATAGCATATTGGACTTGACTTTATATATTTCTCAACTTTATTGCTTCAAGCAATTACAAACCGCCATAGAAGTCTTTCCGTCTTAACGAGTTATGTATGTTCAAGCACCTTTTAGAAGTTTTGACATATAACTTCTTCTTTTCACAAGTCAATTTCTTCATCATACGCAAAGACTTCGTCACTATTTGTTTCATTTCTAGGATTCATATTGTACAAATTCCTTATTTATCAATATATGATAATCATAAAATATAATTGTTTGTTGGTGTATAAGGATTACATCTTAAAGATGTTTAACTTGTAACTCAATACAAAAATTTAATTTTATCAAAACTTTTCATGAATCACATTTTAAGGATTCAACTATCTTAGAAAACTCATGAGGTGTTTCAGAGATACATAACTCAATAATGTATACATATAATCATAATAACATATTCAAATCAGTATTTGTATTAATAATCATGTTGTTCTCGAGAACTTGCTTTACATGATTTGTACTTTTATATCCTTCATGGATTTCATGCAACTCTCATTAATAGTCATTATCATGTGAGTCGTAACATTCACAAGACACATCTAAATTCTCTCATACTATTACCACACTAATAAAATATTGCAATAACATTGCATCCACCACTTCCACCACTTGAGAATATATCTTCTTATAATCAAAATCCTTCTGCCACTAATTTTGTTTTATTTTTTGCATTATTTCACATAACTCTTTCATGTAAAGACCTCGCTTATATTTAACATATTTTTCAACTTCATGTACATGGACAACAAGTCCATTAACTTTCTATTTTATTAGAGAATTTTAATTCTGCCATATTGCGTCTTTCCTTTTTGACCAATCATTTTTATTCATAGGCAGATATTATTTTTTGATTCTTTTTATTTTCATCATTTCAAGCGCTACTATATACAAAATTATCATTGACGTACATTTTCTTTTGATTCCATACATTCTAGACATAATACAATTTATTAAGATCTCTTTATTATCAAGTACTTGAGGTTCTTCGAAAACCATCATGTCTAATCTCTTTTCAATGGACTTTTTTACTTTTAACTCTACTTGACCATCTTCATTTCTTGCTCCAATTTTCGAGGTTTTTATTCTTGGAATCGACTAGTTATCATTATTTAAATATGCCTTAGACTTATTACAAATACATGGTTGCTCTTCTAGGACTTATATTTTAGTTGGAACATTAGCAGTTGATATATATGAATTAGCCATCCTTTTAAGCTCAGTGAATATGTCTGCTAATGAATTCATAAATCTTTCAAAATGAATTATCCTTTGAATTTCTAGTTCACGCTGTATAGTTTAAGGATCAAGCTGAGATGTTGATAATTTATTTCAGCTTATTTCATTTCCTAATTGCCTTATATCTCCCCATCATGTTAGGAATGATTATTCTTTAATAAAAAAACAAATAAACCGAGCTGTCACACCCCCACTTTTAGCACATAGTGGAAGCAACGGGAGTGCGACTAGACTAAATATCAAGAACAACATTGTTTATAAAAGAATATTAAAATCTCATTACATTGAATATATACTTAAATGCTTCATAATCTGGGCTTCTGGAACTTGATACCACTGCTACGTGAGGTTCCTCAAATTGTATAAGTAGCCAAGCTAACTTTGATTTCCGGTTCCTGAAAAGCATACTAAAAGTGTCAACTAAAAATAGTTTGGTGAGTTTGCAGGTTTAACGAAAATAGAGTTTATCATGTATGATGCCAATTAAGTAAGTCCATAACCAACCCTGTACCTGGGTATCCAATCCCCATCTAATATTGATTGAATCCCTGAATAACAACACTCAAACTATCAAAAGATAATTATGTATAGATAATATGCCGCGTAGAAACTACAGGCTCAGCGACACTGTATGTCTCAGTGTTTGTTCGCCTATACATATGACATACTATGCGTGGGGGATTCTCCAAGTAGTACTACCATACGATCCGTCGATTCTATCCAAAATTAATGGTTGTGTAAAATGATAGTCGGTGCATGTGCATAATAACAGAAGAAAGTTTTAAATAATTGCATATCATATAAAAGCGAGTATGCTTTTCACCTCAAAAGGTGAATAACAACGGACTGCGAAGACTCACTTGGGTTTTCTTAAAGTATCCGTATGTCAATGTTGAAACCTCATAACTATGTGCAGGAAATTCGCCAATGTAACCCTAACGAAACACCTATCGTCAGTGCTTAGCAATACAACAATGTTATTACATGTGCGGTTGAACTCTTTGTATTAACTAAGGTGATATGATCATTTAATATTATAATTGGGTTGTAATTTTTTGAATGATATTAATGTTGTTTGTATAACTTATTTTAATTTCTTAAATTATATATCATGTGTATCACGTATTCTTGTATATAGATATATGAATGTAATTTTTTACTCGTTATTATATATATATTCATATTAGAACGTTGTGATAGAACTATTTAACTATAACCTAATTAGGTTTACTTGCCTTGATCCTTCATTTGTTTAAAGGGCCATTAGTGTACGTGACTTGTATATTATAAATTTTCAATGTGTGCGTATACATTTTAGGAAATATTAGTTGTTTTGTCTTCATATGTATACATATTTATTCATGTAATTAGGATTCTAAACTATTAGAATTACCTTCGAATATTAGAAGTATTATTAGTAAAACTAATAATAATGATAATGATAAAATTAATAATATTATTGTTACTAATAGTAAACTTGATATGAATAAAGCCATTCACCATATTATATTATATATAGAATGATATTGTTAATAGTAAACATATTAATATTATTGATAATAATGTTTAATATTAACATAACTATATCATTATAATTATCCCTACCAATAACAATTATAATGTTAGTGATAATGATATTAATAGTAGTATTAGTAATCGAATTACTATCTGCATGACCGTAGAAGGGTACACAACAACACAATTGAGGAGAGTTATTTAGAACACTTAACAGATCAAATTGGGAACTGGTAACTTATATGAAGGATGCTAAGAACACAAGTAAAAAGTGAGACAAAACAAGATAGCTAACAACACAAGTATATGGTTTTCAAGAATGTTGTATATTGCTTCTCAAGTTCTTTTACAAGATGTTACAAAGCATTGATTCAAAGTTACAAGTACTTAAGATACTTTATACTATATCCTCCAGCCGGCCATACTTTGAAGGCCAGCTGGATACATAAGACTAGACAATAACAAAATCTAATGTAGAGTCAAAAGGCAGATTGCCTTTTGACTAGTGACTATGACATGTCATAGCTCACATCCTAATATATTATATAAAGGATAGAAGTACATAAAGTAGAAAGCTCAGACCCAAGACCTTAATGTACAGTTATCAAAAGCATGAACCTTTTTACCAACTCATGTAAGTTGGTGACTGAACATAACTGTGCAGCGAAAAGGTGGTCCAACTTTATGGTAAAGTACATCAGGTAAAAGCATGTTCATAAAAGTCTTCGAAAGAAATCTGTCTTGACTCTTTGGCTTCAGAAGAATTTGTCTTCGAAGCTTTGGAAGACTTCACTTTTGGCTTAGGAAGATGTCGGTCTTGGCTTCGTAATGTTTTACACTTAGAATGATTTTCTAGTGCAAGGTGTAAAACTTCCGAAGCATTTCTACTTCAGTTCTTTAGAGCATGCATGCAGAGAGACTTTGGATGTTTTGGCTGCACCAGACTTATAGTAATCCTTACAAACTTCCCCTAGGCTGATGCTACTAAAACATTTGAAGATCTTTAGCTGTTGACAGTCCTCATTATGATGATGACCATGCCCTTCTTCATTAGATGGTCAGGATCACTCAGACTCTCATAGTATCTTCTCATCTCAAAGAGATCATGCAGAGGTAGGTTGAATAAGTCTTGCCATGTGTAGACATCTTCACCACCTTGATCTCTGATCACATGCCATCTTTCTAGATTAGTTGTGAAGGTCCAGGATAAGATGGGTCTCTCAGATGCAAGAGGAGCCACTTGGATTAGAGTTGATTGGGCTGCCTCTTCATGCTCTTCCTCAGGTTGATCTGACTCATCCTGAGGTATAGAGGTGGATGATTTAGACTTCTTCTTCTCCTTTCACTTTGGTTTAGAAGCCATCCTCTTCTTCCTTTTTAATGACTTTAACTGAGAAGACTGATCTGCAACACCTTGTTGATCGGTCTTGTCTTGCTCAGTTGGGTGTTCCTCCCTCATAGGTTCTGAAGGAGAGGGAGTTTGACCCTGCTGTGGATCAGAAGATGAAGCTTGCTGAGACTCAGCAGGAGGTCCAGGTTATGTTGTCTCAGGTTGTTCAACCTTAACCTCCACTTCAGGAGGAGCTTGACTTGGAGGGGAGTGTAAGTTAATTAGCTCTCCACTTTTGATCTTCTGCTTGATTACCCTGATTTGCTCATCCATTATGGATAGAGACATAGGGCCAAGTCTCCTTTCAGTGAATCTATACAGCTTCAAGAAGCTCATCATCTTTTGTCTGTCAGCAGAATTCTTCATACTCTTTTGGATGAAAGCTCTTGACTTTGCAGCCTCTTCCCTCATCTTTTTCTTTATTGCCTTTTGTTCTTTGAGTACTTGAAGTTCAAGCTGTGCGAGATATTCAAACTCAATATACTCAAAGGACAAGGGAAGAAGTGTAGATACCTGGTAGAAACCTATAGCACTCAGATAGTTAATCATATTTTGCCTATCTGTTTCTTTGTCTATCTGAGGTTCTTGTGTAGATGCCACAGTCTCTTGCACAGGGCTTTCTTGAACTGGGGAGAGAGTGGGAACATGCTTGTATAATCTTTTTTATCTCTTCTCCTCTTTGATTTGGAGAAGTATCCTTGTATCCTCTACTTCCTTCCTCTCTCTTGACATTTCCATATCAGCCAGTTCATTAAGTTCCTCTAAAGGGAGAGATATGATCTCATCAATGTCATAGTTCCTGGTCTGCAGGTAAGTAGTCCTGACTGCCCTCAACTCATCATCTTGAGTGTTTGGTCTGGGGGCAGCCCTGATTGCAGCTTGCGTGGATCCTGAAGACCCAGAGGAACTTTCTCCCTTTAGCTTCCTCTTCCTTTCTCCCTTATCCTCCTCCTCAATCACCTCAGGAGTTAGAATCATTTTCCTTTTATCACCTACAGACCTTTGTGACACAGGGTGGAGAGAGCTTTGGCCTTTATTACTTGGTGTATCATCCAAGCTCTGGCTAGAGAGAGGTTGTGATATACCTTCACCAGCAGGTGTTTCACTGGGGGAATGAATTGCTGAAGTAGTTGTTGGTGTGACAGGGCTCTCAGGCTCTATCACTGGGCCTTCAGTCAAGGTTTTCCCTTTAAAGCTAATCTTAGGGTCTGCCTCAACATCTAGTTGACTAATGATATTACCTAATTGCCTTTATCTCCTTCTTAGACTGAACTCTTCAGTAATTCTATCTTGAATCCTTTGTGCCATCCTGTCAGCTTGTCTAGATTGACTTGGGTTGACAAGTGGCATGCTGATCAGGTCAAGACCTTCATAGTAGTTCAAGGTCTGAAAATTGAATACCTCTTGCTGCCCTTGAACTCTTTGAAGAATGACTGCTCTTTATCAGCATCATATCTCTACCCAGTGATGTAGTTTGAAGTTCCTTGGGGTGGAGATGTCATAGCCTTTGGAATGCCTTCCTCAAAGAAACTCTGAATTAAGGAGTCTATAGAGTCCACATCAACATGAACTTGAGGAAGTTATTTAGTATACACAATTGCAAGTGAGGATGGTGAGTCCTCAATGTCCATACTCCTTGAAGAACTCCCAAATTCTGTGACTGTAATGACTTTCTCTCCCTTTTTGGTAGCATCACCCTCTTGCATAGGTGAGCTAGGAGTTAGGTCAATCACATTTACAGGTTCTTGTGTTCCTTGTTGAGCTCTTCTTAAAGGTCTCTCAGCTAGTTCTTCCTTGAGATATGATATCTCAAGTTTTTGCAGGGTAGTCACCTGAGATTCAAGTTGACTAACCTTAGAGACTAAATATGTGCATATTTGACAATTTTTGCACCTTCAGCTTCATTCCCCTCATCTTCATCAGAAGAATCTTGGGGGGATGAGAGAATTAGACCAAAGTCTTCTCTCTCACCACCAGCATGTAGTTCTTGGCTGCTGGATTTCCCCTGCTCAATGACAGCTTCAGTTGAAGTGTCAATGGGATGAGTTACCATGGTTGAGGTCTTAATGATGTAGGTGCTGTTTGTTTTTTTTGTAGGAAAACGTTTGCAGTCTGCGGACCACATCTGCAGACATCTGCAGCAGAAGAGGTGGACCAAATGTCTGCAGTCTGCAAGAAAAAGTTTGTTTGTTTTTAACATCTGCAGTCTGTAACCAAACTTACCATATACAAACTAATCATACAAACAAACTAATCATACAAACAAACTAACTATACAAACAAACTAATCATACAAACAAACTAACCATATACAAACTAATCATACAAACAAACTAATCATACAAACAAACTAACCATATACAAACTAATCATACAAACAAACTAATCATACAAACAACAAATCAAAAATAAAAAACTAACCTGCAGTGGAAGTTCACGGTGGCCAAGGGAGGACAACCAAGGGGAGGGGGGCGGAGGGGAGGGGGCGAAGGGGAGGGGGGAGGTGGCAAAGGGGAGGGGGAAAGGGGAGGGGTCCGAAGGGGAGGGGGCCGAAGGGGAGGGGGCGAAGTCAGATAGGAGATGGCGACGGTGGCGAGGTGGCGACGGTGGCGACGGTGGTGACGGTGGCGAGGTGGCGATGATGGTGAGGTGGAGACGGCTGTGAAGGGGAGTGGGGGAGGTGGGTATGTGGGGAAGAGAGTGTTAGGGCTCAAATGAAGCTTCAGAACACGTTAGAAGAGGTTATGAAGACATTGTTCCACCTCTTCTCCATGCAGAGGTGAGGAACACGTTTTTAATGAAACGTCTTCCAAAAAACAAACAGTCTGTGAAGTATAAACCTCTTCCCGCGTCTGCGAGCACGCAGATGAAGAGGTGGGGAAGAGGTTTTTGAAAAAAACAAACACCCCCATAGTCACTTACAGAAGTGAGAGCCTCTTCCATATGAATCTCCTGAACAGGTTCAGAGAAATCCACCTCAGTAATGGGTGACTAATGTGGGCTAGACATAGGAGACTCAGGAGAACCCATCTCTCTTTGAGTAGGGGAAGAGTAGAGAGACTCATGGTACTCATTGAAACCTAAGTCTTCATCAGTATAGAATTCAAGGTTAGGAATGGGATAGTTTAAGTCTAAAGGCTGGGGATGGTAACTGTCCCCTGAAGGTTGTCCACTTGAGTGTTAAGACTTAAAGTGAAGGCTTAAGGCAGTTTGGCTTGTGAGCTCATCAGGCTGAGCATAAGAAACCTCAGCACTGATTCTTGAAGTAAAGGGAGTGATTTGCTCCTCAGAGGAAGTGGGAGCTCTAGTATCCACTTCCTCCTGTATGGGTGAGTGTATGGGGGCCTTCACAAACTCAATAGCTTGAGCAGGGTTCGTTTGGATTTTCTTTGGTAGGTGAGGGTGATTTGTGAGGGTCTTTTTGGTGGTTGGGAGGTAGAAGGTGTGGGTTCAACTCTAGCTTGTGTTGCTAGGTTGTCACCTTAAGCAGCGAGCTCTAACATTTTAGGGACAATGGCTGTTTCTACCCCTGAGAAGCCTACAGTTGGCTTCTTCATGATTTTAAATACGCCAGGCTTCATCTGTCCCAATTTAAGAATATTACCTATTTCCCTCAACTGTGAGCCCAGTTCACAGTTGAGAATGTATTGACCATATCTAGGAAACATGTAATACTCGAAGGAGTCCAAGTTAGTAAGCAAATTTGTGTAAACAAACTTAGAGTTCCTGAACTTGACCCCTTGAACCATTCTATGTACTATAAAGGAGAGATCCTCAGGAATATGGTCCCACCCTCCATGCTTGTTTGACAAGCTATGGATAACCACATGGAGCAGATATTTCCATTGGGATAAGACCTTCCCTTTCCTAAAGGTCTTTATAGAGAAATCTCCCTCATAGCCCATATGCTCAAAGGAATGATTAACAACTTCCTTTTAGAAATACCACTCACCTTCTTCATCATCCAGCTGAAGATGAGTGTTGATGATGGCCAGAGTGATGAAGATTGTCCTTCCTTGCACTATGGCAGACAGTGCATTCTCCCCATCCATGATGACTTCTTGGAAGGTCTTCTAAAATTCAAGCAAATGATCCTCATAGAGAGTAGGATCAATGGTTAGGGAGGTGAAGTAGTTAGATAAAGCTAGATAACGGCAAACCTCTGAGAAATTGTTATCTTTCTCAGAGTTCAACAGAGCAACCTGGTTATGTTGCCTGTGAAGTTGCATGGAGAAATCAGGGTTGTTTCTACGGTTTAGATTGGCCATTTTTGAGAAGCTTACGGGTGAGGGAAGGTGAAGAATAAAGACGGTTTGGGAGAATTTAGATTTAAGGAATAATGCAAATGAAGAAGATAGTGAAGGAGGGGGGAACCGTTGGCTAAGTTAATGAAAGAGGATAAACTTTGAAATCCGAAAGTTGGTCCCACCTATGAAAAAGAGTTTCCTTTTGCCCAAAAAGTAGTTTTCTTGAAAGTCGAGAAATCTTTTGAAGGTTATTTTGCTCCGGAAGTTATGAAGAAAAGCTTCCGAGGGCAAATTTTCTTCGAAAGATATTTCAAAGATTTTTAGAGAATTTTGCTTCGGAAGAGATTTAAAACTCAGAGTTTTTATTCTAAGATGAATGAAAACTTCCGAAGCTAAATTACTTTCGGAAGAAAATTGTTCTTTTAAAACGTAAAAGTACTTAAGTTGATTTTAAGCTTCGAAAGATATTTCAGAAAGTTTCTTCTGAAGGTAAAACTACTGAAGTAGATATTTGTTTACTAAGACATAAGTTTCTTCCAAAGGTAATTTTAAATCTTCCAAACGGTAACGAGATCAAAATTTTCCAAAAATCTAAGGAATGTCTTTAAAAAAGATTTTTCTTCCAAAGAACAAGGGCTTATGAAGGTGATAAAATAGACAACTTAGGACACACAGGTTTTAGAAATAATATGATTAAGTTTTAAGAAAAGCTATTCAAAGTTAATTATCCCAATAGCTGATACAAGATATTTAAATCTTTGTTCATCAAAAGCTTTGGTGAACAGATTAGCATATTGTTCATTTATGTTAACTTTGACTAGTTTGATTAATCCTTTTTCAAAGTTATCTCTAATCAAATGATACTTGATACTGATATGCTTTGTCATTGAGTACTGCACAGGATTTTCTGTGATTGAGATAGCACTGTTGTTGTCTATGTGGATGGGAGTCTCCTTGAAGTTGAATCCATAGTCCAGCATCTGATTTTGAATCCAAAGCACTTGAGCACAGCAGCTTGCAGCAGCAATGTATCCAGCCCCAGCAGTTGATGCAGACACACATGATTATTTCTTACATTGCCATAAGACTATCCTTCCACCAAGAAATTGACATCCCCCTGATGTAGACTTTGCAATCATGTTGCAGCCACCATAATCACTATCTGTATAAGCATACAGATTGAAGTCGGAATTCTTTGGATACCAAAGGCCAAGTGATGGAGCACCTTTGAGATATCTTAAAATTCTTTAGACAATGATTAGGTGTGACATCTTAGGGTTGGCTTGATATCTTGAACCAATGCATGTAGCAAATATGATATCAGGCCTACTAGCTGTGAGGTACATAAGAGACCCAAACATTGCCCTGTAGAGATATTCATCAACATACTCCCCCTCAAGATCAGGTCCAAGGGAGTGATTTCTGGCTATGGGTGTCTTAGCAACCTTACAATCAGTCATGTTGAATCTTTTAAGTATGTCTTGTACATACTTTGACTAACTTATAAAGATACAATTGTCAACTTGCTTCACTTGAATTCCTAGGAAGAAATTGAGTTCCCCTATGGCACTCATACCACTTCCTTGGTACTTGGTGCAACCTAAAGATAATGTCATCTATATATACTTGAACTTGAACTAACATTATGTCATCTCCTGTTCCTTTGATGAAGAGAGTTCCATCAATAGTACCCCTTTTGTAGCCATGCTGACAGAGATACTGAGATAGAGTCTCATACCACTTCCTTGGCACTCTGTGCAACCCATAAAGAGCTTTATCAAGCCTGCAGACATAATCAGGATGATCAGGATCTGCAAACACAGGTGGTTTTCTGACATACACCTCTTTATCAATCACCCCATAGAGAAAAGCACAATTGACATCAAGCTGGTAGACCTTGAAGTTCTTGGATGCAGCAAAAGCTAGGAATATCCTGACAGCTTCAAGTCTTGCTACAGGAGCAAAAACATCTGTGTAGTCAATTCCTTTTTCTTGAGTATACCCTTGAACAACTAGTCTTGCTTTGTTCTTTATGACAAGTCCTCTATCACCCTTCTTATTCCTGAGCACCTATTTGATTCCTATGGTAGTCTTCCCTTGAGGAAGAGGACATAGGTTCCAAACCTTTTGCCTTTTGAATTAAACAACTCCTCTTACATAGATTCAACCCAACTTCCATCCTTTAGAGCCTATCAATCTTCTTTGGCTCTATCTAGGACAAGAAATAAGAGTGAAGACAAACATTTGCATCATGAGTTTGTCCTCTTATTCTTCCCCCTGAATCAACATTTCCAATGATGTTTATGGAGGGGTGAGACTTGTGGATCCTTAGCTGAAGGATCACAACAAGTTGCTTAGACATATCTTGTCACACCCCAACCTTAATGGCAGAAACGTTGAGATGTGAGGGTTACGATTGTTCATGCCACACAACGCTATTTAAAATGACAATATTATTATATTCCAAGGTTCAATACAAACAATAAGATTATAACATAAGCTCAAGTAATCATAAATACAAAAATTTCATAACGTCATGTGACCATATAAGTCTTTTTATTATTCTAGGTCCAATCCTAGATGTAAGCCTTCAAAGCCTGTTAAGCAGATTTAATTCCTGAAACATGTTAAAAATAAAGGGTCAACAATAATGTTGGTGAGATTTCCATAGTTTTCAATACATAAGTCTATAAAAGATGGCAATTCATGTCATGAAATTAGCGAACAAAGTAACTAGGGATGTAAGACAGAATGCATAATCAAATCTTGACAAAATGCACAATCAAACCTTGACAGAATGCACAATCAAACCTTGACAGTTTTACAAGTCTCAAACCAAGCAGGCTTGTCAGGCCCATAGATCTATGACGTCGCCAGGCTAGCAATAGTTAATGATTGTACATATAATCGACATTAGATGGTAGCTACAAAGATCAACTAACCACAACATACAAGTGAATTGCCATAAGTTTACAAGAATCAAACGTTTTACAACTGCAACGATTATAAGGTAACATGTTTCACCCCAAAGTGTGAAAATATAAAAAAGGGTGTAGAAATACTCACTTGATGTATGTATTATAAGATGATAATAAGGATTAAACGATATTCCAACGTATTCCTTTACAAGGCACCTAAACGTATATATTACAAGATTAAGGTTAATAATAAGATTAACGTTCTAACAAGAACTATGGTTTCAATAGAATTGTGGAGTTTTGTCAAGTAAATAAATTTATATAACGAAATCATTTATATTTTGATTCAATGAAAAGAATTATACCCTCTAAGTATTTTGATATAGAAAAGATATCAGGTACAATAATTGATAAGATTTAAATATAAAGTGTAAATAAATCTTTATAATCTTTTGAAATAAACATGATTTTACAACGGTTAAAATAACATATTGACCAATAATAATTTATTAATCATAACGTATTATTGGTTAGTCTAAACTATTATTTTAAGTACATTTTATAAGAAATAACCTAAAATGATATTTGTAAATAATTTATGAAATAATCAAATATATATAATTTTTACAATTATCATGATTAATCCATAATTAAATATAATATGGTGTCCACTAATAAATTAATGATTTAAATTATTATTTAGATTCTATTTTTATCAAAATAACTATTTATAACACTTGTAAATAATATTTTATAAAAATTATTAAGGTGTTTAAATAAATAAATTTACAGAAAATAATTAGGTAACTTTTAAAATAAGGAAAGTTTATAAAACTTATTTTATAATTTTTGAATTTTTATATATTTTTTAAAGGCTAAAAAGCCCCAAAAAATAAGTGAGGTTGCCCGGATTCGAACCCGAGTTCTCTCGGTTGTGGTGAATGTGGTTTACCATCAAGCTAAAGGCCGTGGCCGTGTCTATTGTTGGTTCCTAAATTTTAAAAACGAAAGTTGCAAACCATCCCCTATTCGTATGAACCCTAGATTTGGTTGGACTCAAATTGAACACCAAATTGATAATGTTAATGAAATCAAACTTAGGGCTTTGATTGCCCATATGAAACCGAGTGTGTATGTAGGTTTAATTACCATATCGATGATCGAAACGTCAAGAACAGATGTAGAAGGAACCGCGGCTGTAGCCGAACCTGATTGATATGCAAACGATGATGGAAACCGAATTAGATTCGTGTTAAGCTTGAGTAGATAGCCAAGAATTGAACCCTCTGTTAATTGAAGATAGAAATGTGGAGAAGAAGGGATTAAGTTGAGTGTGAGAAGTCGCGAATGTGGGTACTCGTTTGTGATAATTTCAGGTGTTTAGACTTAAATTTCATTTAGTAATTGATTAGAAACGGTTAAACGATTGTGTGGATTCAATTAATTTGATAATTATCACGTTTTAATGATCGTATGCTGTGGGTTTGATGATCGGACGTTACCCGATCGTGTATCCACTCACAATCGATGTTAAAATCCAATTAATGTTCTTTAATAGGTTCGAATCATCTCCACAAAACGTTTGGAACGATTTGGTTGCTATTTCGTTGGGTTCAAGCTGGTTTGTGGCCTCGCTGGAGCTCGCCGGAGGCTTGCCGGATTCACGGGGAGAGAGAAAAGGAGTATTTGGGTTTGGGTTTTCAAAATTACCCAAATGGTCCCTATAGTTTTAAATGTTATTATTTTATGTAATAAACTTTTATTTAAAGTTTCCAAATTGACATAAAGACCCCCTGAACTTAACTAAACGTTAAGTTTTAAATATTTTTCTAACTTATTAGTTATTTAACTTTTATAAGTTATTATTTATTATTATTATTATTATTATTATTATTATTATTATTATTATTATATTTTTATTATTATCATTTAAGTTAAGATTTATAATATTAAGCAAAAGTTATAATTACTAGTATTATTTTTATTATAACAATTATTATTACTATTATATTTAATAAATTAATTTATTAACTTTTAAATTAACAAAGAAACAAGCATAAACGACCCGCATAGTTTTATTAATGAAAGAAAGGTCCTTACAAGAACATAACAAAGTTAACTTTTATTTAACGAAAATACGAAAGGTTACAGATCTAAATTAGAGAAATTCTGATCTGGCAATAAGGGTTCACCCTACACATCAGCACACTTATCAAGATTGACTTGATCTAATGAGTGTGTGACATCATTAAGATTTTCTTTGATGGAGTGGTTATTAGCATCAAGAAATTCCTGATCACTTTCACCACCATCATTTTCTCCAACATTTGAAGCTCCTTCATCTAAGTTTTATGCCTCTAAGCTGGAATTTGAAGGCATCCCAGAAGTATCAGCAGGATTTGTCATTGATGTGCTGATAGAAACTTCATTTGCAGGATTAGTTACCACTGGAGTTGAAGATGTGTAGCTTGAAGGTCTTCTTAGATCAAATCTTGGATCAAGATCACCTGTAGGTAATATATGTGTGGACCCTGAAACATGCTCACAAGATTTGTTAAAACAGTTAGTAAATAAATCAAGATCAAATAGACAATCCGGACTAGAACCTTTCACACTGGGAGTGTGCTTATTGAAAGTCATATTGGCTGACTCCTCAACTACTCTAGTTCTGAGATTGTATACTCTATAAGCTTTAGCTTGAGAAGAGTATCCAATGAAGTGTCCATCATCTGATTTCTCAGCAAATATGGCAATTTGATCTTTGGTATTCAAGATGGTGCAAGGACATCTAAATGACCTAAGAAAGACAATGAAAGGTTTTCTCTTATGCCAAAGTTCATAAGGAGTCTTACTATGTGTTTTAACTACTAAAACTCTAGTTTGCACATAGCAAGCAGTGTTCACTACCTCTACCTAGAAGGTGATGGGCAGTTTAGGGTTAGACAACATAGTTCTTGCAGCTTCAATTAGTGTCTGTTTCTCCTCTCAGCAACACTATTTTGCTGAGGAGTCCTGGGAGCACTATATTGTCTTGTAATACCTTTTTCATCACAAAATGTATCAAGGATTTGGTTCTTGAATTCAGTTCCTTGATCACATTTGACCATGTGATCACATTGATTCTCAATTCTTAAGATGAAACTCTTCAGAATCTCTGGGGTCTCATCCTTGGTTCTAAAAAAGAAGACCCAAGTGAATCTTTTAAAGTCATCTGTGATCACCAAACAATAAGAGGTCCTTCCTAGAATCATTATACTAGTAGGGCCAAAGAGATCCATATGTAATAAGTGTAGGGGATTAGTAATGGAATTTCTTTCCTTTGGCTTATGAGATACCTTGTGTTGCTTCCCCTTCAGGCATGAACACAGTGGCCATCACTTGTAAACTCTTTCTTTGGTATCCAGTTACCAAATTATTCTTCATTAATTTATTCATGTTTTTAAAGTTTACATGGCACATTCTTTTATGCCAGAGGAAAGACACATCACTGTTTGCTTTAGATAGAAAGCATGAAACTTCTCCTAAGGGAGATGTTTCTTGCAAATCCATCTTGTACATGTTCCCTTTCCTAAGGCCTCTGAGCAGGATGTGCTCATGAGGAATGACCACCCCGGGCCTGAGAACAATGCACTCATGCTCAGTAAACAGCATGTTATGATTCTGATCATAAAATTGGGATACACTTAGAAGATTGTACCCAAGCTCCTTGACAAAGTTTACTTTCTCAATGCTGAGCTTACCATTTGTGACCTTGCCCCTTCCACTAATGTAACCCCCTGCATCTCTTCCAAAAGCAACTGGTCCTCCATCAATTCTTTCATTGGAGTAGTGACCTATTACCTGTCATATACCTGGAACAACCACTGTCAATGATCCATACATTTCTGTTTGTTTTGAGCCGTTCCTATATATAAGAGATGGTTAGTTACATTTGGAAACACAAGCCTCATTGGTCTTGGGCTCATCAAAAGAAGTTGAAGATAATGCAACAGTAATTGATCCTATAGTCATGCTAGAGAGATCATTTATTGAAGTTGATGAAGAACTCTCAGCCACTTGGTCTTTCTTTGTCTTCCACACCACCTTTGGAAGCTTAGACTTGACCTTCAATACTTCGGAAGTTTTGTTAACTTCGGAAGTTTTAATGACTGGACCTTCGGAAGATCTTGCTTTCACTGCAACAAGCTTCAGTGCTTCGGAAGTATTCCTTTCTTTCGAGACCAAATTTTCTTCCGAAGGAAAGTTTTCATTTGTCTTCTTCTTCATTTTGGAGCTTCCGAAAGAAAAAGATTTTCCTTCCAAGCTTGCTTTTTCTTCTCTAAACTCTTAGAAGTTTCTTTCTTGGTAATATGGAGAGTACTCTTTGGATTGTAAACACAATCCTTAGCAAGATGAGAGGTACTCCCACATATAACACAGTCCATTTTCTTCTTTCTAGGAGTCTTCTTTTATGAACAAGGCTGAACTTGATCACATTTCTTCTTCATTTTCATTTTTTCAGATGCTGTGGCAATTCTTATGAGGATAGAACTACCTTTGGAGCTAGATGGTTCATTGTGTACAGCAGTTGGGCATAACTGATAAGCCTTCTTCTTGATGATGGGATGATTTGGACATGAACTAGAACTATTGTTATTGGAGTTCAAGTTTGTGTCTTCAGCCTTAACCACTTCAAATCCTGCAGAAATAAAGACTTGTTTCTGTGCAGACTTGAAGGTGGCCTTGATCTCTTGAGCCTTCTTGGACTTTCTTTTGGCCTTCCTGATCAAGTTCTTTCTTTTGGAATTGGTCATCCCAATAGCTTTACTCTCCTCAAAGGGATGGAGACCCTTCTTAGAATGCTCTTATTCACTTTTCTCAAAGCCATTCTTCACTATCTCCTCTTCATCCTCTTCAGTTAAAGGGTCTATGAGGGGAAGCACATCTTCACAAGTTCTACACCTAGAAGATCTTACAGACAAGATTATGTGTGGAGGAGCTATCTCACTAGATCCCAGTCCCTGCTTATTTTGATAACAAACTTTTGCATGCAAGGATGAGGATATTATGTTCTTGAAGGTCTCTTCTTCAAGAACACATTTTTCTACCTTGGCTTTGTGTTAGGACCGTGTATGACGGAGTACTAACTGATTCAAAGTGAAACCGAATCAAATAGCGTGGAATTCTATTTGATTGGTGATCCAATCAGGGAGAACGTAAACCGGATCAAAACTAACGATTAGAAAACGTTACGAATTGATTAGCAATGATCAGGAACGCTCTATGAAGTTGGAAGGGAAGCTCTATGCGATCTGGGACGGCTAGGGTTGAGGATTATCGAAGTCTCCATTTTTCCACGAATTAAGAGGTATTTATAGGTTACAGCTTTCATTCGTACGACTGAGCTAAGCGACTGGCTCAGTCGTGTGACTGAGTCATACGATTGATTCATTCGTACGACTGAGTCAGTCTTATGACTCAATCGTGCGATTGACTCAATCACCTGGTTTAGTCGTGCGATTGGCCCATTCGCATGGTCCAGTCGTGCGACTGAATCAGGATCCTTAGTTAAACATATTCTTGAACCTTTAATGATTCAGAACTATATCTAACAACTGTAAACCTATATAACATGGTCATATATGCGTGTAACAATAAATAATATAGATAGATATAACATTAAACAACCAACAAACATTTATAGAAGAGTTTCTCATTATATTGATCAAACATTACATATGTATTACAAGATGAAAGTCTATTACATTTAAGCTCACTAGACTAGAACTGGGGACATGTGTACTAACAAACTCCCCCTTGGACCTAGTTCTATCTACACTTTGACTTCCTTCTTGAACTCTTCATATCTCTTTACCCTTTCTTCTCGGGAAACCCCAGCATGAATATCAAGTGCGAAGCATAGACGTATAACATGTTAAAACTGAAGTGATTGCACGATATCCTGTGTGTCAAAAAATAATGGCCACTTGTACAAGATGTAGACATCTGAAGCAGACAAGTTGGTTAGCCACATAGGGTCGTATACCCTAATCGTCTCTATCGTCCCTTCTTTATCCAAAACTATGACGGCCTCGCCAGTGCGCCAGTCATAATACCACCATTTAAAATGGAGTGCAAAATCTTGTGACATTTCCCTCAATGGAATACGCGACATTGTGCGTGGAGGGTGCCATCTCAAAACTACCTTTGGTCTTTTGGAGGGGGGGTCAACCTCTGTCTTATGTATCAACCTTTTAGGCTGTTAAGGTTTAAAATTGACCCACCTCGTAAGGTACTCCTTCTTCAGAGCCTTCTCGAACCATCCCGATATCTTCCCGGGGACAACATACAGGAGGCTCAAGTTGGCTAGACGATTTAGCTGAAATCCAGGGAGAGTTTTCAGATCATGTGGGAATCTGAAATACTCTATTCCCTTCTCTCTCTTCACGGCGTATACTTTGAGGTCCTCAAAGTATGCCCAGCTGATAATCTTGCCTGACACCTTCTGATGTTTCTTTACCTTGTAGAGCTTGGTGTAGGCATTTGTCTTTGTAGGCGCTCGTTGTTTCTTCATTTCCTCCAGGCAGGCTGCCCACTCAGCCTTTTCAGATGCTAGATTAGCATCATCTGCCTGAGGATCCTCTGCTGTCGCCTCTTTAGCAGCAGTCATCTTTTCAACTTTATCGAATGTACTGCTGTCAAATGTATCTCCCAGATCTGGTAGCACTTCGCCTTCGGCGTTAGTGTACTGGGGATAATGATCAGCAGTCACATCCTCTATCTCCACCTCGTCGACATCCTGTAGTTCCTCATTACTGACTACGTCAACCTCGGGCGCATCCTTTACCAGCTCATTAGGGTTTAGACTGAATAATTCAGCAATCTGCTCATCAGTTAGATCATGTATGATCTCGCCCTCTTCAGGTGTGTAACTGCCAGAGCGATGTACTATCCCTTGCAAATCGAGAATCATTGTCAATTGAGTCTCGATTTGTCAAAGGGGTACCACATCGTGCTCGTCAGCCTATTTGGATGAACCTGTAGAAAAATTAACCAAACACAGTGCAAGTTAGTATAAATTAAGCACATAACCGATGTCGATTTAACTTTTCATTTATTTACTTTAAACACATATTAAATACATGATTACAATGACAATAGTTTAATAATAAATAGACATCTAATCCTAAACTTTGCCTTGAATCATCACTGGATCTTTGGCAGAAGGGGAGGTAGGCGGGGCAGCTGCTGATGCTCCCTGGTCTTGTCTTCTCTTAGTTCGTTGCTCATGACCAGGAGCAGAGGCAGATGCAGCTGCATCCCCTTCATCATCATCACCATCTTTCCTTTGATCCTCGTCATCACCCCTTCATCATCATCATTACTTTCCTCTTCTTCATCATCCTCCTCATCATCATCACCGTCTTCATCTCCTTCATCGATCTTTAACAGCTCATCCCGCGACCCTTTCAGTTTCAGCAGGATCTTCTTATTCACAGACTCCAACTCCTCAATTTTCTAAGTAGATATGACATGTTGTTCCTAGAGTTGGGAGATATGCTCAGCTTGAGAAGCATTTTGCTCCTCAAACTGACGAAGTCTAGCTGTCTTCTCTTTGTCAGTAGCTAATAGCTTCAGCACCATACGGTTAAGTGCTGCAAGCTGTTCCTCTACTCCAATAGGAGGGAGGAATGACCCTGTGGGGAAGGAGGATGGGCGGGCTTGGTGACTGGTGGTGGTAAAGGTTAGGGGTGGTAATGTGGTGGTAGGTGGTGTGGTGAAGATTGGGGGTGGTAATATGGTAGTAGGTGGTGTGGTGGTGTGGTGAAGATTGGGGGTGGTAATATGGTGGTAGGTGGTGTGGTAGTAGTGGGTGGAGGAGTGGTAGTAGGGGTGGCTGTGGTGGTGGTGGTTGCTGTAGAGGTAGTGATTAGGGTGATCCTCCTGCGCTTGGGCTTCAGCCCATGTGGCTGAGCCATACGTTTCCTCCGAGTCCCCCTGGACACGGAGGCTCCCCCTTGAATACTGGGAGAGGCTGGGGTATATGATGGGTCAACAGTAGAACTCCCAGACCCTCCCGGGCGTCCACCAACCGCCCTTATTCCCTGCTCAGTAGCAACTACCCGGCTTCCCACCGTCCAGGTGAGAGGCTCTTCATCTGACTCCTCCTCCTCCTCCATATGGAAATCAGGGTGAATAGGAGCTGGTTCGGGTCCTCCCTGACCATCCCCTCCCTGATCAGTACCATGATCATCATCGTTGGAGTCATCGGAGGGTAGAGCAATGTGCTCAACATCTGAGTCACTATCATCGTGACGCCACTTTCTCCTAGCTGGCGCCACGTAATCATCACGGGCCAAGTGCCCAAACAATCTCCTCACTGGGGGCTTGACCTGCTTGCCCTGGTATGCTCTCATTCTCCCCAGCGTCATGTCATCTATCACTTCAAGCACGACTGCACCATCTGTCTCCTTAGGCAGCTGGGGGAGTTTTTGATCAATAATCACGTGAATGAATCTAGGGTACATACAGAAACTCTCATTCCCCTTAGCCTCGATGTTCTCCACCAAGTAGGTGAAGATCATCCTGGAGAAGCTAAACGAATGGTTCAGCACCAGTGCAGCATAAGCATTTTGCATCTGGTCTGACAACTCATCAATCCCACCATTCCTTGATGCAATGCATCGCAGAAGGACATATGCCAAGTATTTGAACTGGGGGCACAAGTTGCTCTTGTTGAGCATACTTGCATTTATGTCCCCAGAATACTTGGCTCTCAGAAAGCAGCCACGGACTGTGAGTGGATGTAATCTAGTGGGGCAATCAGCATCATCCCCCAGCTCTAGAAACGTCCGTATATCTTCTTCAGAGATCTGAATAGCCTCTCCAAAGATCGAACTCCTGATCATGTAGGGATCGGTAGATCTGTCCACATCAGTGTTTTCCCAGAACGCCTGCTGTACCGATCGGTACAGAGTGCAAGGTGCTGAGATCGCACGAGAGATCCTCGAGCGTCATAAAAATAAGATAATCCCAGCAAACTCAGCAGAGTTGCGGGAAGTCAGATCGAGATAAGCACAAATGTTATGCTTAGAGCTCATAGGCCATCTGCTTGCCATCTGTTCACACAAAACAAATAAACGTTAGTACATGTTGAAGATAGCTAAATTAAATTAATGAACTTTAAACTTTGGTTTAGTCGTGCGACTAAACACACGACTGAGACCTAGTCGTGCGATTAAATTCATTCGTACGACTGGGTTATGCAATTGGACTTAGTCGCATGACTTCTCATACGTTTACCTCAGTCGTGCGACTGAGCTCATACGCATTGTTCAGTCGTGCGATTGAGTCAATCGTTCATCTCAGTCGTACGATTGAGTCAATCGTTCATCTCAGTCGTACGATTGAGGTTCATCAGAGTGTCCAGTCGCCTATTCGACAGTTTGTCCATTCAAATTCTTGTTTTGAGCAAAACTTGATGTTAAACGTTGAGATTAGCCTCATTACACTCAGAGTAGGCCGACTAAGCATTTTTACTGTTAATTTGATCTTAAAGTTCATTTTAGATGGTTTATTTGTCCATTAACGTTGAGGTTACTGTTAGGTCATAATGTACAGTCTATATGATGTCTATTCTCCAAATTTTTGATGTATAACCACTCATATTACCTGTACAAGCAATATCAACCGTTAGAATGTGCTAATATAGGGTGGAAATAGATCGAAAGGAAGTTTGGCAGAGTTTTGACGTATCGTACGAATAAAGGGCGATTTGAGTGAATGGGGCGACTGAGGCCGATTCAACTTGTATTTATCCTAGGGCAACTTCCAGTCATGCGACTGAGCCTTGTCATATAAGTCAGTCGTGCGACTGAGCCTAGTTGCATGAGTGAGTCATGCGACTGAGCTTCAGTCGTACGATTCACCCAATCGTTTACCTCCAATCGTACGATTGAGGTTCATTCAGACGTCTGACACAGTCGGTCACCTCCAATCGTGCGATTGGACTCATTCGCATGGTCCAATCGTACGACTGGACCATACTTATGGTTCAGTAGTGCGAATGGGCCATACTTGTGACATTTTGACCAGTTTACCATATGACACTTAGTTCGATTAATCAATAGATAAACATTATGATTAATTTGATCATCTCAGACATGACCATTTTAATAAAAACCGTTTGATCACCTCAGATGTGATCCACTTATCCACCTGATCATCTCAGACATGATCCATTTATTCACCTGATCATCTTAGACATTATCCACCTGATCATCTCAGACATGATCCATTTATTCACCTGATCATCTTAGACATGATCCATTTATCCACCTGATCATCTCAGACATGATCCATTTATCCACCTGATCATCTCAGACATGATCCATTTATCCACCTGATCATCTCAGACATGATCCATTTATCCTCCTTATCATCTCAGACATGATCCATTTATCCACCTGATCATCTCAGACATGATCCTTTTATCTTTTCAGAAACAATTTATTTTAGATTAAATGTTAAGTTCATATTGTGACATTTTCTACAATGAGTAGCATAGCACATTAATGACTCAAAGGTTTTTGACTTTGCTTTCAGAAACATCACCCAGGAGAATCGTGAGTAGTCATCAGTGACTACAAAGCAGTACCAGTCTCCGACGTTACTTTTCGTGCTGACTGGACCGAATAGATCCATGTGCAATAGCTCCAGGGGCATCTCGATAGAACTGACTTGCTTGGTCTTGTGAGATTTCCTGGTCTGCTTTCCCTTCTTGCATGAGACATAAAAATCAGGAAGTTTGAAGTTCTTTACAGGAACTCCATCAACTAAGTTGTTATGAATCAGATGATTCATCTTCCTGTGATTAATGTGTCCCATTCTCCTATGCCATGAGATGGAGTCCTTCTCTGTAGCTTTAGACAAGAAACATTGAACAGTAGAAGCACTAGTAGAAGCATTACACATATCTAGAACATACAAGTCATTATATCTAGATGCTGACATTAATACCTGCTCCTCTGGAATTTCCATCTCTTTCTTCAGAATGTAACATTTCCGATTGTCAAACATAACTTTGAAGCCCTTGTCACATATCTGAGACACTGAAAGTAGATTGTTTTCTAATTGCTGAACAAAATTAACTTTATCGAGCCTTACCTTTGCATTACCTACTTCTCCCTGAGCAGTAACGTATCCTCCTTTGTTTCCAGCAAAAGAAATGTGTCCCCCTTTAATTTGTTTGACATTGTAAAGGAGGGACTGATTTCCCGTCATGTGCCTAGAAGCTCCGCTATCTACTATCCATGTATTGGTAGAAGCACTATAGCGGACAACCTGCACATAATAGAAAATTATTAGTTAAGGAGGGGGACCCAAGCCTTGACTCGCTTGGGTTTCCTGAGGCATCACACATCATGAACTCGACCCACTGTCCTTTATCAGTGGGTGGTACCTCAACTTTCAACTTATCCTTGCTTTTAGACACATCAGTTGTTTTGACTTTCCACAAACCATCCCTGTGAAAGGATTGTTTGTGGTAAACCGAAGACTGATTTACAGTTTGAACCTTTGGTTTCGTTTCAAAAATAGGTTTTACCTCAGGCATCACAGACTTGCCAGTGACTTGTCTGTGTTGTCTTTGGCATGGAGGAGATGTAAATGACCTAGAAGGTGTTTTAGACCTAATAGGTGTTTTTGATCTAATGGGAGTCTTAGATCTTTGTTTTAAAACTGGTTTAACTTCATTGTTTAGCTCAATTTTAATTTTGGGTGTCTGATAGCGTGGATAATTTGAAGAGATGTGACCGTGTTGTCCACAACTATTGCATGAGCTCCTTTCAACAGGGCTAGGAGATCTCTTGTAGGGCGGTGAGTAAACTTCAGGCATTTCTTTATTGGTCTCACTTTTAAGATTTTCACCTTCCTTGACAAATTTTACTTTTTTAACATTATGGGTGTTTTGTCTTAGAAGATGGTGGTTATCTTGCTTAACCGGTTGTGTTTGAGTGGTTTTGGAAATCTTAGGTTGTGTGGTGGCTGATTTTGGACCCAACCCAAGATATGCTTGAACATTCTCTTCCACCCGGTTTCCAGTGATTGTTTTACCAGTTGTGCCTGATGTTGATGCTTTCTGGTCAGGAGCAGGAGGAGCAGGTTTAACTGCTGTGTCCGGATCGCTGACTAGAGGAGTTGTCACCACATTATCTTTTATTGGATTATAATTAATTGGACGTTGTTTGGAGTTTAAAAGTATCTCATGTGGTGGATGCACAACTTTGTATCTCAAACCTTCCCCATTGTTGCGTTCCTTAACCAAGTTTTTCAAAATATGTGAAGAACTAGCCAGATTGTGGAGTTTTTGTTTCAAAGACTCGTTTTTAACTTGCTAAACTGCTCTGTCCTTTTTAGTTTCTTCAATTGTCTTTAAATAAAACTTTATATTATTTTCTTGGTTAAACACAACAACCTCAGTTTCTTTTAATTGTTTCTTTAACGCTTCAACTTTTTCTTTATAGCTGCTTTCATTTTGTTTTAATACTCTGTTTCCCTCAGTGCACAATTTTAAGTCTTTTACTAAGTTATCATTATGATCTAATAACCTAGCAAATTTCAGATCAATGCTTTCCCTAAATTTATCACATTCAACACAAGCATGTTTAATAAATAATTCATCCTTTGATTCTACCTGAGCAGATGTAGACGTTCCTGCCATGAAAGCATTTTGAGGTTCAGATAGTGGTTCAGATTCAGCATTCAGTTCATTTTCAACAAGTTGATCAACAGCAGCTATGTCTTCATCTAAATCAGTAGTGTCATGCTCAGCTGAGTTCTCCCCCTCACTCGCTGAGTCTTCATTCAGATCTTCAACAGATGCAATGTGCGCTTCACCATCAGATAAGAATCGGAAGGACCAGTCCTGTCCTTCATCACCTTGAGCCACCATTGCTTTTGAATCACTGCTTGTTGAAGCTGGCTTTTTCTCTTTCTCTTGTTTTGTGTAGGACGAAAATGGGTTTCCATTGCCAGTCTTCTTTGGTTTGACACATTCCCGTTTGAAGTGTCCTTTCTCCCCGCAATTCAAACAGGTGACCTTTGACTTGTCGAAACCAAAAGTAGTGTCTTTTGTAGCCACCAGATTCTGACCTGTTTTCTTCACAAACTTCTTTGCTCGTCGCACAGCACTCGCGAGAGCCCACATAATGTCCATTCTCTCCAGCTCATTTTCATCCACCTGCTTATAGTCTTCATCAGCTAAGTGGCAGTTCCCTATCTTTCCTGCGACCAAGCCATCATAAGAATGAACAATAGCAGCAAGTAGATCCATGTGTTCCTTAGCCACTTCCACAGTTACTTTTCCCAAGTTTTCTGTTACTAACTTTGTCGATTGAGTTTCAGTAACACTGTGTTGAACCCCTGATGAGACCGTGACTCACCACCAGACGATGAGCTTTGACCAGATACAGATGTATTAGAATCAAAAGCAGTCTGTAGAGGAGCATTGCAAGATTTTGCAGTTGGAGTAGGAGTCATATTGTAGAGAGTCGGATCCTGAGCATATGAATCCTTCTTTGCCTTGTACTTGTGTCTCACTTCTTCTTCTCTCAGTTTCAGAATGAAATCTTTTATATCCAAGGTCTTAAGTACTGAGTTGTATCTTAAGGTGGAAATAAACGAATCCTACTTCTCTGGAAGTCCGTCAGCCAAACTTGACACCTTTTCTTCCTTAGACGTTTGAACACCATGAGTGTGAAGTTCACTCATCAGATGATAGAAGCGGTCAATGATATCGTCCAAACTCTCATTCCCAATAGCAGAAAAGTTATCAAACTCTTTCTTTAATGCTTTGGCCTTTAAGGACTTAAGAGTTATGCTCTCTTCATACCTTTTCTTAAGAGCCTTCCAGAATTTTTTACTTTGCTTGTGCTCTGAATACTGATGGAAGATTTCTTTAGGGATGGACTGTGTTAACATAGCATAGGCTTTCTTTTCTGCATTGTAAGCGATCTTTTGAGCATCCGTCAATCCACTCAACGTTAAGGGTATACCATCAGCGCCAACTGGCATATTGTAACCAGTCTCAATAGCATTCCAGAGATTAGTGTCCACTCCATTAAGATGAATCTTAAACCTTTGTTTCCATTTAGGAAACTCATCAATTGATAGAAGCTTAGGTGGCTTATTATGGTTTCCGATCTCATTTTCCAGTAGCAGTAGGTTCTGTATCCTGGAGTCTTTTCCTGCTGAGAATGCAAAGTTCTCTGAGTCCATGATGAATTAGTCTTAAACTTGAAAACACAAATTGTTGATGCGACTGGGATGGACGACTGGGGGACGACTGAAACACAATCGTGTGATTGAGCTTAGCCGTACGACTGTGCAGGCGATTAAGGCAGCTGTGCGAGTGAACAGAAACAACTGGACTAGTCGTGCGATTGAAAGAACGATTGGAGTTCAGTCGTGCGATTGAAAGGATGATTGGAGTTCAGTCGTGCGATTGAGTCAATCGTGCGACTGAGGCTGCTGACTTCGAAATTTTTCAAGCTTTTTCACACAATTCGACCTAAAAACACAGTTTTGAATACCCTAGACGGCTGCAACTCGAAAAAGATTCAGTTTTCAAGGCATGCACACGTAAAAACTGGATTTTGAGCAGAAAGAACGGATCTTTTCGCTTAAAAACGTTGACTTTTTCACAAAAACGATTGAATCCACGAAGAATCAAGAGCCATAGCTCTGATTCCACTTGTTAGGACCGTGTACGACGGAGTACTAACTGATTCAACGTGAAACCGAATCAAATAGCACGGAATTCTATTTGATTGGCGATCCAATCAGGGAGAAAGAAAACCGGATCAAAACTAACGATTAGAAAACGTTACGAATTGATTAGCAATGATTAGGAACACCCTATGAAGTTGGAAGGGATGCTCTGTGCGATCTGGGACGGCTAGGGTTGAGGATTATCGAAGTCTCCATTTTTCCACGAATTAAGAGGTATTTATAGGTTACAGCTTTCATTCGTACGGCTGAGCTAAGCGACTGGCTCAGCCGTGCGACTGAGTCATACGATTGATTCATTCGTATGACTAAGTCAGTCTTATGACTCAATCGTGAGATTGACTCAATCACCTGGTTCAGTCGTGCGATTGGCCCATTCGCATGGTCCAGTCGTGCGACTGAATTAGGATCCTTAGTTAAACACATTCTTGAACCTATAATGATTCAGAACTATATCTAACAACTGTAAACCTATATAACATGGTCATATATGCGTGAATAATAAATAATATAGATAGATATAACATTAAACAACCAACAAACATTTATAGAAGAGTTTCTCATTATATTGATCAAACATTACATATGTGTTACAAGATGAAAGTCTATTACATTTAAGCTCACTAGACTAGAACTGGGGACATGTGTACTAACAATTTGCTGGTCACAATCTCAGCTTGGCATTCAGTTAGCTTAGTTATGAGGTCTTTGATCTAAGTCTTGTAGTTTGTGTGCTTATGTTTAAGAGTTAAAATAGTTTTCTCTAAGTCCTCTATCTTAAGTTTATAATCATTTTCAGCTCTTTTAAACTCAGCTTTTAAGATATTTAAGGACTCAAGATTAGATCTCATTTCTAAGTTATAGGACTTCTATCTATTAACTTTAGCAATACATTCAGGAGTACAAAGATGTTCCAATACCTTGACTTCATCATGATCTGCCATGAGTGTTTGGTTTGGAGATGCATCCTCCACCTTAAAGCTCCAATCAAACCCTCATTCTTCAACGGCAACTGCAGCTTGCTGCTTTGGCTTCTCATTCTAGGGAGCTCTCTCAGTGTAATTTGGTCTGGCTTGTGTTTGGCCACCATTTGTCCTTGGTGCCTTACACTCCCTTACAAAGTGTCCCATCTGGTTACAGTTGTAACATTTTACTTTGCTCTTATCCAGCCCAAACTTTCCACTGGCTGCATTGCTTGAAAACTTCCTTCCTGTCCTCTTGTAGAACTTCTTGGCTCTATGAGTGAGAAGAGCCATCTACTGAACTATCCCCATGTACTCCAGATCATCTGGATGGATACAGTCCAAGTCTTCAAGGGTGAAGAGAAAGTTTCCTATGATTTCATCAGCAGAGACAAAAGCATGAGAACAGCTTGTCTCTTAGAAATGACTTCCTTGAGTGTAGCTTTCTCTTGGAGTCTCTGGGAAGGTGATGAAAGGACCCTTTTATGAGTTGTCAGGATAGCGTATAAGATGATGTTGTGGTTCAATGCTTTCCTTTTCAACCACATGGAGGGCTGAACTCAGTTGATTGTTGGAGTTACCGGATGAGTTTTGCATATTCATCTCCATCTGGTATCCACTGAGAATACCATACAACTCTGTAAGAGTAAGAGTCTTAAGGTTCTCAGTCCTCTTGATAACAACACAATAATATGTCCATTGTCTAGGAAGAGAGGACATAAACTTCCTTACAATGTCCCTGTTCTCAAGAGTTATCCCAACATCCATTAGAGTATCCAACAATCCCAACATACCTGAAGTATTGTTGAGTCATGGTCTCACCTACTTTGAAGATGAAGTTTTCAAATGCTGCTTCAGGAGATCCTTATTATTCTCCTTTGCTTCTATGGACCCCTCATACATAAGCTTCAGTGCTTCCCATAGTTGCTTGGCAGTTTTGCACTTCTTGAAGCCTCTATAGATGGAGTTTGGGAGAGCAGTTTGAAGGGCTGTCATGGCTTTTTGATCAATCTCTATTCTTTTTCTGTCTTCTTTAGAATAATCAGCCACATCCTTTGGAATCATACCACCACCAGTAGCAGAAGTGGTGCTTGGTATGTAAGGTCCTTGAACGACAGAGTCCCACATCCTGGAGTCTTGAGACTTGATGAAGCCTTCCATTCTTTGACACCAAGTATCAAAGTCTTCAGGAGTGATCAGTGGAGACTTTATCATGGTTCCAGTTTCCATATCAGCTTTAGTAATAGCTGCCATTTGAGTTGTTAAGTATTTTGTGTGTGTGAGGGATCTTAAGATGGTGAAATCTTATACCAAGAGCCCGGAATGCTCTGATACCAAATGCAGGACCGTAGAAGGGTATACACTTACAACACAACAACACAATTGAGGAGAGTTATTGGAACACTTAACAGATCAAATAGGAAACTGGTAACTTATATGAAGGATGCTAAGAACACAAGTAAAAAGTGAGACAGAACAAGATAGCTAACAACACAAGTATATGGTTTTTAAGAATGTTGTATATTGCTTCTCAAGTTCTTTTACAAGATGTTACAAAACATTGACTCAAAGTTACAAGTACTTGAGATACTTTATACTACATCGTACAGCCGGCCATACTTTGAAGGCCAACTGGATACATAAGACTAGACAATAACAAAATCTAATGTAGAGTCAAAAGGTAGATTGCCTTTTGACTAGTGACTATGACATGTCATAGCTCACATCCTAATATATTATAAAAAGGATAAAAGTACATAAAGTAGAAAGCTCAGACCCAAGACCTCAATGTACAGTTATCAAAATCATAGATCTTTTCACCAACTCATGTAAGTTGGTGACTGAACAGAACTGTGCAGCGGAAAGGTGGTCCAACTTTATGGTAAAGTACATCAGATAAAAGCATGTTCATAAAAGTCTTCGGAAGAAATCTGTCTTCACTCTTTGGCTTCAGAAGAATTTGTCTTTGAAGCTTCGGAAGACTTCACTTTTGGCTTCGGAAGATGTCGGTCTTGGCTTTGGATGATTTTACACTTAGAATGATTTTTTAGTGCAATGTGTAAAACTTCCGAAACATCTCTACTTCAGTTCTTTAGAGCATGCATGCAGAGAGACTTTGGATGTTTTGGCTGCATCAGACTTATAGGAATCCTTACACTATCAGAGATTAATAGATATAATGTAATATTATTGATAGATAAAATTAATATCGAAAATATTATCGATAGCAAAGATAGTACTATTTGACATATATTTGCTTGTTCTCATAAACTTAAGTATACACTTGTTAATCATCAAAACTCAGATTCGATGTTGCATCAAGATTAATGAGACTACTATTAGTTGTAATGTATTAATACTTGTTGTTTTTCTATCAAAACTTAATCACCTATTAGTTATAACCTCCTATTGATATAAATGGTTTATACATCTAATTAATTCTTAGTGTGTGTATATATATATATATATATATATACTAGCTATAGTAACCCGTGTGTTACACGGGTTGAATAAATAAAAAATTAATATAATAAAATTTATTAATTATAAAATAATATTTTAAGATATAATATTAGTGAAATTATGTATTAAAAATGACTGTAAGATAAAATAGTGATATCAACTTTTTAAAACTTTATTTAAAAAAAAAATAAATAAACGTTTTGTTCTAAAACAAACCGTATAAAAATGTCATTTTTAAAATTTTCTTATCATAACTCTTAAATTTAATTATTTTTGGTTTTAAAAAAACAACTTTTTAAAAATACCAATTTTAATTATTTCGTATTTAAAAAAAAATCTTATGCTTTAAATAAATTTATTATTTTATAAAAAAATTGTTTATTTAGAAATAACATTAATAAATAGATCTCTTTATTATTTATTAAATCTAAAAAAGTGTTAAATAATATTATTAGTAATTAAGATAATTATTTAATAGAAGAGAGAGACGAGAAAATTTTGATGAGAATGATTGTGGTGTTGGCACGTGTCATCCCATATACCTTTTTATTAGAATAGGAAGATATATATATATATATATATATATAATATATATATAATTAAGTCTTGGTATTATCTTAATATATTATTAATAAATCTAATAACCATAATAATTACTAGAGCAATAGTGTTAATAGTGTTAATAGTGTTAATATTGTTAATATTGTTAATATTAAGCTTAATAATAATTAAACCATTTATCATAATATTTTAAGTATAGATAATATTTTCAAAACTAAACATTAGTAATTTTACTTGCAATAATATTTATATTAACATAAATATATCATTATTTACACAATAGTATTTACATTAACAACATTAGTATTAGTGATAATAACTAAACTAATTTTATTTATTATTATTATAATACTTATGGTAGTATGTTTCTGACAGATAACATTGATACTAAACAAATTATTGTAATGTTTAAATGACATGATATTTTTGAATAATATAATAATAAAATAATAATACTAATAATAATAATAATAATAATAATAATGATAATAATGATAATAATAATAATAATATAATAATAATAATAATATAATAATAATATAATAATAATAATAATAATATAATAATATAATAATAATAAAAAATAATAATAATATAACCGACCGAAACACGAACCGTTTGACTATCGTGTATGTTACTAGTTGTCATAGATGGGTCGCCCCTTTGGTAATAATATAATATAATAATAATAGTAATAATAATAATGATAATAATAATAATAATAATAATAATAATAATTATAATAACATAATAATAAATAAATTATACCATTTATAGTTTTTAGTTAATGCTTGTCTTAATATTATACGTGAATATTTGATAAGTTGTGATATGTGTTTCCATATTTTGTTTCACTGTCTCGTATATATGTTTCCTAGTGAATATGTCCGCGCGTTACGGCGGTACGACCATTGCATGATTTTTAGGAATTTGATATTAGTGAGTATCTGCTCAGTGCATTATGACGTAAATTAATGAAAGAAAACAATTACGTATATTACAAAAGTCTTTAAGAAAACTATATTATACAACAAGATTAGTAAAATCATAGGTGGTATTTGTGATCGGAAATCACTTATTACCTAGATTTTAGTGGGGGTTTTCGTTTTATAAATGTATGTTAGAGTTTTATGATAATCGGAAGCAACTTCTGGTGGTGATTTGCATATACCGGAAAAAAAATAATGGAGAATTATGACCACAAATTACCATTTTGATTGTTATTGAGCTGTTAACATCAAGTAAGGGAAAGGAGAAGAGGGATTAGTACTCAATCGCAGTGAATGAACGACATTAAAAGTAAATGACGGTTATGTTTGGCCACATATACATGTTTAGAATTTGTATTATAAGCATCATATGTTATACTTTATTATAAGAGCATAAATGAAATAAAATGGTTAATTTCTTGAAATTTAAGCATGACTTTTCATATGGATGTCTTAATCCATATATAAAATTATCATTACATCCTCCTTTCGCTTATATTATAAAAAATATAGATAAATATTAAAATGATTAAACTCACAATATGCACCAAGAAAAATATTAGTATTATAGTTATTATAAATATGAAGATATATAAAAGTTATATACTTAGATATTAAATAAAATAATATTTAACTTAAATAGTATTTAGTTATAAAAATATAATTAGTAAATATAAATTTAAATATTAATTTATAGTATCATAAATAAAATAAAATTTAATAAAGTGAATTAAATAATATCATATTATTAAATAATGTATTAGTAATGTTTATTAAATACATGAAAATGACAAGAACAAAAATGTCAAGGTATATAACATTTAGTGGATAAATTTACCATATTGCCCATAAAGTGTCTTAAAATCTTAATCAATTCCCAATTATACCTCTCTTAAATGCCTTGCACTCCGTTGTACATGCTGCTTTAAAAGTTGTACGCTGGCAAAATTACATCTCTATCCAAAGAGATGTATTATATAGTAGTATAGATATAGGTATTTAATAAAATAATACTTAATGTAAATAGTATTTAGTTATAAAATATGATTAGTAAATATAAATACAAATGTCAATTTATACTATTATAAATAAAATAAAATTAATGAATTGAATTAAATAATATTACATTATTAAGTAATGTATTAATAATGTGTATTAAGTAATACAATAATTAGAAGAATTTAATTAAATGGGGGTAAAAGTGGAACTATTGCGTAAAACAATTATACTCTATACTTAAAAATGTTGTATATGTGTCTTACAATTTAAATAAATTTACCATCTTATCATTCTACTATGTATTATATAGTAGTCTTATCATTTAATATGTATTATAGTAGTATAAAAAATTATACAATAATTACGTACCACAACTTATTTTTAATCAGAATAACTAATATATAACGTGTATTATATTTGTTTCATTTTTAAACGCTCAACTCACAATCGAATATACTAATAAAATACGTACATATGAACTCGTAATGTGAATTTATACCTTTCACTTCCCGCATTCGATTTGATCACTTCCCGATCCTTTCTATTGACCATCGTTGACCAGGGTTTGACCAAGGTAAACTGCACCCGTTGACCAAGACCGGATATCACAAGATCAACACCACCACCACATCCAAAAACTTCCATTAACCACTATTACAACCATAACTATCATCACCAGTATCAACCTTACAACCGACATCTAATGCTAACACCATCGCCGTCACAACACCGCTCCTTAACCATCGGTCGACAACCAAAACCAACAACCACCTTCAACTCCTCTAACCCATCACAACCACTCGCTATCACTGTCTAGAACCATTGTGACCTTAACTGGATCGCCACCATCACCACCTTGTTGGCTATCGAGACACTAAAAACGAACACCACCACCACACATAACCACAACCAACAAAAAACATCACCAAAGACCTACACAACCATCACCAAAGTCATCCCGTAAAAAGACCCAAGTATACCGCACCACCACCACCATCAAGTGAGGACCACATCGCCAAGACCACCATATAAGGCCCCGTTCCCGGGACGCTTACAGCTGGTTGATCATCGCACATAGAATATACATTCTCATTATCATAAGTAAACATTGTAGCGGAAACATTCAAAAATGACATTTCATTTCATTATGAAGGCTTTTGCAAAATAATAAATCGTCAATCAGTTACAAAATACATTATTGCATTACATCCAAAAGCATTATATGAATGGATGCCATCCAAAAGAGCTGAGTAGCCGCCCGTGCCATCCTCAGCAACCATTACGGGCCAACGGAAACACATAAAAGTCAGTGTTACTGAGTGAGTCTAGTTTTATAATAAAACATTTTCTTTCATTAAAAAGTTTCTTTGCTTTCATGCGATCATACATCATACGTACACATAGAAAATCATTATTATCTTCATCATTCATTCTTTAACTTCCATTCATTCTTTAACTTTCGTTCATTCATCGTACGTTCTTATCATTCATATTCTTTCATCGTTACCTCTTTTCTTTCTATCAACCCATATCCTTAACCTTCTTTTTCCTGGTACTGGACCTAGGCCTATCATAGACTTCTATAACGGTGCACAGCCTTTGGCCACAGTACTAAGGTAAAGTTTAGGTGTACTATTGCCATGTGCAATACCCTTCTGTTCCTGGTACTGGACCTAGGCCTATCATAGACCTTCTAAAGGTGCACCGCACCTATGGCCACAGTACTAAGGTATGCAGCATGGTTCTATACAAATGGTTAATCACAAAGAAAGACCCCGATGTGCATCCTCCCGATTAGTGAACCCACACATCGTTGGGCTAACACCTTTCAATGGCGTGTCCCTTTCGAGTCTGTTACGACAGCAGGGTCGCTCAATTCATACATTTGCTTGCAAGCCTTTCATTCGTTATTCATTCATTAATGCATGCATTCATCATGTTCCTCTTTATTATTTTCCACTTTACGTTACATAATCCTTTCATTTCATTCATTAACGTAACACGTAAAGTCACGAGAAAGATAAACATACATCATAATAAGGAACATCATCATACACATATAGCATCACCATACAGGGCAACATCATACATACATAACATACATCATGCATAATCATGCAACATCATCATCATCTTGCCCAACATAACCACTAAGGCCTCTATAGTCGTCTTACATGAACTTACGGGAACATCCACGTCACTACTTACATCTGCACTTCCCCCCAAAAGTCAGTAATTAAACTAAGCTTTTCCTCGGGTACACAAGCCCTACATGGGCGTATGGGCACCCTTCAGTCGCAGGGCCTCCCATGTGACTGAACCCCATGCGAATGAACACCAGGCGATTGAGCCTCATGAAAAAGGACATCCATGCGAATGAAACACTATGCGAATGGACCTCACGCGGTTGAACACTATACGAATGGACCCTCAATTGCATGACTCCCCATGCGATTGGCCCCCCAATCGTGCGATTGAAACTCAATCGTGCGAATGAACCTCAATCGCACCCTATTCGGCCGTATGGCCTCCAGTCGGTTGCCTAGCCCTAGCTGATGCAGAATGAAGTTCATCCCGAACCCAATCTGCCATTTTCGACCTCCAAGCTCATCCAAACCCATTCTAAGCCCAAATAAACCATCCTAAACCTTAGGAATGCATACCACAACACCATTCAAGCACACACAAGCCTGGAAACAAACTCCAAACGCATGACACGCAAACACATACAAATAGGTCAAACACACACTCATATAAAACGGGTTTTTAGATGTTTTCCAGCCCTAAATCAGTTGAAAACATGTAAAAGAGGGGTCCTAGAACTCACACAAACAATCCCGTCGAGTAGAGCTTCGATTTGACCCGCTACACTTCGATTTTCACGCTCGAATCCACTCGAACCAAGCTTTTCTCCCTTTTCTTCTTCTCTTCTCCCTTTAGCTGAGTTTTTGCAAGAATGGGGAGGGTGTGGGCTTCCCTCCCGCTTTTATACCCCCACTCATCCAAATTTCTACCCGTTTTGGCAAGTTTGGTCCCTCGACTTTGGACTTTATTTCTTTTCTTCTTTCGTCGGCTTCAAAGAAAATATCCGGCGTTAAATTCCAACCCCTTATATAGGTTTCGTCCCCGAAACCTGTTATTCCTCGAACAAATATGGGTAATGATGTCTCATCTCTTCTTCGGTCTCCCACATTGACTCGGATCCCTTCCTGTGCTTCCACTGCACCCGTACAAGAGGAACCACTTTATTTCTCAGCCTCTTCTCTTTTCGATCGATGATTGCCACTGGTTGCTCCACATAATTAAGCCGTTCGTCTACTTTGATATCCTCCAGTGGAATAATCATATCTTCATCTGCCAAGCACTTCCTTAGATGAGATACGTGGAATGTCGGGTGAATTCCACTTAACTCATCTGGTAACTCCAATCTATAGGCCACCTCTCCTACTCGAGCAATGATTCGGAAAGTGCCTATGTATCTCGGGCTCAACTTGCCCTGCTTGTGGAAAGGAATGATACCCTTCCAAGGTGAGACCTTCAACATAACCCGGTCACCCACCTGGAACTCAATCGGTCTGTGTCGTTTATCAGCATACGACTTCTATCTATCTTTGGCTGCCTTCATGAAGGCTTTGTTCCTTTCAAGCTTTTCAGTCGTAGCCTCAATCACCTCAACGCCTCCTAACTCTTTATGACTAATATCACCCCAACAGACGGGTGTTCTGCATCTCCTACCGTATAGCATCTCATAAGGTGGCATACCAATACTGGCATGATAACTGTTGTTATATGAGAACTCCGCTAATGGTAAGTGGTCATCCTAACTTCCCCAAAAATCAATCACACTTGCCCGAAGCATCATCCAATGTCTGAATGGTCCTTTCTGACTGACCATCAGTCTGGGGATGATAAATCGTGCTAATGTGTAACCTCGTCCCCAACGTATCGTAGAAGTTTCTTCTAAAATTTGGCTGTGAACCGGGTGTCACGATCAGACACAATAGACACCGACACACCATGACGAGCTACAATTTCCTTGATGAACAGATCTGCCAACCTCTCAGATGAATATGTCTCACGGATCGGTAGGAAGTGAGCACTCTTCGTCAAGCGGTCAACAATCACCCATATGGCATCATACCCTTTTGGAGTACGCGACAACTTCGTAATGAAATCCATGGTGATGTGCTCCCACTTCCATTCTGGTATATCCAAAGGTTGGATCTTCCCATACGGCTTTTGATGCTCGGTCTTCACTTGCAAGCAAGTAAGACACTTACTCACATACTCCACTACGTCTCGCTTCATACCCAGCCACCAATAGTCTTTCTTCATGTCTTGATACATCTTGGTAGCACTGGGATGAATAGAGTATCGAGTATTATGAGCTTTATCCATAATCTTCACCCGTAGATCGCCAAGACGAGGAATCCACATTCGTCCAAACCAGGTTCTAACACCAAATGTGTTTTCACCCAACTCCGCGACTAGACCTCTCATTCTTTAAGAGTTAAGATGATCTTCTTTTAATGCCTCATCTTGAAACTCCTTGCCTTGCTCATCACATCAGAGGTCATAATCAGCTGGTACGCCTTCACCCGAATCAGCTCAGGTCTTTCCTTTCGGCTAAGGGCATCCGCCACCACGTTGGCTTTGCCCTGATGGTAATGGATCTCACAATCATAATGTCTTATGAGATCCAACAATCTCCTCTGCCTCATGTTCAAGTCTTTCTGCTCGAAGAAATACTTCAAGCTCTTATGGTCAGTGAATATGGTGCACTTCGTCCCATACAGGTAGTGCCTCCAAATCTTTAACGCAAAGACCACGGCTGCTAGCTCCAAATCATGAGTAGGGTAGTTAACCTCATGAACCTTCAACTGTCGGGATGCGTAAGCTATGACCTTTCTCTCTACATTAACACACACCCCAACCCCGAGTAGGAAGCATCAGAATAAACCACCAGATCTTCACTTCCATCGGGTAATGACAATACAGGAGATTGAGTCAACCTCGCCTTTAATTCACCAAATGCCTTCTCCTGAGCTTGATCCCACATAAACTTTACATCCCTCCGGGTCAACTGGTTAGTGGAGAAGCAATCTTAGAGAAGTCTTGAATAAACCTTCTGTAGTAGCCCGCCAAACCCAAGAAACTACGGATCTTGGATGGTGTCTTTGGAGATTTCCATTGCATCACCGCTTCCACCTTTGCCGGATCCACCATAATCCCCTCCGGATTCACCACGTGACCCAAGAATTGTACTTCGTGCACCAGAACGCGCATTTAAAGAACTTGGCGTACAACTTCTCCCTTCTCAACGTCTCCAACACCTCTCGAATGTGACCAGTATGATATATCTCGCTCTTCGAATAAATCAGGATATCATCAATAAACACAATCACTAATTTATCCAGCATCGGCTGACACACTCGGTTCATCAAGTCCATAAAAGCAGCTGGCGCGTTGGTCAAACCAAAAGACATAACAAGGAACTCATAATGACCATAACGCGAGCGAAAAGCTGTTTTAGGAATATCCTGTTCTTTCACCTTTAGCTGATGGTAGCCAGATCAAAGATCTATCCTTGAAAACCAACTGGCACCTTGAAGCTGATCAAACAAATCATCAATCCTCGGTAATGGATACCGATTCTTCACTGTCAACTTGTTCATCTCACGGTAGTCTATACACATCCTCATGCTACCGTCTTTCTTCTTTACGAATAAGACCGGAGCACCCCAAGGAGAGATACTCGGTCTAATAAACCTTTATCAAGCAGTTCTTGCAATTGCTCCATCAGCTCTTTTATCTCAGTCGGAGCCAACCGATACGGTGCCTTGGCAACAGGTTGGGCGCCTGGTATCAAATCAATCTGAAACTCGATCTCTCAGTCAGGTGGCATTGCTGGTAAATCTTCTAGGAACACTTCTGGAAAGTCACACACGACCGAAACATCGGATAGTTATGGTGTTGGCGTATCCACATCCTTCACATAAGCCAAGTAGACATTACATCAATGCCTCATACACTTTCCCGCCACCGCCATTGAGATTACTCTCGGGATCGTCGTGACTCGATCCCCATAAAAGGTTACCAACTCCCGTCAGGTGCTGTCAAACGAATCATCTTCTTGCGACACACAATGTTCGCCTTGAAGTCCGCCAACCAATCCATCCCAAGAACCAAATCGAAACCACCTAATCACGAACGGTCTAACAGGTAACTTATGACCTTGAGTTCCACATCACAGGAAATCCTGGTAGACACCTATGGCAGTTTCTACATCAAAGGGCGCATCAACACGTCTACTACTAACCGGCAGCTTAGTATAGAAAGCAGAAAAATTCTAGTTCCAACATCACAGTCCTCTATCATCTCAGAAATCCTGGTAGACTTACCTATGGCAGTTTCTACATCAAAGGGCGCATCAACACGTCTACTACTAACCGGCAGCTTAGTATAGAAAGCAGAAAAATAAAACTTTTACTAGCACCAGGATCGAACAACAAAGAAGCTAAAGTTTGGTTCACTAGAAACGTACCGAACACAACATCGAGGTCCGTCCTAGCTTCTTCTTGTGTCATGGTGAAAGCCCTGGCGCTCGCTCTTGGTCCTTCACTCCCCGTCTTCTTCACCCCGGAACCCTCGGCCCGTGGCTTCTTACAATCCTTACTTATGTGGCCCTCCACGCCACAGTTAAAGCAGCGGACCGTACGACAGTCCCTGGCTATATGCCCCCCTTCCTATATTTGAAGCACACGTTCGACCCCAGCCTACATTCCCCACTATGCTCTCTCCCACACATACCGCACTTCTTCATACCCGCACCCGATGTGACCACACGGTGGTCATCCACCTGTACCTTCTTATTACCCGTCGAGGCATCACCCCGACCAAACCTCTTCCCACTCCAGTTTCGATCACTACCACCCTTTCTGCTACTTTCAGCTACCACCACTACAGCCCTCTCATCATATAACCTCCCTGCCAAGTCCACCGCCGACCTACACGTGCTCGGTCGGGTAGCGATCATGTGCCTGCGAATATCCGCTGGCAAACCCTGAATGTACCTTGTAATCTTCCGTAACAGAGGCGTCACCTGATCCGGCACCAGACGTGCCATCTTGTTGAACTTCGTGGTGTACTGCTGATGTGTCATGGTTCCTGCCTCCAGTTGCAGGAACTCCCTCTCAACCTTGTCCATCTCCTAGTAAGGACAGAACTTCTCAATAACCAACTTCTTCAGCTCCAACCATCTCATTCTCCCAATAGCCCTGCTACCCTCGGCTTGGACTATGTTGTCCCACCAGCATAAAGCCGAGTCCACAAAAGAATGGGCAGCAAACTTCACCTTTTGGTCCTCCCGGCACTTACTGATATTCAATATAGCTTCCATCTCTCTCACCCATCGGTGAGCAGCAGCAGTAGTACCGTTTCCATCAAAAGTAGGGGGCTTGCATCCTTGAAATGCCCCATAGTTACAGCCTCGTACTGCCTCCGGTACAGGCTCATCTTCTTCCTCTTCTTCATCATCGGAGAGAACTGTTTCAGGCTCTGGTTGCTCCCGTCCTCCCGAGGACCTATTCCTCTCTTGTCTTTCCTCTTCTCGTACTGCCTTAATCACTTCGGTCATCATAGACGGTAAGATTGTTTGCATGACCTGATGCACTTCTTCAACCACCGCCTCTTTCACCGAGACCCTCAAGTTTGCACTCTCATCACCACCCTCCGGATGAGGGGTCTCGGGTTCTTCATGAACCACTTTTCAACTCTAGGCCTTCCTCTTTTGGGCCGTGGTTCTGTCCCCGGCCCACCACGACCTCCACCCCTCGAAGCTTTAGAAGATCTACCACCGGCCATCCTCGAACACACACTGAAAGATTCAAACACCAACATGGTCATTCAAGGGAATAGCTCAGTTTATGTCAAGTATAGTAAGTCCCTAATTACAGTGGCCAGTTGTGATTAGCCACTTACTTTACTCTTCATATCCCGAGCATTACCTATCCTGACTACATCAGTATCCAAATCTACAAGCAACACATAAACCACGTAATATGCACACATAATACCGGTTAACATTACGAAAATACCTGATGGCACGCAGCTACTCAGACTGGCATTCCTTCCCCTTCCGTCCCATTTTCAGTTTAAGTTAAGGTTTATTTTAAAATTTTACCCGTTTCACTTAAACTTTGGCTCTGATAAGGCCCCGTTCCCGGGACGCTTACAGCTGGTCGATTATCGCACATATAACATACATTCTAATTTATCTTAAGTAAACATTGCAGCGGAAACATTCAAAAATGACATTTCATTTCATTATAAAGGCTTTTGCAAAATAATACATCGTTAATCAGTTACACAATACATTGTTGCATTACATCACAAAAGCATTATATGAATGGATGCCATCCAAAAGAGCTGAGTAGCCGCCCCGTGCCATCCTCAGGAACCATTACCTGCCAACTGGAAACATATAAAAGTCAGTGTTGCTGAATGAGTTCTAGTTTTATAATAAAAACATACTTTTCTTTCATTAAAACAGTTCTTTGCTTTCATGCGATCATACATCATACGTACACATAGATAATATCATTATTATCTTCATCATTCATTCTTTAACTTCCATTCATTCTTTAACTTTCATTCATTCATCGTACGTTCTTATCATTCATATTTTTCATCATTACCTCTTTTCTTTCCATCAACCCATATCCTTACCCTTCTGTTTCCTGGTACCAGACCTAGGCCTATCATAGACCTTCTATAACGGTGCACCGCACCTCTGGCCGTAGTACCTAAGGTAAAGTTTAGGTGTACCATTGCCATGTGCAATACCCATCTGTTCCTGGTACTGGACGTAGGCCTATCATAGACCATCTATAACGATGCACCGCACCTCTAGCCACAGTATCTAAGGTACGCAGCAATGGTTCTATACAAATGGTCAATCACAAAGAAAGACCCCGATGTGCATCCTCCCGGGGTAGCGAACCCACACACCGTTGGGCTAACACCTTTCATTGGTGTGTCCCTTCAAAGTCTGTTGCGACAGCAAGGTCGCTCACCTCATACATTTGCTTGCAAGCCTTTCATTCGTTCATTCATTCATTAATGCATGCATTCATCATGTTCTGCTTTCATTATCTTCCACTTTACGTTACATAATACTTTCATTTCATTCATTAACGTAACACGTAAAGTCACGAGAAAGATAAACATACATCATAATAAGGAACATCATCATACACAGATAGTCTCACCATACAGGGCAACATCATACATACATAACATACATCGTGCATAATCATGCAACATCGTCATCATCTTGCCCAACATAACCACTAAGGCCTCAACAGTCTTCTTACATGAACTTACAGGAACTTCCACGCCACTACTTACATCTGCACTTTCCCCCGAAAGTCAGTAGTTAAACTACGCTTTTCCTTGGGTACACAAGCCCTACATGGGCGTATGGGCACCCTTCAGTCGCAGGGCCTCCCATGCGACTGAACCCCATGCGAGTGAACACCAGGCGATTGAGCCTCCTGCGAAAGGACATCCATGCGAATGAACACTATGCGAATGGACCTCATGCGGTTGAACACTACGTGAATGAGCACTTATGTGAATGGACCCTCAGTCGCATGACTCCCCATGTGATTGGCCCCCCAATCGCGCAAAAGAAACTCAATCGTGCGAATGAACCTCAACCGCACCCCATTCGGCCGTATGGCCTCCAGTCGGTCACCAAGCCCTAGCTGATGCAGAATGCAATTCATCCCAAACCCAATCTGCCATTTTCGACCTCCAAGCTCATCCAAACCCATTCTAAGCCCAAATCAACCATCCTAAACCTTAGGAATGCATACCATAACACCATTCAAGCACACACAAGCTCTGAAAGAAACTCCAAACGCATGACACGCAAACACATATAAATGGGTCAAACACACACACACACATATATAAAATGGATTTTCAGATGTGTTCTAGCCCCAAATCAGTTGAAAACATGTAAAAGAGGGTCCTAGAACTCACACAAACAATCCCGTCAAGTAGAGCTTCAATTTGACCCGCTACACTTCGATTTTCACACTCGAATCCACCCGAACCAAGCTTTTCTCCCTTTTTCTCCTTCTCTTCCCCCCTTTGGCTGAGTTTTTGCAAGAATGGGGAGGGTGTAGGCTGCTCTCCCCCTTTTATACTCCCACTCATCCAAATTTCTTCCCGTTTTGGCAAGTTTGGTCCCTCGACTTTGGACTTTATTTCTTTTCTTCTTTCGTCGTGTAAGGCCACGATCCCGGGAACCTCACAGTTGGTCATTCATTGAATCATAGTTACCTATTAATATTCATTTTATAATATACACAGCAGAATTTCATGTAATAAAACCTTTCATTTAGTATTTACTACTATGTTAAGCAATACAATGTTGTTCATGAGTTTACAAAATGGTTGTTCAATTGCATTATAAAACAACAATAGAATCAAAATACGGATGGATGTCAGCCTTGTCTTGCCAAGTAGCTTCGTCCTCGTGCCATCCTCAGCAATATTTACCTGCCAACTGAAAATGTATAAAAGTCAGCGTTGCTGAGTGAGTTATAGTTTTATAATTTAAAATACCTTCTATATGTTGTATATGAAAATACTCTTTTCTGTAAAATACATCTGTGTACTGTATATGCGAGCACGCATTAACTATATGAACGAATATTGTTCATTCTCTGTACTGTATGCCTTGTCTGTAAACTTTTTAACTTTATGTTCCACTGTCTATGTGGACCAAACCCTGCTAGCGTTATAGCTTTCTAGCGAGCCAGGGGTCTCCTTGGAAGCGGTCTCTCTACCTATCCGGATAGAGGAAAGACTTGCCACCACCTACCCCTCCCAGACCCTGCTCCTGAGTGGGATATACTGGGTTTGTTTTTTGTTTGTTTGTTTGTTTGTTTGTTTGTCTATGTGGACCAGTGCGCAATGCCCCAACTACGTGCGCGATGGAAAACGGGTGATGGGCCATCTATATCCCTCGAAAGGGTCAACTGTATCCCTCGAAAGGGTCAACCCCCGAAGGGTCAACTGTATCCCTCGAAAGGTCTATGTGTACTGTGTACAAGGCCGACCCAATCACCCAGGGCACGCTACAAAGGTCCTGCCAATCTCAATTGATTGACCCTGTGTGCATAAAAGGGTAGCTAACCCGCAACACAGTTGAGTTAACGACAACACGGTCGTGTCCCTCCTATGTGCTTGCAAGACTTATTAACATTTTATTTATGTTCCACTTCTTTTCTTTATTGCTCTTTCACTTTATTATTACAATATACTTTACGTTACGATAACAACATACCACGTAAAGTCACATACTATAAGTAATAATAATAGTAGCAATAACTATAACATGGAACAATCATAGTAATCATATTATGCATAAAACATCATCATTTATAAGTCCTTAGTCAACCTCGGTCAAATCCCTAAGACACAGACTTCCAGAAAATTTTCTAAGAATTTCTAAGTGTTTGGGCGTAAGAGCCCTGTTTGGGCGCATGAGCCCTGTTCGGGCTTTTCATCACTATGTAGGCTCACCAGCCTACACTTAGAAACATTTTCACTTTAGGCGTATGAGCCATTCAGCGCATGAGCATTGTTTAGGCTCATTACCCTGTACTTAGTTTCTAAGTCAAAATCTCAGGCGTATGAGTACTGTCTAGGCATATTACCCTTTACTTAGTTTTCAAAGTCATTATTTTAGGCATAAGAGTACTGTTTAGACTCATTACCCTACACTTAGGCTATTAAGCCTATTTTTTAGGCGTAAGAGCCCTGTTTGGGCACATCACCTTACATAACTTTTTCTAAGTCATTTTCAAGCACATGAGCACTATTGAGGCTCATGAGTTTTTAGGCGTATTAGGTACTGTTTGGGCACATGAGAACTATTTGGACTCATGACCCTACTTAGAACATTTCTAAGGCAAATTCTTGGCGTATGAGGTTACTGTGTAGGCTCATCAACCTTCTGTCCAAATTATTACTATGATATTTCCAAACCAAACATCAAGCCTAATTGTTCTAAGCTTACCAAGGTCCTTCTAAGCATGAACTACACATAAACATCTAATAAACATCATCAAACATGCCAAAATACATACGGGTATCAGTAGATAAACATAGTAAAAATCGTTTAATACATTTTCAGCCCCAAAAGAGTTTAAAACAAGTAAAAACCGGGGTCTAGAACTCACCTTAGCAGTCTCTCGGGTATGACTTCTTCAAAAACCCGTTTGCTACAAGTTCAACACCTATAAAACCCAATGAACACACCCGAACACAAAACCACACACATAAGAACATGCATTCTCGGTTTCTTAGCCAAAACACAACTTAAAAACACTAATTCTTACCTTGAATTCGAATTCTTCTTCTTTCTCTCTCTAAAAATCGAAGTCTCTGCTGTTTCTTTCTTTAAAAACCGAATGAGAGTGTTTTGACAGGCCAAAATGGGTGGCCATACCCCTTTATTCACCAACTTTTATTCTCTTTGCCCTTTTGGCACTTTTAACCCCTCAACTTTAGGTTGACTTTCATTTCTTCCTTTTTCTTTCTCTTCTATTCTTTTATTTCTTTTAAAAAGAAAAATACGGGTGTTACAAGTCCACCCCCCTTATATAGGTTTCGTCCCCGAAACCTGTTATTCCTCAAACGGATGAGGATAATGCTGCCTCATCTCTTCCTCAGTCTCCTATGTGGATTCGGATCCCTTCCTGTGCTTCCACTGTACACGCACAAGAGGAACTACTTTATTCCTTAACTTCTTTTCTTTACGATCAATGATCCCCACTGGTTGCTCTATGTAATTGAGCCGTTCGTCTACTTCGATATCCTCCAGCAAAACAATCATATTTTCATCAGCTAAGCACTTTCTCAGATGAGATACATGGAATATGGGATGAATTCCACTTAACTCATCTGGCAATTCAAGTCGATAGGCTGCCTCTCCTACTCGTGCGATGATTCGGAAAGGCCCTATATATCTCGGGCTTAGCTTACCTCGTTTCCTGAATCGGATGATCCCTTTCCAAGGTGAGACCTTCAACATGACTCGGTCGCCAACCTTGAACTCTATTGGTCTTCACCTCTTGTCAGCATACGACTTTTGTCTATACTTCGCCGCCTTCATGAAGGCTTTGATCTTTTCCAACTTCTCAGTCGTAGCTTCGATCACCTCAATACTTCCTGACTCTTTCTATCAAATGTCTCCCCAACACACGGGCGTCCTACATTTCCTATCGTATAGCATCTCGTAGGGTGGCATGCCAATACTGGCATGATAACTGTTGTTATACGAGAATTCTGCTAGCAGTAAGTGATCATCCCAACTCCCTCCAAAATCGATCACGCATGCTCGAAGCATATCCTCGAGCATCTGTATCGTCCTCTCAGACTGACCGTCTATCTGAGGATGATAGGCTGTACTAACGTGTAGCCTCATTCCCATTGCATCATGGAATCTTCTCCAAAACTTCGACGTAAACTGGGTGTCACGATCCGACACGATAGACACCAGCACGCCATGACGAGCTATGATTTCCTTGATGAACAGATCCGCCAATCTTTCGGATGAATACGTCTCGCGGATCGGTAGGAAGTGGTCACTCTTTGTTAGTCGGTCGACAATCACCTAAATATTATCATATCCCCTCGACGTGCGAGGCAGCTTAGTAATGAAGTCCATGGTGATGTGTTCCCACTTCCATTCGGGTATATCCACCGGTTGGATTTTCCCGTACGGTTTCTGGTGTTCCGCCTTCACTTGTAGGCAAGTGAGGCACTTACTCACGTACTCCACTACGTCGCGTTTCATGCCCGGCCACCGGTAATCTTTCTTCATATCGTGATACATCTTGGTAGCGCCGGGATGAATGGAGTATCAAGTCTTATGGGCTTCGTCCATAATCTTTCCACGTAGATCCCCATATCGAGGAATCCACATTCACCCGAATCGAGTCTTAACACCAAGAGTGTTCTAGCCCAATTCCGTAACTAGACCTCTCATCCTTTCGGAGTTAAGACGATCTTCTTTCAAAGCCTCGTCTTGGAACTCCCTAACCTGTGTCATCACATCGGAGGTCATGATTAACTGATAAGCCTTCACCCGAATCAGCTCGGTCTCTCCTTCCGGCTAAGGGCATCTGCCACCACGTTGGCCTTGCCCGGATGGTAATGGATTTCGCAATCGTAATCCTTGATGAGCTCCAACCATCGCCTCTGTCTCATGTTCAAATCTTTCAGCTCGAAAAAGTAATTCAAGCTTTTGTGGTCTGTGAAGATGGTGCACTTTATCCCGTATAGATAGTGCCGCCAAATCTTCAACGCAAAAACCGCTGCAGCTAGTTCTAGATCGTGCGTGGGATAGTTGACTTCGTGGGTCTTCAGCAGTCGAGATGCATAAGCTATTACCCTTCCACATTGCATCAACACGCAACCTAGCCCAGAATAGGATGCATCCGAATATACCACTAAGTCTTCATTTCCCTCGGGCAATGTCAAGACAGGAGCTTGTGTTAGTCTCGTCTTCAACTCCTCAAAGGCATCCTCCTGCTCTTGACCCCACACGAACTTTACGTCCTTGCGAGTCAACTTAGTCAAAGGTGAGGCTATCTTGGAGAAGTCTTGAATAAACCTTCTATAGTAGCCCGCCAATCCTAAGAAGCTACGAATCTCGGATGGCGTCTTTGGTGACTTCCATTGCATCACAGCCTCAACCTTTGCTGGGTCCACCATGATTCCCTCCGCATTTACCACGTGACCCAGAAATTGCACCTCGCGTAGCCAGAAAGCACACTTGGAGAACTTAGCATACAGTTTCTCCTTTCTCAAGGTCTCCAACACTTCTCGAATGTGGCCGGCATGCTCTTCTTTGCTCCTTGAATAAATCAAGATATCATTGATAAACACTATCACTGATTTATCCAACATCGGCCGGCACACTCGATTCATCAAATCCATAAAAGTAGTTGGCGCGTTGGTTAGACCAAAGGACATAACAAGAAACTCATAGTGTCCATAACGCGTACGAAAAGCTGTTTTAGGAATGTCCTGCTCCCTCACTTTCAATTGATGGTAGCCAGATTGAAGATCTATCCTCGAGAACCAACTGGCACCCTGGAGCTGATCGAACAAGTCGTCAATCCTCGGTAACGGATACAGATTCTTTATTGTTAACTTGTTCAATTCACGGTAGTCGATACACATTCTCATGCTACCATCCTTCTTCTTCACAAATAAGATCGGGGCACCCCAAGGAGAGATACTCGGTCTGATGAAACCTTTATCGAGCAATTCTTGCAGTTGCTCCATTAACTCATTCATTTCAGTCGGAGCTAACCGATACGGTACCTTGGCGACAGGTTGGGCACCAGGTATCAAGTCGATTTGAAATTCGATTTCGTGATCTGGTGGTACACCTGATAGGTCCTCTGGAAATACATCAGAAAAGTCACTCACCACTGGCACATTGGACAATTGAGGTTTCGGCATGTCCACATCCTTTACGTAGGCCAAATAAGCGCTACATCCACACCTCATGCACTTTCCTGCCACCGCCATCGAAATCACTTTCGGAATCGTCGTAACCCGATTGCCATATATTGTCACCGGACTTCCCTCAGGCGCCGTTAGTCTAATCATCTTCTTACGACACACAATATTCGCTTCATAGGTTGCTAACCAATCCATCCTTAGCACTACATCAAACCCACCTAGGGGCATCACATGTAATTTAGCAGCAAACCTATGACCTTCTAATTCTATGGCACAATCTTCTATTACATCAGTAACTCTGGTAGACTTACCGATAGCAGTTTCTACATCAAAAGGCTCGCTAATACCCCTACTGCTAACAGACAACTTAGCATAAAAGGTAGTAGAAATAAAACTCCTACTAGCACTGGAATCAAATAATACAGAGGCACAAGTTTGATTAACTAGAAACATACCTGACACGACATCGGGATCCACTCTGGCTTCTTCCCGGGTCATGGTGTAAGCTCTAGCACTTGCCCTCGGCCCTCCTTCTTCCGGCTTCTTGTTCCCCGCTCCAAAGCTCTCCACCCTCGGCTTCTTACAGTCTCTAGCGATATGGCCAGGCTGGCCACACCTAAAGCATACGTTCATCCCCATTCTGCACTCACCAGGATGCTCCCTTCCACACTTGCCACACTTCTTTGACCCCGAGATAGACGACCCCACTCTACGGTCATCCATTCTCATCTTCTTGTTGTTCGGGGTGATACCACCCCGCCTAAACCTCTTTCCATTCCAACTCTGGTCACCACCACCGGCTTTCTTCACTCCTACCACTGTCACTTCCCTTTCATTGTAGAGCCTCCTAGCCAGATCCACTGCCGACCTAAAGGTGCTCGGTCTAGCAGCGATCAAGTGCCTGCGAATGTCTGCTGGCAGTCCCTGAATGTACCGGTTAATCTTTCGAGACACCGGCGTCACCTGATCCGGCACCAGCCTCGCCATTTCATTGAATCTGGTGGTGTACTGCTGGTGGGTCATGGTTCCCGCCTCGAGTTGTAGGAACTCCCTCTCGATCTTATCGAGTTCCCTGTGAGGACAAAATTCCGTAATCACCAGCTTCTTCTACTCGTTTCATCGCATTTTCCCGATGGCCCTGGAACCTTCAGCTTGGACAATATTGTCCCACCAACACAAGGCCGAGTCGACAAAAGAATGAGTCGCGAACTTCACCTTTTGATCTTCGCGACACTCGCTGATTTTCAACACTTCCTCCATCTCCCTCACCCAGCGGTGAGCGGCAACAGCATCGCCATTGCCATCCAGAGTTTGGGGCTTGCACCTTTGGAATGCCCCACAGCTGCATCCCTTGGTCGTTACCCCTACTGCATCCTCCTCTTCCTCGTCAGAAACTACTATCTTAAGCTCCGGCCGTTCCTCCTCTCCTCTGCTTTCCTTCCCAGTCGACCCTTTCCTGTCCTCCTTCTCCTTCCTCTCCTCATTCCTCACAGCTCGAATAACTTCGGTCACTACAGACGGTAGGACTGCCTGCATGACCTGGTGCACCTCATCAGCAATCGCCTCTCGAGCTGAGGCGTTCAGACTAGCATTCTCATTTCCTTCAGTGCGGTCAGGAGCCGCAGGGTTCTCATGGGTCGTCTTAGTAGCTTTAGCACTGCTCCTGGTCGTACGTGGTCGACCTCTGCCTATAGAAGCCTTGGAAGATTTCTTCCCAGCCATTTCCTAAGCGCTGTAAGATTCAAACACTAACACAGTCATTCAAGGTAATGGCTCAGTTTATGTCAAGTATACTAAGTCCCTAATTACAGTGGCCAGTTGTGATTAGCCACTTACTTTACTTTTCACACCCCAAGCATTTCCTATCCTGACTTCATCAGTATCTAAATCTACTATAATCACATAAGTCAAATAGCACACGCACATAATACCGGTTAACTTTTAAGAAAAGAAATACTTGATGACATCTCTACTTCTGTCCCATTTTTAGTTCAAGTTTAGGTTTATTTTGAAAATTTACCCGTTTCACTTAAACTATGGCTCTGATACCAACTTGTAAGGCCCCAATCCCAGGCACCTCACAGTTGGTCATTCATTGCATCATAGTTACCTATTAATATTCATTTTATAATATACATAGCGGAATTTCATGTAATAAAACCTTTCATTTACTATTTACTACTGTTGTTAAGCAATACAATGTTGTTCATGAGTTACAAAATGGTTGTTCAATTGCATTACAAAACAACAATAGAATCAAAATACGGATGGATGTCAGCCTTGTCTTGCCAATTAGCTTCGTCCTCGTGCCATCCTCAGCAATATTTACCTCCCAACTGAAAATGTATAAAAGTTAGCGTTGCTGAGTGAGTTCTAGTTTTATAATTTAAAATACCTTCTATATGTTGTATATGAAAATACTCTTTTCTGTAAAATACAACTGTGTACTGTATATGCGAGCACGCATTAACTATATGAACGAATATTGTTCGTTCTCTGTACTGTATGCCTTGTCTGTAAACTTTTTAATTTTATGTTCCACTGTCTATGTGGACCAGTGCGCAATGCCCCAACTACGTGCGCGATGGAAAACGGGTGATGGGCCATCTATATCCCTCGAAAGGGTCAACTGTATCCCTCGAAAGGGTCAACCCCCGAAGGGTCAACTGTATCCCTCGAAAGGGCTATGTGTACTGTGTACAAGGCCGACCCAATCACCCAGGGCACGCTACAAAGGTCCTGCCAATCTCAATTGATTGACCCTGTGTGCATAAAAGGGTAGCTAACCCGCAACACAGTTGAGTTAACGACAACACGGTCGTGTCCCTCCTATGTGCTTGCAAGACTTATTAACATTTTATTTATGTTCCACTTCTTTTCTTTATTGCTCTTTCACTTTATTAATACAATATACTTTACGTTACGATAACAACATACCACGTAAAGTCACATACTATAAGTAATAATAATAGTAGCAATAACTATAACATGGAACAATCATAGAAATCATGTTATGCATAAAACATCATCATTTATAAGCCTTAGTCAACCTCGGTCAAATCCCTAAGACACAGACTCCAAGAAACTTTTCTAAGAATTTCTAAGTGTTTGGGCGTAAGAGCCCTGTTCGGGCTTTTCGTCACTATGTAGGCTCACCAGCCTACACTTAGAAACATTTTCACTTTAGGCATATGAGCCATTCAGGCGCATGAGCATTGTTTAGGCTCATTACCCTGTACTTAGTTTCTAAGTCAAAATCTCAGGCGTATGAGTACTGTCTAGGCATATTACCCTTTACTTAGTTTTCTAAGTCATTATTTTAGGCACAAGAGTACTGTTTAGACTCATTACCCTACACTTAGGCTTTTAAGCCTATTTTTCAGGCGTAAGAGCCTTGTTTGGGCACATCACCTTACATAACCTTTTCTAAGTCATTTTCAAGCACATGAGCACTATTGAGGCTCATGAGTTTTTAGGCGTATTAGGTACTGTTTGGGCACATGAGAACTATTTGGACTCATGACCCTACTTAGAACATTTCTAAGGCAAATTCTGGGCGTATGAGGTTACTGTGTAGGCTCATCAACCTTCTGTCCAAATTATTACTATGATATTTCCAAACCCAAACATCAAGCCTAATTGTTCTAAGCTTACCAAGGTCCTTCTAAGCATGAACTACATATAAACATCTAATAAACATTATCAAACATGCCAAAATACATACGGGTATCAATAGATAAACATAGTAAAAATCGTTTAATACATTTTCAGCCCTAAAAGAGTTTAAAACAAGTAAAAACCGGGGTCTAGAACTCACCTTAGCAGTCTCTCGGGTATGACTTCCTCAAAAACTCGTTTGCTTCAAGTTCAACACCTATAAAACCCAATGAACACACCCAAACACAAAAACACACACATAAGAACATGCATTCTCGGTTTCTTAGCCAAACACAACTTAAAAACACTAATTCTTACCTTGAATTCGAATTCTTCTTCTTTCTCTCTCTAAAAATCGAAGTCTCTGCTGTTTCTCTCTCTAAAAACCGAATGAGAGTGTTTTGACAGGCCAAAATGGTCGGCCATACCCCTTTATTCACCAACTTTTATTCTCTTTACCCTTTTGGCACTTTTAACCCCTCAATTTTAGGTTGACTTTCATTTCTTCCTTTTTCTTTCTCTTTTATTCTTTTATTTCTTTTAAAAAGAAAATACGGGTGTTACACGTCGGCTTCGAAGAAAATATCCGGGCGTTACAACGATCTCAGTGATTCAAGGAAAACAACCACCACCATAATCACCACAGCCGTCGCCTCTAAGGCTGTTTTGTGTTGCCATAGTTGTGATTCCAGGGAAAACACGACCATTATTGTGATCAGGGTGTCGAGGAGAGTCCGGGAAGGTATACCACTCGCTGGCACTCGCTGAGAAAGCCACCGGTGTCGCCGATGACGGCTGCAGGTGTGTGTGGGGGGGGTGTTGCCGCGTCTCTATTTTCTTGTAACCCTAAAAGAAGAAAAGTTTTGATTTATATAGGGGGTTAAATGAGTGGGTTTCGTACCGGGTTAGTCCGTATCGCGTTTGACTCCTTGCAAGTTGCGTTTAAGTTTTATTTTACAATGATATATATTACTAAGCGTTATAAATATTTCAGGAGTATTATTTTATTACACTTAAAATTCATCTAGTAATTTAAAACATCACAATGCGTTGATGTCACGTCCTAAATGTGTTTGATCGTTAATTAGTCATAATGTTTGGTGTAAGTTTACAATGGTTCACGTTACGACTTGTTAAGCAAGTCTAACTATTGTTCTAGCTTAGAATTATCAAATTGAGTGTTAAATGAACTTGAATATATTAACAGACTTTATTGGGCCTCATATATTCAGTTTGGGCGTTTCGTATAATGTTTAAAATACTTTTTAAGCATGACGAATATCCTGGTTGTTGCACGAGCCGTAAGCAAATCTGTCAGTAATGGCTCGAGTTACGTAATTATAGAAAGTTATTCATACCCAACATGCACTCACTGCCTCATTCGAGGTGCCATCTTTGTGCATTGTGATAAAATAAATATAATATATTATACGATATAATAACCAATTGTAACGGGAGAAGTACAACAATACATAGGCCTGATGTAATTACTATTTCAATATAAAAGTAATGGTCCCAAACACAAACATAAATTTTACTCTTATTATTATTGGCTTTGCAATCAATTAGTCGTTTAGAGTTCGTCTCAACAAAAGCCATTTGTGTATGAACATATGATATTCACCACTTATTCAAATAATCATTAGTAACTTGAGATTAACCTTACTATATTACCAAAATAAATATGTTACTATGGAATAATGTGCTTGGTATCTTATTAACTAAGTCACAAATCACACAAACGTCAAGTTGCGAATTTGATAACAAATTATACGATGCATCGATTTAAAACACTAAATGATAACTCTTTATGATATATATATACATATATATGTGTGTGTGTGTATGTATGTATATATGTATATATATTATTAATTCCATAATATTTAGGGATTCACACCCTATTTTAGTTTGTAAACAAAATAACCTTCCTTGAGAGTAACAATTACATGTACAATTTATTAGTTTAAAGAATCCCCAAATCCTTAATACATTTCAAATCATTATTGACTCAGGATAGTCTAACTGGTCATGGCAATAAAATATTCACGTTCATAAACTTCTAGTTTATGATCATATATCTTTTACTCGTACTTGTTTAATGCACGGTACAATACACAAGACAATAGTGTACCATTATTTCAAACATATTTTATTTAGGCAAATTGGAAATAAATAATCCAATCTTTATTAAATTGTTTATTAATAATCCCACCTCGAGTATTTACCAATATTGGTTCAATCTTTTTCATCTTTTTTGTTTTATGGTCCCCCGTTAAAAAAACCCTAACGGAGTTAACTCTCTCCTACGTGGCTCGGTGACTTGGCGTTTTTTTATTTGGCAAATTGGAAATAAATAATCCAATCTTTATCAAATTGGCCATTAATAATCCCACCTCAAGTATTTACCAATAACGGAGTTAACTCCGTTAGGGTTTTTTTAACGGGGGACCATAAAACAAAAAAGATGAAAAAAGATTGAACCAATATTGGTAAATACTTGAGGTGGGATTATTAATGGCCAATTTGATAAAAATTGGATTATTTATTTCCAATTTACCTTTTATTTATAGAATCACTCTTTTAGTGTGCCATTTCTTGCGGTTAATTTCATTATTAACATGGTTGATCTTATTAACATGATCACCGTTATAATTACTCCAGTTACTTGATCATGAGATCATTATATAAATCACATTTGGGCTAGACAATGGATTAGAACCACATAACTTTTATAGTGGTTTTCAAACTTTCAATATTATCACATTTTGGAGCATATATAGGTTGGATAAATGGAAATTGCATTCAACCTTTGCTCATAAATAATCTTCTCATCACATAATATCAATTGAGATGTGATTGCGATAGTTATGCTCATTTATCTTTCCACTATATTTCAACTTTATGTAAGTTTATAACGAGTTTTAGGGAGTATAATACATAAGGTGTCATTTCTTTACACAAATTTATTTCAATAACATTGGATCGCTTACTATAAACAAAAAATATTTACAAACATTTACGATATTGATAAGAAAACACAAGTTAATCTTTTTATTTCGTTATTTTGTATGTTATAATAATTAATCTATAACATATAAAAAGGCATATACCTTAGTGTTAAAATCATGTGATTTTTAATATCAAACATACCATCATACATACAAGTTATATTCTTACAACATGTTAAGAATACTAATTACTAAATCACACTTTCTACCCTCATATAACAAGTTGAAAACAAGCATAAAATTTTTAGCAAGTTATTTACATTGTTATAATCTCTTTAATGAAATTTCATTTGTAATATTCTTAAAAAAAACTAGGCATCATTTGTATTATCATGCTTTGTTTCTAACAAAAATATTTAATTTCAATGATCGTAGAATGTATTCGTGATAAACAAAATGTAACAAGATATTATGAACCAAACATATAATTTACTTAAATCATATGAACTAGAAAACCAATCAAGTGACATATTTTTTTCTTTGATTAAGTAATATTATAATAAAAATAATAATATGGTTTAGCAAAGTGAGTATACAAATACAACATTTAGTTTATCTTGACATTGAAAGGATATCATATCTATACTATATATAAAGTATATGGGAGGGGTATTTTAAGATACTCTAAATTTAAGAACATATACAATAATCAATGCATAGGATACAAACATTTATAAGGGTAAAATAGTACTTAAAAGATTATTTACAAAATAACTCCTATGTTAATTTCCATAATATCCCTACACATTAAAGTTGTTACGTTTATTTACATACATTCACGGTTAAATACAATAAAAAACTACCTGGAAAATTTAGTATACATAAATCCTGCTGTGTACAATCAAATCCATATTTTTTGGTTAAGGCAAAAAATTATTATGAATTGCTTGGAAAAACTTTTGATGGCTAAAGAATTCTGGGGATTAGGCATTGAAGGATTCAAGTTGCAAGCTTATCATTCTTAGCTAAATGGATTTAAAGATCAAATGTAGTTTTAGATCTGCAAATTTGGAAATGGGGTATAGCATGTTGTTTGGGATCTATAACCAATCAAATCAAGTTGCCACAGTTAAATACAATAAAAAACTACCTGGAAAATATATTATACATAAATCGTGTTGTGTACAATCAAATCCATAGTTTTTTGGTTAAAGCAAAAAGTTATTATGAATTGCTTGGGAAAAACTTTTGATGGCTAAAGAATTCTGGGGATTAGGCATTAAAGGATTCAAGTTGCAAGCTTATCATTCTTAGATAAATGGATTTAAAGATCAAATGTAGTTTAGATCTGCAAATTTGGAAATGGAGTATAGCATGTTGTTTGGGATCTATAACCAATCAAATCAAGTTGTGCTCAAAGACTTATTTCCAGCCCTATTCAACCATAAATTGAAAAATAACCACTTGTTCTGACAAATGACATTAGAAACCACTATAGTCATTAACAATTTGCAATTGCATGAACTAGAAGGGTAGAATAGTACAACTCACGGTTATATACAATAAAAAACTACCTGAAAAATATAGTATACATAACCTTGTGTGTACTTGCATTTATTAGGTTTTTAAAAATAAAAACTTAGAAAGCTTATATAAATAAAAAAATACATACAACCAAACCATATTAAGTTTGGTGTGCTTATGCTCCTAAAACATAACCTGCTGTGTACTTCCAATTGTTAGTTTTTTTAAAAAAAAACTAAGAGGCTGAAACCAAATCGTTTTCTACATTTTAAAAAAACATAACCTGCGTTTTATTCCATATTAATTCGTTGCAACTTTATGGGGATAATTAAGTTGGTGCAACTTTATGGGGATAAAGTTCAATTCAAATTTTAATCTTTTGCATCTTTTTAGGGATGAAAAGCCAAAATCATCTTCTATATAAACTCTGTAACCAAATCATAATATATGTTCACTTGAATGTTGGTAAAATACACTGCAGAATACTACAGTTCATTTAGTCACGGCAGAATCCAAAATTTTGAGGATTTTGGTTACCATTAAGGTAAGGTAAGTATTATATTAGGTAGAGAAGTAATCTGCTAATACAATCCTTTGTTCACGGCTTTGAGAATTTAGATAACTTGATTTCTGTTTTGATTGTGGATTTAGGTATGGAGCAGGGTTCAAAGATGTTGAAAGACCAACCATTCAAGGTTAGTCATGTTACCTTAATAGAAGTTTACTTTGATTCATATGTTGTCACACCCTCAAATTCCGGGTCTGGAATTTATCACGGAGGGGTGAGCAAAACAGGATCGAACACAGTAGTCATACATGAGATGCAGTTATCTATATGATGAATTTTAGATAATCATTTCATTATTATTCAGAGTATTAAATATCATGTGTAGCGGAAATAAAAGATAGATTGTTTCATAACGATACGTCTAATCATGTCTTAATAATAAGCAAAATGTATCTTGAGCTCTTATATGATCCTACGTGTAAGTCCATAAGCTCCTAGTAGATACCTGAGAATACATGTAAAATCAAGTGTCAACACAGGGTTGGTGAGTTCATAGGTGAGTAAAACATATTTGATAAATCACCAATTGTCATTCAAAGTAGGGTTTACTGTAAAAGTGTGAGTATAAACTACTCACTGGTATCACTTTGTATATGAATAGCCTGTCGGAACCCTTTTATAAGGTGAACCCGCTATCTCACATACTTACTAAGTACAAGCCAACAAATCCTTCACATAGGATTTGCCCATGTATCATAGTTTATTTGTATATGAATAGCCTGTCGGAACCCTTTTATAAGGTGAACTCGCTATCCCACATACTTACTACGTACAAGCCAACAAATCCTTCATATAGGATTTGCTCATGTATCATAGTTTATTTTCTATTTTCCTTTTTATGTGTATATTATATTAGTTATAATAATTCAAATCAGAGGGCGCGAATCCTCTCTTTATATTTATCCTCATATGGGTTGTAAGTGGAACTATAATGGCAAACTTTCCATAGCGCATATCTGCCTTCTCAACCCAGAACAGTCATCCCGAATGACAATAAGATCTTTGTGCATCTTGGTAAGGACCACATGTCCAAACCTTTGTGGGGGTAAGTCACTCCCCGATAGTACTATCCAAAAGATCCCTGCTTGTTTATAGTCCAGTTTATAGAGAAGGATTTTCATTGTAACCATATGTAATCATAAATGTGATTCAATTATTATTTAACATAATACACAAAAATAATCTGTAATTTTAATTACAACATGTATCCTTCCCAAAATATTTAAATGATTAAAAAGGGGAATAGTTAAGTATGAACTCATCTCAGTTCTTGTGTGGTGTTGACAAGCTAGTAAATTCCTCCTAAGGAATTATAATCCACATAAGTAAATAGATACAAATCCATAACCTAAATAAGTTAGATCTTGAACCTGGTGTTCAATTGATCTAAGATTTGGTTTTCTGGGATTCGTTATAAATATATAATTAAATCATTTAATTATTTTTATTAATTCCTTAATAACTAAAGATCTGCATTTCATGATATTTGGTTAATTTAATAATGATCTTAACATATCATTATGTTCTAAATAAATTTTAGACATTATTTAGATATGTAAATTATATTTAATTTAGTAAGAGTTTATAAATAAATTTGTAAAATTTAATTTGTATTTGTCTTATCAGATAAGAAATGTTTACAAGTTTTAATTTATTATTAATCTATACATTTAATTAGTATATTTTATAAGAAATAACAAATAACACTTGTAAATAATTTATGAAATTATAAAATCTTTATAATTTCCACAAGTATCATGATTTATCCCTGATTAAAGATAATATAGTGTTAAATAATAAATTAATAATTTAAATTATTATTTAGAGTCCATTTTCATAAAAATGGCTATTTATAACATTTATAAATAATATTTTATGAATATCTTTAAGGTGTTTTTAATAAATAAATTTTATATAAAATTAGTTAGATACTTTTAAAATAAAGAAAATTTTTAAAACTTATTTTTATAATTTTTGGGAATTTTTGTATATTTTTAAAAAGCTTAAAAAGTATTAAAAAAATAAGTGTGGGGGGCACGGGTTCGAACCCGTGACCTCTAGGATTGCAAGTGACCCAAGAACCAGTGAACCAAAGGCATACAGCCGCAATGGACAATGGTTTCATTTAGTTTTAAACTCAATTTCAATCAACCCCAATTCCACCAAGAACCCTAGGTTCGATCCAAGTCAAATTGATACCCAAATCGATGTTGTTAACGATTGAAACCATAGGGCTTTTCTTCCCTAAGATCAAACGAGTATGTGAGTATGTTCATTTACCTGTTTCGAGTTCGAATTGTTGAGAAACAGTGAGTTGCAGGTCCGTGACCAAAGGTTCTGTTCGAATTGATGTGTTTGTATGTTTTCAGATCAAACGAACTCAAAGGAAGTTTATATAGGATTAACTTCGTTAGTGTAGAGTTAATTTAATCGTTAATGGGTGTATGTAAGACCCCGTTCCCGGGACGCTTACAGTTGGTCATTCAGCGCATACATTCAAATAAAACATTGCAGCGGAAACATTCAAGATAAACTTTTCTTTTACTATAAATACTTTTGCCATTTAATACAACGTACGTCAGTTACAAAACATCTAATGTTGCATTACATTACAAAAGCATTATACAAAAGATTTCATCATTTCTAATTACATCTTTACAATGCCTAACTTTGTACTATGATTGTTGCTGAAGCATATGAAACCGAGGATTTCTTAAGTAATCCCGTTTATGTAAATCCTCAACAATCATAGGGTCATAAACAGTGACCTCTAGTATAAAAACATAAAAAATTTTCATCATAAAGAAGATTTCTTAAATAATCCTGTTTATCAGGATCTTCAAGAAATCTTGCACTCGCATACAACATAATGTGTTACGCGCATTATGGGCCCACAACACATTGCGTGGCAGCATTATCAAAAGGAGAATGCCATCCCAAAAGAGCTGAGTAGCCGCCTCGTGTCATCCCCAGCAACACTACCTGCCAACTGGAAACACATAAAAAGTCAGCGTTGCTGAGTGAGTTCTAGTTTTATAATAAACATACTTTGTTTTTATTAAAACCATTCCTTTCTTTATACGTGATCATACATCATACATACATGTAGATACTATATTTATTATCTCTTTCATACATTCATTCGTTCGTTATTCATCGTTATCTTTCCCTTCTTATTTAGATCCTGTCAGGCTTTACCCACTTCATGGCACGCAGCGATGATTACTGTGGTCGAATGACAAGGATCTCGTTACATCTTTTCTTGCACATTGGACATCTTTTGTACCACTACCCTATGCTATTCCTCGATCATTATTAGCTACCGGGCCGAAGTCATTAAATGAACAGCAAAACGTATGCCACGGTACTAGAGGTAAACGGTAGGGGTACCATACACATGGTCAATCACCAAAAAGGACCCGTTAAACTTATCCAATGCTTGCAAGACATCTTTTGTTCGTTCGTTCATTAATGCATGTATTCATCATCCTTTTTACTCATTCGTTCATTCATTAATACATGCATTCATCATCGTGTTCCTCTTTCATTATCTTTCACTTTACATTACATAATACTTCGTTCATTCGTTGTCAAAATACGTAAAGCCATGGAAAGATATTCATACATCATCATAAGGAACACACACCCATCATACATACATCATCATACATCGCATTAAACATACATAGTCTACATCATTAGTCATCTACAGGCACTTACTGAAATTCCATGTAAGGACTTACTTCCGTATCTTTCCCAAAAGCCGGGACTTAACTATGCATCATTTTGAGTGCAACAGCCCTAATTGTCCCTCCTAAACCTTGGGGACTCATGCTAGGACCTCATACAACAGTCCACAATCATACCTTAAACGTACAACACAACATTATACCCAAATGGGCCATACATACATATTTCAATAAACAGGTTTATGTGTTCCAGCCCCAAATCGTTTAAAACAAGGAAATGAGGGGTCCTAGAACTCACCTGTGCTTGACAAGCAGCTTCTCAATCAAGCTTTAAAGATGTGGGTCACACTACATTGCCTGCAGATAAGTTAACACTCAAAAGGGTTAATTTCTGCCTAAATTCGCTACCAGTTTCGCCCATAATTTCGCCCGTAATTTCGCCCATAATTTCGCCAGGCGAATCAGCAGTTTCGCTGCTAGTTTCGTTGGTCAGCATTCTGCCAGTTTCGCTGGACAGATTCGCTACCTTGAGCGCCCAACTTTCGTTGGAATTCCCTAGTTTCGTAATGTCTAAGGGTCAACATGGGCATCAGCGAAGTTATCATAGAAGCTATAGTTTCGCCTCAGTGAAAATGTAGTTTTGCTGCAGCGAAACTGTAGTCTCGCTGAAAATCCTCATAGTTTCGCTGGACGAACTTACAGTTTCGCTGGACGAGTGCTTAAATTCGCAGAACGAGCTGAAATTTACGAATCAGCTCATTTTAACCCAAAAATCCAATCTTTTCCACCCGAACCCTTGGGTTATCATCCAGGACCTAAATCTAAGCTTCTTACATGTTTTATTACCCTAAAACGTGCGTTTTTGGGCGATTCTTGCACTTTTAAAACCCCAAAAACCCAAACCTGGGTTTTTACCAAATGGAGCAACTATACTATGTTTCTTACCTTGATCCTTGTTGTTTAGGAGCCCACGAACACCAGCCTTCGATCCTTGACCAACCAAGCCTTGATCCGACACTTTCTCTCTCTACACTTTCTCTCTCTAGAACTGGGTGTTTGAGTGCAAATGAGAGTTGTTCAGCTGATCCATCTATATATATGCCAGGCGTTCCCGCGACCCCAAACTCGTTAAACTCATGACCCGAAGGGTTAACTCGGTCTAACACCCACAACCATTTTATATTTATTAAATGGTTTTCGTCTGAGCTCACTATTATTACTTGACTTGCATTAGAAAATTTTCCGGGTGTTACAAGTCCACCCCCCTTATTTAGGTTTCGTCCCCGAAACCTATTATTCCTCAAACAGATGTGGGTAATGTTGTCTCATCTCTTCTTCAGTCTCCCACATAAACTCGGATCCCTTCCTGTGCTTCCACTGTACACGCACAAGAGGAACCACTTTATTCCTTAACCTCTTTTCTTTACGATCAATGATTGCCACTGGTTGCTCCACGTAACTGAGCCGTTCGTCTACTTCAATATCCTCCAGTGGAACAATCATATCTTCATCAGCTAAGCACTTTCGCAAATGAGATACATGGAATGTGGGATGAATTCCACTTAACTCACCTGGCAGTTCAAGCTGATAGGCTACCTCTCCTACTTGTGCGATGATTCGGAAAGGTCCTATATATCTCGGGCTTAACTTACCTCGTTTTCTAAATCGGATAATGCCTTTCCAGGGCGAAACCTTCAATATGACTCGGTCACCAACCTTGAACTCTATCGGTCTCCGCCTCTTATCAGCATACGACTTTTGCCTATCTTTCGCCGCCCTCATGAAGGATTTGATCTTTTCTAACTTCTCAGTCGTTGCTTCAACTACCTCGACACCTCCCAGTTCCTTCTGCCCAATGTCTCCCCAACATACGGGCGTCCTACATTTCCTACCGTACAGCATCTCGTAAGGTGGTATGCCAATGCTGGCATGATAACTGTTATTGTACGAGAATTCTGCTAACGGCAAGTGGTCGTCCCAACTTCCTCCAAAATCGATCACACACGCCCGAAGCATGTCTTCGAGTGTCTGGATCGTCCTCTCAGACTGGCCGTCCATCTGAGGGTGATAAGCTGTGCTGATATGTAGTCTCATCCCCATCGCATCATGGAATCTCTTCCAAAATTTGATGCAAAGCGGGTGTCACGATCAGACACGATGGACACCGGCACGCCATGACGAGCTATGATTTCTTTGATGAATAGATCCATCAATCTTTCAGATGAATACGTCTCGCGGATCGGTAGGAAGTGGGCACTCTTCGTCAATCGATCGACTATCACCCATATAGCATCATACCCTTTCGGGGTACGTGGAAGCTTCGTGATGAAATCCATGGTGATGTGCTCCCACTTCCACTTGGGTATATCCAACGGTTGGATCTTCCCGTAAGGTTTCTGGTGCTCTACCTTTACTTGTAGACAAGTCAGGCACTTACTTACATATTTCACCATATCACGCTTCATGCCCGACCACCAATAGTCTTCCTTCATGTCTTGGTACATCTTGGTAGCACCAGGGTGAATGGAATATCGAGTCTTATGGGCCTCATCCATGATCTTTCCACGTAGATCCCCGTACCGAGGAATCCACATTCGCCCAAATCGGGTCTTAACACCAAGAGTGTTCTCACCCAGTTCTGTAACTAGACCTCTCATTCTTTCGGAGTTAAGACGATCTTCTTTCAAAGCCTTGTCTTCGAACTCCTAAACCTGTGTCATCACATCAGAGGTCATAATTAGCTGATAAGCCTTCACCCGAATCGGCTCGGGCCTTTCCTTTCAGCTAAGGGCATCTGCCACCACGTTGGCTTTGCCCGGATGGTAGTGGATCTCACAATCATAGTCTTTTATCAGCACTAACCATCGTCTTTGCCTCATGTTTAGATCTTTCTGCTCAAAGAAGTACTTCAAGCTTTTGTGGTCCGTGAAGATGGTGCACTTCGTCCCGTATAGATAGTGCCGCCAAATATTCAACGCGAAAACCACAGCAGCCAGTTCTAGATCGTGCGTGGGATAGTTGACTTCGTGGGTCTTCAGTTGTCGAGATGCATAGGCTATTACCTTTCCACATTGCATCAATACGCAACCTACCCCAGAATAGGATGCATCTGAATAGACTACCAAGTCTTCATTTCCCTCGGGCAATGTCAAGACAGGAGCTTGTGTCAGTCTTGTCTTCAACTCCTCAAAGGCATCCTCCTGTTCTCGACCCCACATGAACTTTACGTCCTTACGAGTCAATTTTGTCAAAGGTGAGGCTATCTTTGAAAAGTCTTGAATAATCTTCTATAGTAGCCCGCCAATCCCAAGAAGCTGCGAATCTCGGATGGCGTCTTTGGCGACTTTCATTGCATCATGGCCTCAACCTTTGCTGGATCCACCATTATTCCCTGAGCATTTACCACGTGACCCAGAAATTGCACCTCGCGTAACCAGAAAGCACACTTGGAGAACTTAGCATACAGTTTCTCCTTCCTCAAGGTCTCCAACACCTCCCGAATGTGACCGGCATGCTCTTCTTCGCTTCTGGAATAAATCAGTATATCATCGATAAACACAATTACTGATTTATCCAACATTGGCCGACACACTCGATTCATCAAATCCATAAAAGCAGCCGGCGCATTGGTCAAACCAAAAGACATGACAAGAAACTCGTATTGACCATAGCGCGTTCAAAAGGCTGTTTTAGGGATATCCTGCTCCTTCACTTTTAGCTGATGGTAGCCCGATCGAAGATCTATTCGTGAAAACCAGCTAGCGCCTTGAAGTTGGTCAAACAAGTCATCGATTCTCGACAAGGGGTATTTGTTCTTCACCGTCAACTTATTCAGCTCGCGGTAGTCGATGCACATCCTCATACTACCATCCTTCTTCTTTACGAACAGCACTGGAGCACCCCACGGTGAGATGCTCGGCCTAATGAACCCCTTATCTAGCAGTTCTTGCAGCTGCTCCATCAACTCTTTCATTTCCGTCGGAGCCAAGCGATACGGTGCTTTTGCGACAGGTTGGGCACCCGGTATCAGGTCGATCTGAAACTCGATCTCTCGATCAGGTGGCAATCCCGATAAGTCTTCGGGAAACACATTCGGAAAGTCACGCACAATTGGTACATCGGATAGTTGTGGTGTTGGCGTCTCTACATTCTTTACATAACATAAGTAGGCGCTACATCCGCGCCTCATACACTTTCCCGCCATCGCCATCGAGATCACCTTCGGAATCGTCATAACTCGATCGCCATATATTGTAACCGGACTTCCGTCAGCCGCCGTCAGCCTAATCATCTTCTTTCGGCACACGATATTCGCTTCGTAGGTTGCTAACCAATCCATCCCTAATACTACATCAAATCCTCCTAGGGCATCACATGTAACTTGGCAGCAAATCTATGGCCTTCTAATTCTACAGCACAGTCCTCTATCACATCAGTAACCCTAGTGGACTTACCAATAGCAGTTTCTACATCAAAGGACTCATCAAGGCATTTACTCCTAACAGGCAGTTTAGCACAGAAGGTAGTAGAAATAAAACTCCTACTGGCACCCGAATCAAATAATATAGAGGCTAAAATTTGGTTTATCAGGAATGTACCGGACACAACGTCAGGGTCCGTTCTAGCCTCCTCTTGCGTCATCGTGAACGCCCTGTCCTTTGCCCTCGGTGCTTCTCCTCCCGTCTTCTTCTCCCCTAAGCCCTCAGCCCTCGGCTTCTTGCAATCTCTGCTCATATGACCACTTTCCCCACAGTTAAAACACTTGCCCATCCGGCAGTCCTTGGCCATATGCCCTGTCTTCCCACACTTAAAGCAGATGTTGGATCCCCACTTGCACTCCCCCGAGTGCTCTCTCCCACATTGGCCACACTTTCTCAACCCTGCTCCTGACATGACCACACGGCGGTCATCCACCCTTGCCTTCTTGTTACTTGTCGAGGTATCACCTTGACCAAACCTCTTTCCCTGCCAACTTTTCTCGCCACCTCCCTTCTTACCACCCTCAGCCTTCACCACCCTAGCCCTTTCATCGTATAGCCGCCCAGCCAAATCTACTGCCGACCTAAAAGTACTCGGTCGGGCAGTAATCAAGTGCGTGCGGATGTCGGCCGGCAGCCCCTGGATATACTGGTTGATCTTTCGAGACACCGGCGTCACCTGGTCCGGCACCATTCTCGCCATGTCATTGAATTTGGTGGTGTACTGTTGGTGGGTCATCGTCCCTGCCTCCAACTGCAGGAACTCTCTCTACTTTATCCATTTCCCGACGAGGACTGAACTCCTCGATCACCATCCTTTTCAGCTCGGACCACTTCATCTTTCCAATGGCCCTGCTACCCTCGGCCTGGACTATGTTGTCCCACCAGCATAAAGCCGAACCCGTAAAAGAGTGGGTAGCAAACTTCACCTTCTTGTCCTCCCTGCAATCACTAATGTCGAGGACAGCCTCCATCTCTCTCACCCACTGGTGAGCATCAGCAGCAGTGCCAGAGCCATCAAAAATAGGGGGCTTGCACCTCATAAACTGCCCGTAATTACAACCCCGTGTTGTCTCCCGCTCTGCCTCCTCCTCCTCCTCCTCTTCATCATCAGAAAGAACCGTTTCCGGCTCTTGTTGCTGCTGTCTTCCTGAGGATCGATTCCTCCCTCGCCTCTCATCTTCGCGTACGGCCTTTATCACCTCGGTCACTACAGACGGTAAGATCGTCTACATGACCTGGTGCACCTCCTCGACCAATGCCTCTTTTACCGAGGCCCTCAAATCAACACTCTCATCCACTCCCTTCGGAGGAGTAGTATCAGGTTCTTCAGGAACCTTCTTCTCTAGTCTAGGTCTTCCTCTTATGGCTCGTGGTTCCGCACCACTTCCGCCACCGCCTCCACCACGTGGGGCTTTAGATGATCTACCACCGACCATCTTCTATCACACACTGAAAGGTTCAAATACTAACACGGTTTATGTTAAGTATAGTAACTTTCTAATTACAGTGGCTAGTTATGATTAGCCACTTACTTTACTCTTCGCACCCTGAGCATCACCCGTCCTGACTACACTAGCATCTAAATCTAACAGCACACGTATACCATAGACATACACACGTAATACCGGTTAATCTTTAAGAAAATACCTGATGGCACGCAGCTACTCAGATGGCATTCCCTTCCTTTCTGTCCCATTTTCAGTTTAAGTTTAGGTTTATTTGAAAATTTTACCTATTTTACTTAAACTTTGGCTCTGATACCAACTTGTAAGACCCCGTTCCCGAGACGCTTACAGTTGGTCATTCAGCGCATACATTCAAATAAAACATTACAGCGGAAACATTCAAGATAAACTTTTCTTTTACTATAAATTCTTTTGCCATTTAATGCAACATTAGATGTTTTGTAACTGACGTACGTTGTATTAAATGGCAAAAGTATTTATAGTAAAAGAAAAGTTTATCTTGAATGTTTCTGCTGCAATGTTTTATTTGAATGTATGCGCTGAATGACCAACTGTAAGCGTCCCGGGAACGGGGTCTTACAGTGTAATGCGCGATAATGGTTGGAAGGTGGCCGAAGTGGGTTTGGTGGGTGATTCGCACTCCGATTTTTCAATTTGAGGTGGGTCTAGGTTCGAATCTCCCATTTGAAAGTGTCGGGGCGATTTAATCCGAGTGAAGTCGAGTGATTTTGAGTGTTGAGGACCACCGGAGCATGGCCGGAGGTTGGCCGGAGTTGGTGCCGGCGGGGAGGTCGACTGGAAGGGTGGTGGGTTGGGATTTAAAACAATTTACACATTTAGTCCCTGAGGTTTACATTGTGTATTATTTTATGTCCAAAGATTTTAAAACAGGTTTCAAAAATTACAAAATTATCCCCTTAACTTCTTATTTTAAGTTTTTAAATATTTAAAAGATATATAAACTTTTATAAATTATTTTTATTAATAACAACACTAACATTATTATTATTATTATTAATGTTATTATTAATAGTGATAATAATATCATTATTATTATTATAATATATATATATATATATATATATATATATTTTAAGTTAACGAAATTTTTCCGGGTTGTCACATATGTTACTGATAAATGTAATTATTTGTTTCAGTTTGATTTGAACATACAAAGAAAAGACTGGTGTGGTGACTTGAGTCAAAAAAATAAGGACGCTTCTAAGGTTTGTTTTCTTGATCTTATGTATATATTTTCGTTGGCTAAAATAATTTTTCAAATATACTTACATACATATTTATGTTTTACTTGTGTTCTTATGCAGTTTGATAACCAAAAGCGAGAAACTCAAGCGAATAGACGCAAACGAATAGCTAAATGGAAATGGCATGAAGTTATTATTATAGAGAGTTCAGATGAAGAGGAGAAAGATGACAAGTTACTTGACACTGCGGATTCAAGCCAAAAGCTTAAAAATCCGATTAAGATTCCTTGGGCATCAATTCAGAAGCGAACTAGACCGCATTTAGTTTAATTTTCAACCCACCACTAAATAATTATGTTTTGCCTTTTCTATGCATTTTATTCTACGTAAATGAATTCGTCGTCATTATGTTTGAAATAAAAGATTTATCTTTTTTGTTAGTACTTAAAAAGTTGAGTTTTTTAGCTTTATGAATGTCGGTGTGAGAATGAAAATTGTATTTGCATTTATCTTAAAACAAGTACGAGCTAAGAAATAAACATTTAACTAACTTCGAAATTAATTTAACAACACCTAATTAATAATTTTACACGAATTTAAAACCAAACCTATATTTCTAAAGCTTTCAACACCAGACACACATTTATAATAGAAAAAATTACCTTACTTTGAAATATTGTAAAAATAGCTATCTTGTAGTTAAACCATTCAACATACATTTGTTTTAATTTTACTATACTTAAACATCCTCATTTAGCATAATTATAAAACTAAAAGTTAGTTAAACAACAACTTCATTTATTTTCAAGTTTGCCAATTTTTAGGATGGAATTCAGCTTCCTGCTTTCAGTTTTCCTATAACCTATTTTCTAGCATTTAATTTAAAAAGAACATACAAACTAACTTCAAGATAGAAGTGTCTTATCCTATAAATTTTAATTTAAAAAAAACGAATGCTTGACTTTAGACCTAATTTTATCCTACAATCTATGTTGTTGTAGCAGCTCAGAATAACTTTAGACCTGATAGTATCCTAAAATTTAAGTTGTTGTATTTATTTCTTTGGATACTTCCATTTAACAGTTTTTTAAAAATAAAAACGAAGAAAGCTTATATAAAATAAAAAAATACATACAACTAAAACCATATTAAGTTTGGTGTGCTTATGCCCCTAAAACATAATTTGCTGTGTATGTTCCATTTGTTTGTTTTTTTAATAATAAAAACTAAGAGGCTGAAACCAAATTGTAGATGGTGTGCTTCTGCGTTTTATTAAATATTCATTTGTTGCAACTTTATGGAGATAATTAATTTGTTGCAACTCTATGGGGATAAAGTTCAGTTCAAAATTTTATCCTAGACATTTCAATTTAAAAAAAAACGAATGCTTGATATTAGCAACATGTAGCTGACTTTAGGCCTAACTTTATCCTACAATCTAGGTTGTTGCAGCTTTTTAGTGACTTTAGACCTGATATTATCCTAAAATTGAAGTTGTTGCAGCTTTTTAGGGATAAACATCCCCTGTTTTATATACTATATATTACCAAAGTTGACATTCACATCAACCGCATCACAAGAAATATCACTTGCAGGTTGATATTTTATGAAAGTTTGAAACTTTTTAGCCTGGTATATTATGTATATGTTTGCTTTGTTTGTGTATTTAGATTCCTAACGAAAAGCTAATTAATTTTTTAGTTGTTTGTGGTCCAAGTTCTCAGAAATTAGCTTTTTTGTTCCAAGTTTGCACATTCACATCAACCGCATCACAAGAAATAACACTTGCAGGTTGATATTCTTATGAAAGTTTGAAACTTTTCAGCCTGGTATATTATGTATATGTTTGATTTGTTTGTGTATGTAGATTTCTAACCAAAAGCTAATTCATTTTTCAATTGTTTGTGTATTTATTTTTAATTTTACCATAGTTAAACATCCTTATTTAGCATAATTATAAAACTAAAAGTTAGTTAAACAGCAACTTCATTTATTTTAGTGTTTCATAAATACAATTTCTCTAAAGCTACAATATAGACAAACAGTGTATTATCCATAACATGTTTTTAGGCTGGTAAGTTAAACAGGATATTATCCATAACATGTTTCTAACCTTAAGCTATTTAATTTTTTCAGTAGGTTGTGGTCAACTTCTTGGAAGCTAGCCTTTTGTTCCCTTAAGCTATTTAACCTTAAGCTATTTATTTAATTTTTTGTGGCTTTCGGTTCTCCATAAAGGTATGTCTTCTTTTAAACATGTAAGGCCCCGTTCCCGGGCACCTCACAGTTGGTCATTCATCACACATTAAACGTTTTAAAACATATATTTACTTTGCAGCGGAATTTAAAAACATTCATTAATAACAAAAACATGTCATTCCTTCCATTACAACATTCGTTTTTATCTAAAAATACAACGACATGTCAAAATATGGATGCCAGTCTCAACAACTGAGTAGTCGCCCTGTGCCATCCTCAGCAACATACCTGCCAACTGGAAAATACATAAAACGTCAGCGTTGCTGAGTGAGTTCTAGTTTTACATTAAAACATACTTTACTTACCGTCAAAACCATTCTTACATACATACAATCATACAACATACGTACACGTAGATAATATTATTATTATCTTCATCATTCATTCATTAGCTTTTGTTCGTGTACCGTTCATCATTAACATTCACGTTCTCTCTTTACGCTTTCCTTTCGTTCGTGCGTTTCCTACTTTCATTCATACGTTCGTTACATTCGTCCTTACGTACATTACGTTCATTCTTACGTTCATTTCATTTATTAGTACGTTCATCACCTTCATTCGTTCGTTCTTTAACTTTCATTCGTTAAGCATGTAAATCTCTAAGGGTCACCTCTCTCCCCTGCCCTCATGGTTCATACCCATGAGCCGACAAGGCATACTCTAACATTCTGGTGCCCCTATGGCTCTCAGTCCATAGACCGACACTCTGTTACCCCTAGACCATGCAAAACTTTCTTTCATATTCCTCATTCTCATCTAGATCTTGTCTCATGCAATATCCCCGACTCATATCCGAAGACTGGCACAGCACCGGGATACGCGACAAAGATCCCATACGAGTCAATCACAGAGATTGAACTCCAACCGAGTTTGTTGCAACACAAAGTCGCTCATCTCATAACTATGTTTGGCCTCGTGCCACACCCCCGCAGTTAGACATAACTCGGGTAACAACACCCCCATCGAAATGGGTAACATCACCCCCACCAAAGTGGGTAACTACACCCCCACCAAAGTGGGTAACATCACTCTAACATCACCCCCACCGAAGTGGGTAACTACACCCCCACCGAAGTGGGTAACATCACTCTAACATCACCCCCACCGAAGTGGGTAACTACACCCCCACCGAAGTGGGTAACTACTATACGCATTTGTTCATACTTACTTGCACACATTGAAAGGTGAATTGTACCAATACCATAGGCTACACCCCGAACGTTATTAGCTACCGGGCCGAAGTCAACATATGAACAACAAAACGTATGCCACGGTACTAGAGGTAAGCGGTAGAGGTACCATGACCATGGTCAATCACATAGAAGGACCAATCGCGTTATTCAATGCTTGCAAGACATAATTCGTTCGTTCATTAATGCATGTATTCATCATCATTCTTCTTTTCGTTCATTCGTTAATACATGCATTCATCATCATGTTCCTCTTTCATTATCTTTCACTTTACGATACATAATACTTCATTAATTCATTTCTCGTTATTCGTAAAGTTTCAGAAAGATAAGCGTACACAATCACAAGGAACATACACACATCATACATATTCATCTTACATTCATCATCATACGTAGCATCATCATATCATACCATACTTAACAATATTTTAATAATATTGTTAACAATAATATACTAATAATAATATTAGTAACAATTAGGGTTAATCATACTCATCATTATATGCATGAGACATCATCATTTATTAACCCTAGTCAACCCTGGTCAAACCTCGAACTACGGAATTACTGGAAATTCCTGAAAATTTCTAAGTGTTCTAGTCGTTTTAGCACTATTGGTCGTATAAGCCTCTGGGCGTATGAGCACTATTAGTCGTATGAACACTGCTGGGCTTTTCACTCAACACTTAGAATTATCAACTGGTCATACGACCACACTGTTGGTCGTATGACTACTGCTGGTCGTACCAACTCTGGACTTAGAAACATATTTGGATCATACGACCACTGTTGGTCGTATGAGCCCATACTTAGAAAGTTTTCACATGGTCATACGACCACTGTTGGTCGTATGAGTCCTGTGGGTCTCATACTTAGAAAATTTTACATTGTCATACGACCACTGTTGGTCGTATGAGTTCTGTGGGACATTTCAATACTTAGAAAATCCTGATCATACGACCACTGTTGGTCGTATGAGCACTAATGGTCTCATCACTTAGAAAAATCCTGGTCATACGACCACACTGTTGGTCGTATGACCACTAGTGGACTTACCAACTTTTGCTTATTTATTCTAAGTCCCATTTTCAGACACATTAGCATCCTACTCATATGTCTAATTCATAATCCAAGTCCCAAACATCAAAATGCCTAATTCTAAGCATATACACATGATTCTAGGCATAAATCTAGCATAAACATAAACATACATACAATCGTTCATACGGGTTTCAACCCAAACTTTATAAAAATATATTTACATGCATTTTCCAGCCCCAAAAAATAAAAAAACCAGTAAAAAGGGGTCTAGAACTCACCTTAGCTGCTCTTCAAGTTCAAACTCCCCTGCTCGAGCTTTTCCAAAGGACTTGAAAGCCTAGATGTGTCTAAAACACACAAACCCGAACACACATACACATAAGAACATGCATTTCTCGGTTTCTTAGCTCAAACACCACTTAAAAACACTAATTCTTACCTTGAATTAGATTTCTTCTTCTTTCTCTCTCTAAAAACCGAAGCCTCTGCTGTTTCTCTTTCTAAAAAGACGAATGAGGGTGTTTGACAGGCCAAAATGGGCGGCCATACCTCTTTATCCACCAACTTTTATTTTCTTTTGTCCTTTTGGCACTTTTTACCCTTTAACTTTTAGCTGACCTCAGTTTTCTTCCCTTCTCTTTCTATTTTATTCCTTTACTTCTTTAAAAGAATTTACGGGTGTTACAAGTCCACCCCCCTTATATAGGTTTCGTCCCCGAAACCTGTTATTCCTTAAACCCGTGTGAGCAGTACTGTCTCACCTCTTCTTCCAGTCTCTCGTCCGGAATTCAATCGCTCTACATCGTTTATCGACATTTGATTTCTGGTCTGTCTTTGACTATTCTGCGTTACTGATCAATGATTATTTGACCAGCACCTGCGACCTCAAGCATGCCATGTAGAGTGCGGTCACTACGATTAAGAGAATCATCACAATATCCGAGCAAAGTCTCGGCGTCATAATCATTGAGCTTCAGAGCATCACTGAGAACCTTCAGCTTTCATGCTTTGAAACACACGGCCATCAACTTGCGTATAGTTGCTAGCCCCTTATTTGATGTTCTTTACGTATGTGTAATGACCCTTTGGCAACCCAACACTGACAAGAAAGACAATCCGGCTTATTTGGTGACTTAATCCAAATTTAGCTCTTTCCTTTACTTCCAACCTTCCATTCTACTTGTTTGCTACAACGTCGAAACTATTGTACGTTGCCGTTCAATGAACCACTCAAAAGCTGAAATTGTTCCTTAGACAACGGGTGACATAACTCTCTTAATTGCATCGCGCAATCCTCTAGGGCATCAGGTAACCTAGTGAATCCACTAATAGTATTCTCTACATCGAAGGGCTCATTGATGTTCCTTCTCCTTTTGTTTCCGTTCTCTTCCGATCGTCGTACATCCTTCCCGGAGAAGCCTTCATCATAACCCATTGTCGCAGATCGGCACCGAACTTTTATCGGGCACCACCAATCAATCCATCTCTTTTGCAGCGCTTGGTGCTTGCCTCATAAGCTACTATTCGATTCACCCGGAGGTGTACATCTATCCCCCTACGTCTATCAGGGATGGTTTGACAGAAAAACAGGCGCTCTCTCTCAATTCTATTGCGGGGTCCGTTAGCGCACTGGGTAATCTAGTTGGCTTCCCTATAGTAGCTCCTAAGTCGAATGACATTGATTCTTTCTATTCCTAATATGCAACTTATCACGAAAGGCAGCAGGAATGAAACCAGAGCCATAATCAACTACACAAAGGCTAAAGGTTAATTGACTAGAAACATACCTGACGTAACATCGGGGCTCACCCTAGCCTCCTCCCGCGTCATCGTGTAGGTGCTGCGTTTGCCTTCCGTCCTTCTCTTCCAGCCTCCTTACAATCCCTGCTCCTGTGACCTTCCTCCCCACAAGAATAACACCTCCCCATACCGCAGTTCTTCGCCACATGTCCGGCCCTACCACAACGAAACAGACATTGGTCCCCAGTCTACATTCCCCGGGGTGCTTGTGTCCACACTTCTTGCATACCTCACCCTTCCTTATTATCCTCTCCCGATCATCGATCCTCATTATCTTACCTTCAGTCACCACTCTGCCATCACTATCTCGCCTTCCTTTCCCCTTCTTAACATAGGCTCGCTCCTCCGCTTCGCCCTTCATCGCCATCGCCTCCCGCTCGTCGTATAACCTTCCCGCTAGATCCACCGCCGACCTGAACGTGCTTGGTCGGGCAGCGATCATGTGCCTACGGATATCCGCCGGCAAGCCCTGAACATACCTCTTGATTTTCCGCGAAAGAGGTGTCACCTGATCCGGCACCAGTCGTGTCAACTCGTTGAATTTAGTGGTGTATTGCTGATGTGTCATCGTTCCCGCTTCCAATTGCAGGAGCTCCCTTTCAACTTTGTCCATTTCACGGCAAGGACAGAACTCCTCAATCACCAGCCTTTTCAACTCTGACCATCTCATTCCTCCAATAGTCCGACTACCCTCAGCTTGAACTATATTGTCCCACCAACACAACGCTGAGTCCACGAAAGAATGAGCGGCAAACTTAACTTTCTGATCTTCCCGGCACTCACTAATTTCCAGTACCGCTTCCATCTCTCTGACCCAACGATGAGCCGCGGCAGCAGTACCATTACCATCAAAAGTTGGGGGTTGGCATCGCCGAAACGCCCCATAATCACAGCCCCGTGCCGTCTCCGGCGCAGGCGCTTCCTCTTCTTCCTCATCCTCGTCATCGGACAATATCGTTTCTGCCTCTGTCTGTTGCTGTCTACCGAAGGATCGATTCCTCCCTCGTCTATCATCCTCGCGTACTGCCTTTATCACTTCGGTCATTACAGATGGTAAGATTGTCTGCATCACCTGGTGCACTTCTTCAACTACCGCCTCTTTCACCGAGGCTCTCAAGTTAGCACTCTCATCACCACCTCCCGGTTGAGGTGTTTCGGGCTCCTCGTGAACCACCTGTTCTACTCTAGATCGTGCTCTCGTGACTCGTGGTTCAACACCATGTCCGCCACTACCTCCACCATGGGAAGCCTTAGAAGGTCTACTACCGGCCATTCTCTAACTTACACTGAAAGATTTAAACACTACACGGTCATTCCAGGGAATAGCTCAGTTCATGTCAAGTATAGTAAGTCCCTAATTACGGTGATCAGTTGTAATTAGCCACTTACTCTACTCTTCACACCCCAAGCATTACCTGTCCTGACTATATTAGCATCTAAATCTAACAGTAACACATAAACACATAACATGCGCACACAATACCGGTTAACTCTAAGAAAATACCTGATGGCGCGCAGCTACTCAGTTTGGCATCCCTTCCCTTTCCGTCCCATTCTCAGTTTAAGTTAAGGTTTATTTTGAAAATTTACCCATTTTACTTAAACTTTTGCTCTGATACCAACTTGTAAGGCCCCGTTCCCGGGCACCTCACAGTTGGTCATTCATCACACATTAAACGTTTTAAAACATATATTTACTTTGCAGCGGAATTTAAAAACATTCATTAATAACAAAAACATGTCATTCCTTCCATTACAACATTCGTTTTTATCTAAAAATACAACGACATGTCAAAATATGGATGCCAGTCTCAACAACTGAGTAGTCGCCCTGTGCCATCCTCAGCAACATACCTGCCAACTGGAAAATACATAAAACGTCAGCGTTGCTGAGTGAGTTCTAGTTTTACATTAAAACATACTTTACTTACCGTCAAAACCATTCTTACATACATACAATCATACAACATACGTACACGTAGATAATATTATTATTATCTTCATCATTCATTCATTAGCTTTTGTTCGTGTACCGTTCATCATTAACATTCACGTTCTCTCTTTACGCTTTCCTTTCGTTCGTGCGTTTCCTACTTTCATTCATACGTTCGTTACATTCGTCCTTACGTACATTACGTTCATTCTTACGTTCATTTCATTTATTAGTACGTTCATCATCTTCATTCGTTCGTTCTTTAACTTTCATTCGTTAAGCATGTAAATCTCTAAGGGTCACCTCTCTCCCCTGCCCTCATGGTTCATACCCATGAGCCGACAAGGCATACTCTAACATTCTGGTGCCCCTATGGCTCTCAGTCCATAGACCGACACTCTGTTACCCCTAGACCATGCAAAACTTTCTTTCATATTCCTCATTCTCATCTAGATCTTGTCTCATGCAATATCCCCGACTCATATCCGAAGACTGGCACAGCACTGGGATACGCGACAAAGATCCCATACGAGTCAATCACAGAGATTGAACTCCAACCGAGTTTGTTGCAACACAAAGTCGCTCATCTCATAACTATGTTTGGCCTCGTGCCACACCCCCGCAGTTAGACATAACTCGGGTAACAACACCCCCATCGAAATGGGTAACATCACCCCCACCAAAGTGGGTAACTACACCCCCACCGAAGTGGGTAACATCACTCTAACATCACCCCCACCGAAGTGGGTAACTACACCCCCACCGAAGTGGGTAACATCACTCTAACATCACCCCCACCGAAGTGGGTAACTACACCCCCACCGAAGTGGGTAACTACTATACGCATTAGTTCATACTTACTTGCACACATTGAAAGGTGAATTGTACCAATACCATAGGCTACACCCCGAACGTTATTAGCTACCGGGCCGAAGTCAACATATGAACAACAAAACGTATGCCACGGTACTAGAGGTAAGCGGTAGAGGTACCATGACCATGGTCAATCACATAGAAGGACCAATCGCGTTATTCAATGCTTGCAAGACATAATTCGTTCGTTCATTAATGCATGTATTCATCATCATTCTTCTTTTCGTTCATTCGTTAATACATGCATTCATCATCATGTTCCTCTTTCATTATCTTTCACTTTACGATACATAATACTTCATTAATTCATTTCTCGTTATTCGTAAAGTTTCAGAAAGATAAGCGTACACAATCACAAGGAACATACACACATCATACATATTCATCTTACATTCATCATCATACGTAGCATCATCATATCATACCATACTTAACAATATTTTAATAATATTGTTAACAATAATATACTAATAATAATATTAGTAACAATTAGGGTTAATCATACTCATCATTATATGCATGAGACATCATCATTTATTAACCCTAGTCAACCCTGGTCAAACCTCGAACTACGGAATTACTGGAAATTCCTGAAAATTTCTAAGTGTTCTAGTCGTTTTAGCACTATTGGTCGTATAAGCCTCTGGGCGTATGAGCACTATTAGTCGTATGAACACTGCTGGGCTTTTCACTCAACACTTAGAATTATCAACTGGTCATACGACCACACTGTTGGTCGTATGACTACTGCTGGTCGTACCAACTCTGGACTTAGAAACATATTTGGATCATACGACCACTGTTGGTCGTATGAGCCCATACTTAGAAAGTTTCCACATGGTCATACGACCACTGTTGGTCGTATGAGTCCTGTGGGTCTCATACTTAGAAAATTTTACATTGTCATACGACCACTGTTGGTCGTATGAGTTCTGTGGGACATTTCAATACTTAGAAAATCCTGATCATACGACCACTGTTGGTCGTATGAGCACTAATGGTCTCATCACTTAGAAAAATCCTGGTCATACGACCACACTGTTGGTCGTATGACCACTAGTGGACTTACCAACTTTTGCTTATTTATTCTAAGTCCCATTTTCAGACACATTAGCATCCTACTCATATGTCTAATTCATAATCCAAGTCCCAAACATCAAAATGCCTAATTCTAAGCATATACACATGATTCTAGGCATAAATCTAGCATAAACATAAACATACATACAATCGTTCATACGGGTTTCAACCCAAACTTTATAAAAATATATTTACATGCATTTTCCAGCCCCAAACATTTAAAAACCAGTAAAAAGGGGTCTAGAACTCACCTTAGCTGCTCTTCAAGTTCAAACTCCCCTGCTCGAGCTTTTCCAAAGGACTTGAAAGCCTAGATGTGTCTAAAACACACAAACCCGAACACACATACACATAAGAACATGCATTTCTCGGTTTCTTAGCTCAAACACCACTTAAAAACACTAATTCTTACCTTGAATTAGATTTCTTCTTCTTTCTCTCTCTAAAAACCGAAGCCTCTGCTGTTTCTCTTTCTAAAAAGACGAATGAGGGTGTTTGACAGGCCAAAATGGGCGGCCATACCTCTTTATCCACCAACTTTTATTTTCTTTTGTCCTTTTGGCACTTTTTACCCTTTAACTTTTAGCTGACCTCAGTTTTCTTCCCTTCTCTTTCTATTTTATTCCTTTACTTCTTTAAAAGAATTTACGGGTGTTACAAAACATATAAGTATTTAACTAGCAAAATTTTTAATTTTTATCGTGTTTGATTGTAAATCAGTGTGTTTTTTTTTGTGTTGTCATAAAACTGCCCGATGGATTTAACTAATTTAGTATGTAACGTCTATACTATTTATTCATATTAACCCATGTTAACAGCTGTTAACAAAACTCAAAATTATTATAATGGAATTAGGTGCATATGTAACTGTATAGGACATACCTTATTGCAAGCTCCCCTTGTTGAGAAACCATGGTTGCCAACTGTGTAAAAATAATGCCTAATTCATGAATAGTTGACTTAACATTATGAAGAGCCTCAGCTCTGCTCTGCATGTAACTATCTTGTAGTGGAACCATCTGTTGCAGCTAGTTTTGTTGTTGAATCAACGCTTGAGATTCACTATCAACATGCTTCCTGAAAAATAAAAATGATGATTCTGTAAAAGATGATTGTTTAATGTTTAATATTTTGAACAGCTGAAATATTACTACTGATACTTTTGATGTACTATGAATTCCATGTCACTTCAAGCAAATAAAACCAACTTGATTTCTAAGAGAGAAACATGTTTATTTATGTAGAATACTAGAACTTGCAATTTCAATATGTTTGCTTGAAATGGGATTGGATTAGAGTTGTATTTTATCTCCAAAAGGCCAAGGGGTAAAATATAAGGCCAAGGGGCAAGTTAAAAGTAACCCCTATGTTTCAACATTAGTCTTTCAGAATATATCACATTATTCAGCCCATGTGATACAAGATACTCCTCAGCAGCCTTAGGCAATCGATAGCCTTTGAACACAACAACATTGGGTCCATATAGCTAAGAACAGTAACAAATAACTACAATAAAGGACACATATATAGTTTACGAACTCCAAATACATTAACTAACTTAAGTAACAAATACACACTACACGTACAATAACTATGCGCCACTGCCTGCAAAATTTAGCTGCTCTACACAGATTAATGTGATCCAAGAAATAGAAAACCTAAAAAACAAGGACAATAATCATCAACTCATAATACCCATAAGAATGAAACAAAATATAGAGGATATTTAGTGTGTAACGTCTATACTATTTATTCATATAAACCCGTGTTACATGTGTTCATCACAGTTGCCTACAATTAAACGCACATCTAACATGAACCTAAAACCACACAACACACAACAATCCCTAGATAAACAACATAGCTCACAGTTATTAAATACAATTACGATTTCTTTCACAAAAGTTAAACATCATTAAATCCTTAAGTTTTTAATGTGAGGTAAGAAATTAGCAACAATGAAGTGGTGTGCAAGATCGAAAAGAGATTCTCACGGTGCAACAGAATGAACTTTCGGGCGTTTACTATGAGAATCACGATCAACACCACCTCTTGCAGCCACAGGCAGCCGAAAAAGACGAAGGCTCTTCCAGAAGTACCCTCCCCTAACAGCGATCGAAACCTCACTCCATCATCTTCATTCAACGAACTCCCAACCCCAAAATCCTCATAATCCCCAATTTCCACCGACTTACAATCAGCACCCTCCAAAATCGCCTCCCTCTCGCTCATCGCCACTTCTTCCTCTTCTTCTTCGCCGAAGCATAAACAGCACCAAACAGTTAGGAAGTGGAAGAATGGGAGAGACAACAAAAGGATCAACCGGAAGTGAGCTTGGAGGCGGCGGAGGTGGTGGAGGCAGTGGAGGAGGTGGATCGCGACGCCTTTAATTCGCTTCGGGTGGTGTTTCTCCGGCGAAAAGGCAGAATCGGAGGTCAAGTCGGGAGCAATTTTAGGGGAAATCGGTCGTTTATGCAGTGATGTGATAACAACTGGATTAACATCATCATGAATCATGATTTGGTGATGTTCATTAGGGTTTGCATCTGCTAACGTTGTTGTTGTTGATGACTTGTTTTGATGAAGGTGAGCCGTAAAGCCAGCATACCAAGCAACCCTTATGACCTGCACACCGAGAACCGGGTTCCACCAACACACCAGACCCCTGATCATATGAACGGTTCAACCCCCTGTGAGGATGATGACGGTAGTGGTGAAGTGAAATCGGAAGAGAAACCAGTGGGGTTATCGATTCTGATGTGAAATTAGGGGTTTTTTGTGATGCATTACATGACAAAGGGATGATGTGGAGGTGGGGTTTTGTTGAAGAAGATGGATTGAAGGAAGGAATTGAAAGATCAACCGTTGTGGGATGGAGATTTGGAGAGTGAATGAAGATTTTGATGAGATATTTTGTTTGTTGAGGAATGTAGGGTTTGGGTTTTGAAGCATAGAAGAGGCAATTTCAACCGAGTAGATTCCAAAATGCATTCGATCCTATAGATCAAGTCAGGTCCGAACCATCATCTAAAATGATTACGCTTCGGCTTAAAGACCCGTTTCCGTACTCAACATTTTTCTCACAACTAACAACTCTACCACTTTTGATTAATACATGGGCTTCACAGTTTCGTGAATTCAGATCAGAATAGTATTATTTTGGGTTTCTTAGTTCAAATATTTTGGACTCCACAGTTTTGGGTTAAAAAAAGCTAAGCATCCAAAAAAATTGAATTAATTAATACAAGAGTTTTTTATTTTATATATTCCATCTTTTTAACACCATCAAGTATATATTTTCAAAAATCAAATAACTAATTACATATTTTTTACTTTCTAAAAATATATATTACAAGTTTATTCATTTATGTACAAATAACTTATTAAATGATTATTATATACACATATGTTTTGACTGAAAAAATTTACATATATTAATGGTATTGTAATTGTTTAAAACATATTTATGTACAATTGTCTTTCCCTTTACTTTTGAACAACCAGACTATTTATATACACAATAGCATGTATACATTTTAACACATTCTTTGTTTTTCTAATATATTCAGTATGCCTCGAGAAATGTTTTTAATACTGATGCTTGAGATAGTTGCGCGGCTACCCCCAAAGGTTATCTTTAAATGCAAGTGTGTTAGTAAAGAATGGTTAACCTACATCTCAAGTATAGATTTTCAAAGGACGCATTCCCTATACATGCGAGACTCTCCCGAACAGAAGATCATCACCACGAGGAGCCATAAGAAATCTTGTGTATCTCGGTCTTTGAATTATGAGGAACCTAACTATTTGGTAGGTACCGAATTAAATCCCCCATTTAATGTTCATCTAAAAAATCTTTTATTTTTAGCGAGCTTGGACGGCATGCTCTGTATTAGCCTTAAAAACACGTGGGATTTGGTTTTATGGAGTCCATTAACCGGTGGCTGCAAAATGTTATCCAACAATAATAAGCAGGGCTTCTTCAAGGCATATATTGATGCGGTTGGTTTCTATGTTGACGCAACATTCGATTACAATGTTATTAACATTAAGCGTAGGCGGGGTACTCTTGCTGTATACGTGTATTCATTGCGTCTTGCGTCGTGGAAATGCATACCATTCTTGAAAAAGAGGCCATACAATGGTGATACCTACATTGGTCTATGGCAACCTTCTGTGGAGATGTTTTGTACTTCAGGGTGTCCCAAAAATGGCTTGGCGCTCAAAAGATGCTTGTTCGTTTTGAAGTTAACACACACAGGTTTTCTGAATTAGCATATCCAAATACGTGGGGTTTGGGACCTCAATTTTCTTTGGTTAGCATACGCTCAGAACTTCATTGTTATGTTTCACGTGGTAGCTACGAAAGGGCTTTGGAATTGTGGAAGCTACACAATGGTTCCCGGATAAAGTTGCATGCTTTTCGTTACGGCCTATGTCTTCCATTACCACCATTTACATCCTTAACACATTACAATATTAGTGGCACAACTCTTATGATCACAGGTTGGGGACATGTATTTGAAATCAAGTTAAGCTTCAACGAAGCGCCTAACTTTATCCCTTCTACTTTTGGTGATATTAAGCGTGGTGCGATCTACTCCGAGACTATACTTTCACCTGGCTTTTAGTTACATGACCTTCTATCATGCATGTTCTTTTTTAAAACTTTATGTTTATGTTACCAATGTTTACCTTTTATAGTTACTGCCAAATACTTTTGGTATGTTTTGGAAATTAAATTTCAACTTCTTGGGATGTTTTACCATAGCTTCATTCATAAGTATCATAAGTATTGTCTTAGTAATTTATTATCTAAGTTAGATTTGCCTAGTTCCAATATATGAATATGTCAATACATAATTGTTGTATTTGATGATATGGTAATTATTTTAATTTAATAATATGCACCTTTTAAATATTATAATGCATATTAAGAACGTATTATCCATTCTTAACATATATATATACAAACCATAAAAAGTTGAACATTAAATCCAAGACAATAGAAACTTAATTTTGTTTCGTTTAGTATTAAAGTTTTCAACTTTTGTTTTCTTTTAAAATTGAAGGTATCATTTATCATGGATTTGCATACCATTGTTGATGATTTTTCATCAGTGACACAGTACTCTCTTTGGTATACTGTCTGTTTCGTCTGAATCGATTTTGTTTTGCACACCGTGTCTGAAAACAAACTTTTGGTGGTTTTCCTTGACCAAAACGTAAGATCCTTTTTCATATATTTAAGATTTTAATATTACAATGTAGTTTGTTATTTAAATCTCAATCTTTATTTTTTTAGAGACAAAAAATTATTGGTTTTGTCCCGGCACCTATTATGCATTTATACAAACATAGAAATCTGGTGGGTAACATGTTTGTGCTATACCATTTCCAAAGAGAGAGATTCAATTACCAGGAGTGGCCAAAACATGAAAACTACCTATTGGTTTAGAGTGAGTTCAAAATTGTTTTTAACGAGCACACTAAACTTGAGCGATTTTCAAGTCACACACCGACATGGTTTCGTGTGTATCCATTATTGCCTTCTACTAAAAATCTTTTGGAAGACAGAAGATGTGAAAAGTTATTTACCTGTAAGCATAAGTTTTAATTGATAGATAATTTTTTATTATGCTATTTATTTTTCCTATAATTTATAAAGAAATGTTATTGGTTGTAGATGTTGTCGGAAAGATTATAAAGGGTGAGCGTCGATTTCGAGAGTTTCATATGACTGTTCAAGATTATACGTAAGCATTATCCAAATATAAAATAATGAAATTACTTTTTAATTGCCTAATATATTCAATTGTATTATTTTTCTAATATATAAATTATATGCGACAGCGGTTACAATATACAATTATCTTTATATGATCCTCCGGGGATTCGTATGATGACCATGTTTCGTGCAATGTTAAACAAATCTATTGTCTACGTATCTCGATGCAAGTTGATTCGTTTGCTCGACAGTATGTTACATTTTACTTTTTTTTAAAATAATTATTTACATTAAATAAATCATGTTCTGTTCTACAAACTTATACATCTTATTTATAATTTGTAGGCAATATTTTACGTTTAACTGATTTAAGTACAATCGTGATTGAACCAAACATGCCGGAGGCTCATGCTATTTAAGTTTTCGATTGTTCTTATCTTTAGTCACGTGCTCAGCGATATTGTATTTATTAAATTACATTACATCTTCGTTTTTCCAAATTTGTATTGGTGTTTCGGTTTTCATTACATTTATATTTTTGTTTCTTAGTATGTTAGAAATAAATTACGTTGTTATTTCTTACAACCTTGCAAACTGTTAATGTTAACGTTTTTAATTTTGGAAATATGAAATTATCAAAGGGGTATTTTATGACAGTGAATCTCAAACCAATACAAAAATTCAATCGAACTATAAACAAATATAGAGCTAAAAATTAATAGCATACCATACAGTTTCAAACCACATAAAAAATTACAGCTTGAGTGTAGGAAAAAAACTTATGACAAATCTTTAGATAGATGGTAGGCAGATTAACATTTATTATTATGTTTGTTTGCTTGCAATACATAAGAAGTAGAGATATATTCGTTTATGTACATTAATTGTGTATTTACATAATGAGTTTGCTTAAGTTTGTTACTTAAATGTTACTTATAAATATTTGTAGTTGTATATAAACTGCATAAGAATATTCACGATATTATTATTCATTACAAAAGGTGTTCATCATTTTTACTATGAGGAACGGGCAACCAAAAGATAGTAATGACATTTCGTCCTCAACTGCATCTACGTCACGAGCTGCAAAACGGAAAGAATACAACAGACGATACTACTCAAACAAAGAAAACAACAAAGCAACAAAGTTTGTAATGCCAGTGTCTCTCAAAGCACTCCATTTGTATTGGCTACGATTAATCAGTCACGCGAAAGGATACCCTTAAGCACATTAAAACCCAATGCCGGTCACACGATACAAATGATAAATGAGAGTGTTTCTTGTACTTTGGCTGAAACCCAATGCCGGTCACACGATACAAATGATAAATGAGAGTGTTTCTTGTACTTTGGCTGAAAGACGAAGGGAGGCGAATAGACGATATTATGCTACACGGAGAGATAACAGAAAACGTACTCCAAATGGTAGTCAGCTTACGCAGATTCCGGACGGTGATCAACCACCTGTACGAGATGTGATAATAGAAGATGATCCATATAAATTTGTTTATGACCATGTACCTAAACACCCTCTCATCTTAAAGAAACAGAGTCCCTATCAGAAATGTTCAGCAAAACGATTTGCATCAGAATTCCCTACCTTTTGTTGCATGAATGGGCAAACCAAATTAGCACCTATAGAAATCCCTACAGAATTGAACATGCTTTTGACGTTGCAAAATGAAATTGGCATAACCTTTAGGGCGAACATAAGGGCTTATAACACTAATTTTTCTTTCGTCTCAATGGGCGTCACGTTGGATGATACACTGACCATTATGAGAGACGGGGTGTATACCTTTCGAGCGCATAAAGGGATATATCATAGAATTGACCAGTTGGTCAGCAGAGATGGAACACCCAGATACTTACAGCTATATTTTTATGATCCTGAAATAGAGTTAGAACACCGGCTCCAATGGCCAAATCTTGATCGGAATATTACTGAGATTTTGTCACGTGTTCTTTCTACAAATCCTTATGCCATTAAATTCCGTAGTCTTTCGGAGCTGGGTCCTCTAGACAACTATAAAGTCACTTTGAACGCTTCAGCTGACGTTGACCAGAGGGTGTACAACAGACCAACGACATCAAAGGTTTAATTAATATTATTTTATTTTTAAGAACCATGATATATTTAAGATCCTTATTATTTATTAAACACGTTTTCTTCAGGTTGCTGGCATCTGGGTTGAAGGGAATGACAATATCACCGCCTACAAAAGAAGCATTGTGGTGTATGGTAGGTCTGAACGTAGTCAAACTATTCAACCATACTTTGGATGTTACGATCCATTATGTTATCCGCTATTTTTTCCTAATGGCGAACCGGGTTGGCATCCTGACATACAACGTGAGGTATTGTCAACTAATCAAGTTAATAATAGTCAGGACAACATCAACGAAGACAATGAAGGTACCAAGAATGTTCTAAGTTTTAAAATTTCTAACAGCAAATACTATGAAGTTCGATGCAGTCTACTGTTTTAGTAAGTATATTTTTTTATCCAGGGTCTAACACACAAAATGCTAGGACAACCGTGGCTATGCGAGAGTACTACTGTTACAGGTTTCAAATTCGTCCAACAGAGAACGTGCTTTTGTTAGGTGGTAGATTGCTACAGCAGTTTGTCATCGATATTTACATAAAGATTGAGACATCACGTTTACAATATTTTGAAAACAACTAACGACGGATAAGAGCTGACTTATACCAAGGTATTGTGGATTGCGTTCATGCTGGGGAGGTTCATCCAACTAGAATCGGACAACGGGTTGTGTTGCCTGCGTCTTTCATTGGAGGGCCTCGTGATATGCGACGTCGTTTTTTAGATGCTATGACTTTAGTTCAAGATGACGGAAAACCAGATTTATTCCTAACGATGACGTGTAATCCTCAGTGGCCAGAAATATGTGATAATCTAAAACCTGGTCAAACTCCACAAGATCGTCCCGATCTTGGTTCTAGAGTGTTTCGTGCTCGATTAGATGAGCTTAAAGAACATCTATTCAAGAAACATATACTCGGTCATGTTAAGGCATACGTTTACGTCATCGAATTTCAGAAACGTGGTTTGCCGCATGCACATTTCCTCCTTATCATGCACACCCAAGACAAAATCAGTAATCCAGACCATTATGATAAGGTTGTATGTGCTGAGATTCCTGATAAATTAAGACATCCCAATCTGCATAAAATTGTTTTTAAGCACATGATTCATGGTCCTTGACGTGCTTTACGACCAAACAGTCCTTGTATGCAGGGTGATCCAAAGATATGTCGATTTCGTTATCCTAGACATTTCAATGAGCAGATGACACAAGGAGAGGATTCTTATCCATTATATAGAAGGAGAGACACCGGAATTCAGGTTGATGTGTGAGGAGAAACACTTGATAACAGAGGGGTTGTCCCTTATAATCCAAGACTTTTGATGATGTTCAACTGCCTCATGAACGTGGAGGTTTGCTCCAGTATAAAGTCTGTGAAGTATTTATTCAAGTATGTTTACAAAGGACATGACAAGCAGGTTATTCAGATCGATGAAGATGGTCCAGAAGTTACTAATGAGATTAAAAGATTTCAAGATGCACATTACGTATCGCCCCCGGAGGCTATGTGGCGTGTTTTTTCATTCCCCCTTTCTCAAATCCATCCTTCGGTGTTGGCCTTACAACTTCATCTCCCAAATATGCACATGGTTAGATTTAGAGATGATGATATACTGAGTGAAATTGTGGATAGGGAATTAGATAAAGGAACCATGTTGACTGCATTTTTTGATACAAATAGATTGAATACCATGGCAAGGCAACATTTATATAAAGATTTCCCTAAATACTTTACATGGAATGGAGTCCAACGCAAATGGAATATTCGTAAAGCGAAGCCACAAAGAGGCCGTATTGTTTCTGCTAATCCAGCTGAAGGCGAAAGGTACTACTTGCGTTTGTTTTTGTTAAATATCAAAGGACCTACCTCTTTTAAACATCTTCGCACAGTTAATTGTGTAACGCACCCCACATTTAGAAAAGCAGCTCTTGAGCTTGGGTTAATAGAGAATGATGATAGTTTATCGCAATGTCTCACAGAAGCGTCTATATTTCAGTTTCCCGGTTCTCTAAGAAGGTTATTCGCAACAATAATGATTTTTTGTGAACCTGGTGATATTCGTAGGCTGTGGGATGAACACTTTGATTCGCTTTCTGAAGATCATCGGTTACATTGTCAAAGTGAAGAACGAGTTCAAAATATGGTTCTTACTGACATAAGGGTCTCTCTACAATCTATGGGTAAACATATTCGTGATTTCGATCTTCCATATATAACACAAGAAATCATACAACATGCAAGTTCCCGTGAGGTACAGGAGGAGTATGAGATAGTTGTCGAACCTGAACACTTACGTGCAAAACATTTTCTCAATTCAGACCAAAAAATTGTGTTTGATGAGATCATGACCCATGTTGATAATCATCGTCCAGGTGTGTTCTTTATAGATGGCCCAGGTGGAACGGGAAAAACATTTTTGTACAAAGCTTTGCTTACTCAAGTTCGTTCACGTGGTCTTATTACTCTCGCGACTGCTTCATCCGGTGTTGCGGCTAATAATATGCCAGGAGGTAGAACCGCGCACTCAAGATTCAAGATTACTATTTGCCTTAACAATAATTCGATGTGTAACATCAAAAAACAAAGCGGTGCGGCTGAAGTAATTAGGTTGGCTAAACTAATTATATGGGATGAGGCATCTATGGCAAAGCGACAGGCGATAGAGGCCGTAGACCGAACAATGCGGGACATTATAGGCGTTAGTCTTCCGTTTGGTGGAAAAATAATGGTTATGGGAGGTGATTTTAGGCAGGTGTTGCCGGTCATTAAACGGGGCACCCGTGCACAGATTGTAGACTCCAGCCTACGAATGTCACCTTTGTGGTCCGTGACGAAAAAGATGCAGTTGACCATAAACATGCGGGTGCGGAATGATCCGTGGTTTTCTGATTTTCTTTTGAGAGTAGGTGATGGAACCGAAGTGCCAATCGAAGGAAGCTTCATCCGCATACCAGATGACATGACAATTCTATGCCCTAATAAAGAAAACTCCGTAACAGAATTGATTAATGCTGTTTTTCCATCGATTCAGGAAAAAGTACATTCTTTTGATTATATAATAAACCGAGCAATATTATCCACAAGAAATGGGAGTGTTGATGAGATTAATGATCAGATGATTGATATTTTTCAAGGTGAGGAAAAATTTTACTACAGTTTTGACGAAGTTGAAGATGATCGCCACAACTTTTATCCGGTCGAGTTCTTAAACTCACTAACTGTCAGTGGTCTGCCGCCTCATAAACTTCGTTTGAAAATTGGATGCCCTATCATATTATTACGGAATATCGATCCATCACGCGGCTTATGTAATGGCACACGGTTGATATGTAGAGGCTTCCAACGAAACTTTATTGATGCCGAAATAGCTGTCGGTCAACATACTGGAAAAAGAGTATTTTTGCCTAGAATCCCTCTATCACTTTCTGAAGAAGACATGTTCCCGTTCAAGTTGAAGCGAAAACAGTTCCCCATTCGACTTAGCTTTTCCATGACAATTAACAAAGCTTAAGGTCAAACGATTCCGCATGTTGGTGTTTATCTGCCGGAATCTATTTTTTCACATGGACAACTTTATGTTGCTTTATCAAGAGGGATATCACGGGAAAATACAAAGGTGTTAGTACACCCTTCCAAAAAGTTCAAACGAGCCGGAGTGTACACCTCAAATGTTGTATACCGGGAAGTGTTACGTGATAGGTGAAATGTACGTTTGCCAAAACCTAACGCTATGTTTTATTAAATTAAATGGCTTATGTTTATGTTCGTGATGTCTTTTTCAGTAATAATGTTTTCTTTTTTGTACGGATAAAATTTTTAATCAAAGTAAACACATGATGTTTCTAATAAAAATACGATCAATTTACTACATATTAACTTATCATATTTGCTTTTGCATAATATAGAATCTAATATAAACAAAATAATTTGAAAATGTGTCGGGTGTCATTTTAACTTCTAAAACTCTAATTTTATTTCCTTATCTGTGCTATTTAATATTATGAGTTATGATAAATTCACATGTAAAAACTGAACATTTACTTGTTTTTCAGTTACCAAACATGCTGTGACGAATGATGAATTTGTCAAAGTGAAGAGTATTTCTAATAACCAAGCTTCATAAGATATGTCATACAATCAAGAACAAATACCTGATATTCCAAAAAATCATCCTTTATTAGATTTAGCGGTGAATCAACAAGATATACCGGATGTTCATGGGCTTGCTCCTGATAACGAATGGTGATTACCCAACATACTTTAGATCATTCAAATATTTGAGCCTTTCGATTAAAATGATATCATCATGATGAGATCACTTCACCACTGAATAAAAATGAGTACCGGATAATTTTGCTTCAACTTTAATGTTAAAAATTATATTTGTTTATTCATGTATTACTTTGTTGCAAAAATGATTTTCTTGAACTAATTGATAATTTCAATGCATATATATTACTTGCTAGGTGTGCATATTGCATATCACGTATATCAACCACGATAATTATACTCACGTAAGAGGTTACGAAATACTTAATATACTTTTGTATAGATAATACAATAATACATCATAAACCATGTTGGATGAAAAATGTCACCCCACTACATTACGCCCGCCGCATCGCGCGGGCACCTACTAGTTTAGTTATATGTTGAAATAACAAAAATCTCAAATCAATTCAACAACATAAGTTACAATTTATAACGACATTAAGATTCATAAACTCATAGCATGATAATCGATTCATGATTTGTATTTATTCTATATTATCTTACTTTCAAAATTTTCACATAATGATTTAATTAGGCAATGATAAATCAAAGTTTTCACATTTTTTATATATTTTGAAAGTGAAGCAATATTGTAACAATATTATACTTTCTGAAGATATTATGTAACAATTATAATCTAAGTAATATTGATAACCATCTTTTAATATTAATGTCATAAATAGAGATTAAGAATAATTATCTTCTTTTAAGTAAATCAAATTCAAATTAAGTAATACATGTATAACTTATGTAACAACCATTTTAGATAAAATTAATATAATAATTATTATATTTGAAACTAACATGCATTATATGGTATTAAATATTATGATTATAAAACATCATAATTATTTTATAATAAATTGTCATTATAATTACAATACTTTTCTTTTCCTTTTTAGTCACTTTTCATAACAAAAAACTTAATAAGTAAATTTACTAATATATAAAATTTTAATGATATGATATGTAAAACATAACTAATATCAAAAATCATTTGCAAAACAAAATATACAGCAATTTATTGTTGATAAATAATAATTTAACGTCATTGTTTGAGATAATCATAAAAAACATATATACGTTTTCTTTATTCGGGTTGAAAATCTTTATTAGTATAAGATGATGAATTTCACAAAATAAAATATTTCTTTGTTTAAGAACGTATTATCAATAATTTGCAAAATTAAATATAATTTTCATTATAACCCAAAATAGTATGAATTACAATATGGATTTTATACGAGAGAAAGAGTAACATTGATAATACATCTAAACATAATCTAAAATTGTATGAATTACAATATGGATTTTTGTTTAAATGAATCTAGACAAGAACAAAGAATTTTCTACCATATGATAATGATAATTTGATCATCAAACTTGGAAACACAATCATGCCGATAATGTGCTGTGAAACAACGACCTATTAGCAACTAATATATTAATTATAAAAACATATGGACAATATGATCATAGAGAGAAGGATATGGACAGTATAAGAATTCTTTCATCTTGATATCAAATGTCAAATACAAAAGCCATTATTTCTACGGCTATAATATTAATACAAACATATTGACTTTGGAAGTTATAAAGTGGTATTGATAACCACATTAATAAAATATTTATAACAAATATTAGTTTTTGATTTTGATTTCATGCTAAAACCAAACTAAACCAAATATCACCCCTGTCCTTGGATTCATCAATTTCGATTAGCACTGCTCTACACTTCTCAATGTAGAATGGTGTGTCCCCTCTATAAATAACTAAGAAAACAGATCAGAAATTGAAATCAGAGCAAATAGATCTAAGATATGATCTAGATTTGGTCAATTACATAGAAAATCTCACAGATTGATGAGCAAATCGAGGGAAATTGATGAGTGGTGATCTCTGTCTCTTCAAGTTCATCAAACCCCCAAATCAGAAATGGTGAAACAAAGAAGCAGTACCTAAATTTGATTTAAAACCTATAACTTTGAAATGACAATCGCTTATAAAGAATAACCCAAATTGGAGAGGGGGGGGGGGGGGGGGATAGAGTAGACCAATATAAGATTTGATCCAAATTTTATCAATTTTAATGAAAGTCTTTGACTAGTTAGGGAAAAGTTTTGTGAAAACCTCCAACTTTGTAGTCATAATCGCTTAAATTGAACGAACTAATTAGGGGGGATTAGAGCAGACTAATAAAATCTGATCTCAGTCACCTTTTCCGTTGCTGACAACGACGACGAATCCAAAGAAGCATTAGGTGATGATGGCGGTTGCAGTGGCGGTGGATGGCTGCAGGAGGGTGGGGGCAGGAGGTGGTGTTTGGTGTAGGGGGAGAGAGTAGATTTGTAAAGAAAGTTCTTAGATTATTTTAAAAGTCATTCTAACCTAAGGGTATATTAGTGAGGAGGGGGCACTACCTAAGATACCCTGTACTACATTGGAATCCACCAATCACACACTGCCGCATAATTAAAACTAAAACATTACAAATATTAAAATTAACTTATTTCTCGTCCGAAGCGATGTACGCTAGATCTAAATTTGAAAGATGTTTGACAAGATCATATCAAAGTCGAAAATGTGTATATTGATAATATATTTCAGAAAGAGCCTTACCGTCAAAAACCGGTTGGAGCGGAGAGACCATTATGTATACCGGTGATATCGCTCTTCTTTCATCATTTATCCTTCAAGATCATGTTGTGCAATATCATGCACGCGTAAACCATGCTTCGAATCTTGTCAACCGTCATAGCCTGCATCGGTCGCCTAAGTATGCTCCATTTTCCTTCTAGTGCACCGAAATCTCTTTCAACATCTTTCCTAGCTGACTCTCGCACTTTCTTGAATATCTTTTGATTCAGATCGGTCGGATATGAAATGATTTCACAAACGTCGACCAAGTAGGATAGATCCTGTCGGTAAGATAGTATATCGGTTTGTATAGATGTCCATTTACATAAAATGAACACTTGGGTGCAGTACCATTCCTTTCAGGTACAAATATTGGGGATTGATTGAGAACATCGATGTCGTTGTTCGACTCGGATGGGCTACAAACACCATGCCAAAACCATATATCATTTAAATCCACCGCTTCGAGCATGACCGTCGGATATTGGTGATAGTGACATCCGGTAATTTTCCGTTACCAAACTACGTTAGTTTCATTAGGTCTTGCATACACGTGTCATGAGCACACACTAGTTGTCGTTGAACGTTGGTGAATTTGTAATAATTAACAATGAATGTGACTACGCATAATATATATATATTCCATGTATTTTGTGATTAATTGAGAATGTATATGACTATTATTAGTGATTAATAATATTTGTATTTTGTAGTTAAAAACTATTTAAAAAGTGTTTAAAAAGATTAGTTTTATAAAATATAAACAAAAGGGGGTTAAGTGTAATAAACCTAAACTATACTTAACAAAATTAAACCCTAAACCCCTCCCCACCCTCTTTCAATCGCAAGCAATCCTCAAACACCCCTTTCATTCGAAATTGATCAAGGAACAAGCAATCCAAGACGATTTTGATTAAAATCCAAGTGTTACAAGTTGATTTCAACTGCTAATCATCATCTAAACACATCCAAAGGTAGGTTTTATCAAGTTGTTCATAGTTTTTGATGATGATGAACCATAATTCATAAATTGGGCATGAAAATATGAAATTGATAATGATTTGATGATTATATAATGTTAGTTAGGTTGTATGAATGTTAATCTAGGTTGATTGTGCACAAAGTCTATGATTTTGATGACCTAGTTCATACCTTACTCAAAATAGTAACTTTTTATCATGAGATTGTCCAATGATGTTGTTTGATGATGTTTTGATGTTAGTTGGATTGTATTGATGTTAGTTTATGATGATTTTGCAAGAAAATCCATGATTTTGATGTGTAGTTCATACATTACTAATAATAGTAACTTTATTTCATAAACTTGATGATTTGATGATGGATTGATGATATTAGGGTGTTAATGATGTTGTATGAATGTTGGGATCATGATTATAGTGCTAGAAATCCAAGAATTGATCTTGTAGTTCATATCTTGCTAAAAGTAGAAACTTTTGGATATGAGATTTGTGAATTATGGTGATTTGATGATGCTGGTCATGTATAGATGTTAGTATGGAATTGATTAGGTATGTTGTTAGTGAATTCATGAAAGAATTGAGTGTTGAATTGATATTGGGATATTACTTCCCAAAAAGGAAACTTTAATTTGGAAAATCATTGGATGTTATGAATTGGACATGTTTATGATTCTAGGATCATGATAGGATGTTTATTGGTAATGTATAATGTGTTGGATTGTGTTAGTTGGGTTGTTTGGATGGTTGATGAACTAGTTGGAAGAATCTAGGTTGCTTGGAAAATATGCATGAATACAAGTATGATGTTTTATACCAAATGTGTGTATGATGGATGATGTTGTTGATGTGACTTAGGATGTACAACATGGATTATTATTTGTGATTAGGAAGTCATGATTGGGATTGGAATTGATCATTGCTATGGATGTTGAATTGTATGAAACGGGTGATCAATGTGATTATGCTAAACTAAAGTAGTGTAAGGATATTGTTAGAACTAGAGTTGATGATGGGATATACATGGATTACTTGTATGATTATCATATATTATACATTTCTACACTTGATTAAATAGGAATTAAACTAATTTGTGACCAATGGGTCAAACAGGTCAACTAGGTCAAATGAGTCTTGTTTTCTAAAACCTTTGGTCAATGTGTTAATTGTGCACTTAGTGTTGTTAGAGATTCAGTATACACGTACTTATGTACTTGCGTGTTCTAGGTAAACTCTAAAGGTTGTCTTTCCCTCTCTCAAGTTAGCTTTAATATCATTCGAGTGCATACCAGGTGAGTTCATGCCCCACTTTTTATACACTCTCTCTTTTGGGGGAGATAACATACTTTTTTACAAACGCATCACTGTTATAAGTTGTGTATAGTTTAACATAGTGTAATTTACCTTGAAAGTCCTCATACTTTCGGATTGTTAATATTGGTAACTAGCGGGAAACGCTGGGTAGTACTACTGGACCTGACAAGCCCCGCCTATGCTACTCGATGTCAAACGGGTGCAATATTGTCCTAAACACAAACATTCATCACTACTTGGTAGGTTATAATGGGAGGCAAACAAACGAAACACATGTCAACTTCGATCACGAAATCACTATTGTTATTACTTGTGAATTTAGATTAGCTATCTAGTTCAATGCACCTCCTATGTTTTATAACTGTTACTATTTATGTTAAACGCAAACTCTTGAATTCACCAACCATTGTGTTGACTTTTTAGTATGCTATTCTCTTGTCATTAACTCTGACTGCTAGTAGGAGCACATCACATTCCAGCATGCTTTGCAATACTTCTTATTGTGTCAATACATTTGTTTTATTACTTATAAGTTTTAAATAATGGTTTTGCGCGTGTTTTTGTAGGATTCTATGTGCCCAAGACACTTAGAATATTGATGTGGTTAGTACGTTATGATTCAAGTCGGGTTATACCCAATAACAAGCTTAGCAAACACCAATTAATATTTAATTGATGATATGATCATGCAATTAAATATTTATACCAATTTAGAAAATGGGTTTTCTAAATAAGTTGCATGTGAGATGGAACAACTTATTAGGATATCTTGTTCAAAAACATTACTTAGTGTTATTTAAGTTAGTTAGATAACATTAAATAACAAGAAGAGTGTATAAGTTATACAATTAAAAGTTAATTGTACAACTTATAAGGGACTAGTTTATAAAGTTAGTGGATGAAAGTTTTACAATTAAAAGAGACTACTAATTCAAATTAGTGGGTAATATATTTGGGTGGGAATCTCTTGGAGAAGAGCATGCAACCGTTCCCCCTTTTTATATTTGTTCTCATAGCACTCCATCTTCCACTAACTCTTCTTAATACAAGAAGAGATTCTCCACTCTCTTGTGAGCTACAAAAGCAAAAGAACTAGTCCACTATCTAAGGGGAACACTCTTTCAACATGCAGACTAGAACACAACAAAATCTCTCTTCCTCTCTCTCTCTAAGTTACGGAACTCAGCAGTAGCATTAGAGGTTTGAAGAACATTTTTGGTGTTCATTTTTGGTGATAATCTACCTAGCAAGATGAGGAGTTTGCATATAAGCTTGGGGTATACACACTTTAGGGTTCCTCCTCTTGGAACCTTGGTCATTTAATCCTCCCATTTTGCTGCTAGATGTTCATGTTATTGAAGGGCTGCTGGCAGCTTTCCATTTGGAGTATTGGTGCCCAAATCCAAGCAATCAAGATGCTTACTTAGAGCCAAGTGGGAGTGAACACTTGAAGACTTCAAAGCTTGAAGTTTTGGGCATATTTTCAGCTTTTCTTTTGGCTGAATTTCAGCATCTATTCTCCTCTTTCTGTCGACATTTGTAGCTTGGAGAAAGGTAGTTATGGCAGCCCGTTGTGGCTGTCATATTATGTGTTTTAGTGTTTACATAGCATGCTCATTCACATATAATGATCCTTTATTTTATGGGTTTGTTTTATACATCAATATGGTCATCTAATGAACATATTTTTCAGCTTATAAACATGGTTATAATGCTTTACTTCCGCTGCGTTTTCAGAAAGTTTAAATGGTTAAACTATGATTTTATGTTCTAACAAACCCAACAATGGCATCAAGAGCCGGTTATGTGGATAGCTTGCTTGTTCTTGTCCTTTAAAAATTAGTTTTAGAGGATGATTATAAACTCATAATAGGCTGATTTTGGTTGATTCAATAAACCCCATGTCTTTCAAAGTTATATCTTCATGCTTATGATTAAACTTTGAAAGATAGGAATGTCAATTGGTTGATATATTTGGATGTTGTTTGTTTGGACAAACAAACCCTAATTTTCAGTTTATGTTGGCTAAAAATTTGGGGTTTGGTGGGGTTTATTTTGTTTATTGAATAATATTTATGATTGTTCATATGTTAGTGTGCATAACCTAGCCTTTGGCCTTTTGATTTGGATGGTTTTAATGGTTGTTTTAATTCATTCAATTGGGTTGTAATATTTGTGTTTATTATTTGGGTTGTAATTATTTATTCATTTGGTTATGTAATAAATAGATTAGGTGCATTTCTTTTATTAGAAAAATGTATTAGGATATAATTTTTGTAAAAGGAAGATGCACAAGATGAAGACCCAAAGATGGACATCAAAGACACAAAAAAGGGACTTGAAGCATATGGATGCAAGTTCAAGTGGGAGTCTAAGAAGACCTCTATTTTGTGTTGTATTCAACCCTTAGGAAAGACCAAATGACCACACTTGTGATGGCAAACAAGTGTGGTCACAATAGTAGCTATGGTTATGCACATTGTGGTTGTTAATATTATGCTTGTTTGGTTGTTTGTTGTATGATTGTTGTTTGATATTTGGATATGCATAACAAACTCATTAGCAAACTTAACAAGCTGAAAATTTATGGTTTCTAATCATTAAGTGGTTAATAAAAGGTTATTAAAAGGATTAATGATTTAATAAAAGAGGTTTTATTAAAAATAAACCATAGGATACCTTGCATTTGAAAGCATGCAAATACAAGGTATATAGAGTTTTCAAAACTAGAATTAATGAAAACCAAAAATCCCTTTTGAAACAAGTTTAACACCATCCTTTTACACGACACTTGAAACACTTGAGAACTATTTTTGGGATAAAGGTCACCTAACCACTTATAGGGAACTTGTGTGTTTGAGGTGAGTCTAACATACTTGTGGGATAAAGGTCACCTAACCGCTTGTATGTGAAAACTCACACGTGTGTGTAAGTAGGACGACTTGAATTAGAAACCATGTGCATAGGGTCACCAAAACATGGTGTACAATGGTGTTGATGGGATTAAACATGCCAACCAAACATAAGATGTTTAACCGATCCCATAAAGGCTAGAAGTTGCAAAAGGTTGCAGTTGTCAAATATTGACTACCTTGTTAAATTAAATAATGGGATAAAGGTCACCTAACCATTATTTGAATGTAACATTGGATTCTAGATTTTAATTATTAATTGTCTATGAGACATAAAAGGGTATTAATAATTAAAATAAAATTTTAAGAAATACTAATAAGAACTTTGTAAATTTTATAGAATGGCCGCAAACAATAATGCTACCACCCCGACCGTCCATACCCTATCACTGAGAATCGTTATCAAAATGAGTAAAGGCCTATGTCCTTGACGATCCCATGTCTCACCAACCAACGCTCTTGATGTTAAGGCCTTTTGATGATTGGCTTAAGCACATTAAGGATTCTGTGCTAGTTTCCTACCTCATGTTGGGAATATGATTCCCGAACTCCAAAAGGGTTTGGAACATCATAGGGCATATGACATGATAATCTAGTTGAAGGAAATGTTCCTTCAAACATTAGTAAGATTGCTTCAAAACGGTTCAAGCACTTTATGCATGTCACATGGAAGAAACCCATGCGATATCATCTTATATATTCTTAAGATGAAAAGCCATATTGATAACCTCAAGATGCTTAACTGTCCTGTCTTAAAGTAGTTGGCCAAGGATTTGATCGTTGATTGCCCAACTAAAGGTTTGAGACATTCATAATAAACTGTAATATGAACGGGTAGGACAAGAGCATCGGTGAAATTCACACAATGCTCAAAGCAACCGAGGCAGGGATGGGTAGAGAGGTTCTACCTATTCTCTCGATCAATGAGGGATACTATAAGAAATGGCCAATCTTGATCCTAAGGCATATTGCCAAAAGAAAGGAATACATCAAAGCAAAGGTTAAAGCGAAACCTCAAAGACCTAAGCTTATGAGCCTAAAGTAAAGGAGAACAATCCATGCTTTGAGTATGGAGAGATAGGACAATAAAAGGGAATTGTCGCTCCTATCTCAAGGAGTTGAAAAATAAGAGGGATACTAGGCAAACCTCGAATACAATTTTCATGATTCACATTGTATTAAATGTCATTTCTTCAAACACATGGGTATTGGATACCGGACGTGAGACTCATACTTGAAATTGTTGTAAAGGGGTTCAAAAGAAATGTGCACTTCAAAGAGGGAAACTCTATTTTGAGACTTACAAATGGTTTGGAAGTTGTTCTCAAAACCTTTTGTATGCACCTAGTTTGACTAGGAACATAATTAATGTTTCCTATTAAAACAATATGGTCATGATTTAAAGTTTGTATATAATGGTATTAAGTTTTATGGATGATGTATTTCATTTTAAGGATATGCCTTTTAATGATATTCATGAATTGGTTCATGATAATTCGTCCTATAATAACTCATTATACACATTAAGCACCAAGAAACTTAAAATCGTTTTAAGTTATTATAATCTTTGACATTGTCATCTTGATCATATAACGAGAATTGGATTCAAACACTTCAAAAGAATGGTCTTTTGGAAACAAATGAAAATGTTTCATTTGATAAGTGTGAACCAAAAGACTTATTAGGAATGATACATTTGGATGTATATGGTCCTTTTAAGACAATGACAAAGATTGGTGAAAAATACTTCATTACTGTTACCGACGATTACAGTCGCTATTATTGTGTGCACTTGATGACACATAAGAATGAAGCTTTTGAAATGTTCAAAATCTTCAATAATGAAGTTGAAAATCAACTCTATATAACTATCTAAGTTCTTCATTCTGATAAATGAGAAACTGAACCCTATTTGGATATGGTTCAATTCATTAAGGCTATGAGCTTACCACCTTTATCATCTTGGGTTTTCGCACTACTCTCCACGACTCGTATTTTGAATATGGCCCAAACCAAGAAAGTGGGTTCGACACCTTTTGAAATATGGCATGGAAAGAGTTCTATCACTATCACATTTAAAGGTATGGGTAGTGAAGCTTATGTTAAGCTTAACACCCAAAACAAATTTGAAAGTCGATCCACTAAGTGTATATTTGTTGGATATCCCAAAGACTGTATAGGATACTACTTCTTTGATCCAACAGAGCAAAAGGAATTTATTGCTCGAAGGGCAGAGTTCTTGGAAGCCAAGTTCCTTATGGAAGGAGTGACGCATAGAACAATGGAATTTGATGAAGATCAAGATCCATAAGCCGATACACGTTTGGTTGACACTAGCTGTCAACAAGAGGTTGATGATGATCAAGAGGTTGATCAATACACACAAAACGTTCACAGATCTGGTAGAGTTAGCATTCCACCTGAAATATATGGATTTTTTTCATGGATGGATGCTATGAGGTTTACTCCGATGAGCCAACTACATACCATGATGCTATGTCCAATTCGGATTGTGACAAATAGCTGGAAGCCATGAATGTAGAGATGCAATCCATGTATGACAACCAAGTTTAGGAATTGGTTGACCCTCCACTTAACTCCAAACCGGTTGGATGCAAGTGGGTTTTCGAGAAGAAAACAAATACGCATGGAAACTTGGATACTTACAAGGCAAGACTTGTAGCAAAAGGTTTCACTCAAACTCAAGGGGTTGATTATGATGAAACCTTCTCACCTGTTGTGATGCTAAAGTCTATAAGGATATTATTTGCCATAGCTGCTCATTATGATTGTGAGATCTGGCAAATGGATATCAAAACCGCTTACCTAAATGGATATCTTGAGGAAGATGTCTATATGGTTCAGCCTGAAGGTTTTGTCGATCCAAAACATCCTAATAAAGTATGCAAGTTAAAGAAATCAATCTATGGATTAAAACAAGCATCGAGAAGTTGGAATCAATGTTTTGATGAAGAAATCAAGAAATTTTGGTTTCATCAAGAACGCTGACAAGGCTTGTGTGTATAAAATGGCTAGTGGGAGTGTAATCACATTCTTAGTATTGTATGTTGATGACATAATACTATATGGAAAGGACATTCCAACCATGGAAGGTGTTAAAACCTGGCTTGGAAATTGTTTTTCCATGAAAGATCTCGGTGAAGCCGCCTATATTTTGGGAATAAAGATCTATAGGGATAGATCGAGGCGGTTGATAGGTCTAAACCAAAGTGCATATATTGATAAAATCTTGAAAAGGTTCAAGATGGAAAACTCTAAGAAAGGTATGGTACCCATTCAAAGAGGGACAATATTGAGTGCATCTCAATGTCCAAGCTCAAAGGATGAGCAAGATTATATGAAGGACATCCCATATGCGTCTGCTATAGGATCCATCATATATGCGATGATATGCACTAAGACCGGACGTGTCATGCGCGTTAAGCATGACAAGAAGATATCAGCAGAATTCAGGTAATAGCCATTGGATGGCTGTTAAGAGTATTTTGAAATACCTTAGAAACACTAAGGATATGTTCTTAATATATGGATCTGGTGAAGAGGAACTCGTTGTAAAGGGTTACACGGATGCGAGTTTCCAAACTGATCGAGATGATCCTCGATCATAATCGGGGTATGTCTCTAATATGAATAGGGTAACATTGTCCACTACAAAAACAGAATACATAGCCGCCTCATTAGCAGCTTTGGAAGCTGCACACCGATCTAAAAGATTAGATGATAGATTGAAAATCAAGGAACCCCGTGCACATCAAAAGATTAGGCATAATGAGCGGAGATTCAACTACATAAAGGATGAAGTTGAAAAGGGAAAGATATGTATTCGCAAAGTTCACTTTGATCAAAAGATTGCGGATCCACTCACGAAGCTCCTCGAAAGGTCAAAGCATGAAAGTCATACTTGTGCCTTAGGACTTCGATATTCTAGTGATTGGACTTGATCAAATTTTGTATTTGAATATGTGGAACTCTTTATTATTTGAGTAAAATTATTTGGTTATAATGTTTCAATTAATGTTCCAATTTAGCATGTTTAATCCATGAGTAAATTATTTACTCTAAATGTCCGTAGTCATTCATACTTGTGGGAACAAGTGTGAGGGTAAGATTATTATGAACTTGGATTGGTTGATATTCATAAGGATGAATATAGAGCAATGGGTTGCTACCAAGGTTCATAGATATTTGTAGGATACAAATATTGGACTAACCCGCATCTCAAATTTTACTACATGGAATCTTATCGATTGATCATAAGTAAATTTGAGTAAAGGCGAATATCATTTGGTATCCTCCGACCTGAGATACATATTGGGTTTTGATATTCACCAAGTATTATACCTTGAGCTAATTCTTCACTGTCTTGAAATAGTGGACAGTACATAAGGGTATGTTCAGGTATAACACGAGGTGTTTGTGAGAAACGTATGTAGTCAAGATGGAATTTGTTCCTCTTATTCGTTGAGAGTTAGATGTCTAAGGCCTGATTAAGTTAAATCAACAAGGAATGATCATTCTGTGTTCTTGGATTTAACATGACATCTGTAACAAAAGGATAAATGATTGATTCACCTAAATCATTTCAAGTAAGGTACTTGAATGGGATGATGTTATTGAATGGCCATAAGTCATGCGTATTAAGGGTAGTAAACCATTGTTAGGCGGTATTTACTGCTTGCATCAATCTTCTATGAATCTTGGGCAAGTGGGAGATTGTAGGATTCTATGTACCCAAGACACTTAGAATATTGATGTGGTTAGTACGTTATGATCCAAGTCGGGTTATACCCAATAACAAGCTTAGCAAACACCAATTAATATTTAATTGATGATATAATCATGCAATTAAATATTTACACCAATTTAGAAAATGGGTTTTCTAAATAAGTTGCATGTGAGATGGAACAACTTATTAGGATATCTTGTTCAAAAACATTACTTAGTGTTATTTAAGTTAGTTAGATAATATTAAATAATAAGAAGAGTGTATAAGTTATACAATTAAAAGTTAATTGTACAACTTATAAGGGACTAGTTTATAAAGTTAGTGGATGAATGTTTTACAATTAAAAGAGACTACTAATTCAAATTAGTGGGTAATATATTTGGGTGGGAATCTCTTGGAGAAGAGCATGCAACCGTTCCCCCTTTTTATATTTGTTCTCATAGCACTCCATCTTCCACTAACTCTTCTTAATACAAGAAGAGATTCTCCACTCTCTTGTGAGCTACAAAAGCAAAAGAACTAGTCCACTATCTAAGGGGAACACTCTTTCATACATGCAAACTAGAACATAACAAAATCTCTCTTCCTCTCTCTCTCTCTAAGTTACGGAACTCAGCAGCAGCATTAGAGGTTTGAAGAACATTTTTGGTGTTCATTTTTAGTGATAATCTACCTAGCAAGATGAGGAGTTTGCATATAAGCTTGGGGTATACACACTTGAGGGTTCCTCCTCTTGGAACCTTGGTCATTTAATCCTCCCATTTTGCTGCTGGATGTTCACGTTATTGAAAGGCTGCTGGCAGCTTTCCATTTGGAGTATTGGTGTCCAAATCCAAGCAATCAAGATGCTTACTTAGAGCCAAGTGGGAGTGAACACTTGAAGACTTCAAAGCTTGAAGTTTTGGGCATATTTTCAGCTTTTCTTTTGGCCGAATTTCAGCATCTATTCTATTCTTTCTGTCGACATTTGTAGCTTGGAGAAAGGTAGTTATGGCAGCCCCTTGTGGCTGTCATATTATGTGTTTTAGTGTTTACATAGCATGCTCATTCACATATAATGATCCTTTGTTTTATGGGTTTGTTTTATACATCAATATGGTCATCTAATGAACATATTTTTCAGCTTATAAACATGGTTATAATGCTTTACTTCCGCTGCGTTTTCAGAAAGTTTAAATGGTTAAACTATGATTTTATGTTCTAACAAACCCAACAGTTTTGCCAATTTATATTTTAGTACTTTGAGTTTAAACTATTTATGAAATGCTTTCGCAAATGTTCTAAAGTTACAAACTCTGATCTATTTTATACGGTTCATATATCGTCGTTCTAAGTAACTAATGACTGGGATCCTGGTTTGTTCACACGCCTCACGGTAAAACTCCACACTTGGATTTTGAGGGTATGACAGATTGGTGTCAGAGCCATTGGTTATAGGGAACTAGGTTGTATACACACTAGTCAATAACCGCACACAGTTAGTTAGTTAGTTACTTGTTCTTTATTCCCCTACTGTATACTTATTGGCATACACATCACGTACTCTGCAGTATGACATCATCTTCACGAGCTGCGGGTAAGATAACAGCAGGTTCTGAATTCCCTACACGTTCTGATTCCCATCCTTCTCCTCCTGTACCCGACCGAACACCTGAGTGGCCTCGACTAGACTACCCTCCTGGGGAGATGAATTGGGATTAACCGTTCGCGCTGATGGAACACGATGCCCTACGGGATTGGAGATTTTATCCTAAATATGTGGGCCACATGATATATAGGGAGTGCGTGCCTACTAAGAGGCCAAGGACTAGGATCAGTTCTGGGCAGTCTGCACTTTCCCTCCCTTCGATAAAACAATCTACCAAACAGATGATTGCAGTTTTGGTTGCTACCTTGGACACGGAGAAACTATGCACTCAATGGCTTACTAGATTAGTCGTTGAACTATGACATCAGATGCGAGAGATAAAGAAAGAAGTGGCTGAGGTGAAAGACCTACATTACGAGTGCTATCAACATCAACGCACTTTGGCTGACAGGATGGCTCAGGCAACTCACTAATCAGAGGCCCAAGACAACACCATACATGATCATAGGGTGAGACTTGCTGCCTTGGAGGCACAGTTCATGATGATGCATATAGTTGTGGAACCAGAGGTGGAGCCTGAACAAGAAAAGACCCTAAAGAAGAACCGGAGGAAGCCCTAGAAGAAGAGGAAGAAGAAGACCCCGAGGAAGAACCTGAGGAAGCCCCAATAAAGGAAGAAGAGCTCGATAAGATGGAGGAAGACAGTGATGAATCCGATGTTCTAGACTGATCTTCACTTTCATTTGACTTAGACTATGTAGTGTTTTTTTTGAAAACCTATGTGGGAAGGGTTGTTTCCCACGCGACTGAAAAACTAAAATTTTTGATATTGATTGAAAATTTTGCGAGATGGTTATAATTTATTTATCTTTGATTATTATTTTGGTTATAAATGTTTGGTTGATGAACTACTTAATTTTCTTACTATCTACGCTTTAATAAGATGAATATGTTACATGTTACTCATTTTTGGTGTTTGTGAATGTAAAGTGAAAATGGAAGCCGGTGGTAGAGGACGTGGCGCTGGACGTGGCGCTGGATGTGGCGCTGGATGTGGCGCTGGACGTGGTGCTGGATGTGGCGCTGGACGTGCGCGCGGTGCAGGAGCGGTTATATGACCCCTGCAGAACCGACTACTCTGATCAATGAGCATGTGCAGGCGGCAGTGGCTGCAGTGCACACTACACAAATACCCGCTGCACAGCCAGCAGGTAAATGATACAAGTGATTTGACAACTACTCTTGTTGCTTGTTTAAACTATTATACTAACAATTTGGACTTGTTGAAATAGGACCCCCACCCTGTATCACATCTATAGTGGAGCTGAGGGTGCTGTTGGACTGGTTAGGTGGTTCGAGAAGACTGAATCAGTCTTCACCAAATGCAACTGCCCACCGGTTGAGCAGGTAAAGTACGCGACCATGACTCTAGAGGGCGCAACACTTTCTTGGTGGAATGCCCAGGTCCAAATGTTGGGTCCAGCGATGGTCAACGACTTACCCTAGGATGAGTTCAAGGCAATGATGACTGAGGAGTATTGCCCTCGTGATGAGATGCAAAAACTAGCGATGGAGCTGTGGCAGCTAAATATGCAAGGTTCTGAGATTGAGACCTACACAACCAGGTTTCACGAGTTGGCAACATTGTGCCCCAGGATGGTGACCCTGATGCACAAAAGAATAGAGTTATATCTGTGTGGTTTGGTTCCTGAAATCCAAAGCATGGTCACTGCCTCCAACCCCACTACCATTCAGCAAGCGATTCGGTTGGCTCAAAAGTTGACCGACAAGGCAGTGGAATAAGGTAAACTGCCAAAACAGGGTACGGTGGCTAGTGTACCAGCGGTGGCGAGTGAACCAGACAATAAACAAAGTGTGACGGTCCAAACAACAAGGGATCAACTTCAGGCAACCAGCAGTAGCAACATCAGCAACAACTGAGGAAGTTTGATAACAATTGAGGTTTCAATCAGACCGCCACTACCAACCAAGGGCAAGGAGGATACATGGGAAGGTATCCTAAGTGTAACGATTGCCACTACCATCACACCAGCAGGTGTGACAACTTCAAATGCCAAAGGTGTGGGAAGTTGAGACACGGCAAGCTGATGAAAAAGCCACAACAATCACAAGAAAGACCTAAGGGTTATTTCGAATATGTGAAAGAAGGACACTACAAGAGAAACTGCCCTCAGCTGAGGAAAAATGGCAATGATACGGGAAACAACAACAACAACAACAACAATGCCGGGAATGATTGAAACAATGGTGGGAATAATGGTGGAGCTAAGGGAAGAGCCTTCGTTATGGGTTCAGGTGAGGCTTTAAATGACCCTACTATTGTAACTGGCAAATTTATTATTAATGGTCATTTTTCTACTGTATTATTTGACACTAGAGCCGATAAGAGTTTTATTTCCACTAAATTCTGTAGTCTTATGAATGATATGCCTTCTACCTTGGATATCATCTATACCGTAAAGTTAGCTGATGGTAAACAAATTCACACCACACACAATCACAAGGGTTGTAAGATAGAACTGAACGAACACGTTTTTGACATAGATCTTATGCCCATTACACTTGGGAGTTTTGATACGGTTATGGGAATGGATTGGCTATCCGGGAAGCAAGCAGAGGTAGTGTGTCATGAGAAGATTGTACGTATTTCCCTTGAGGATGGCGAAATTCTTTCGGTCAAGGGCGAAAGGAGTGGTATTGTGATAGGAATCATATCAATAATGAAAGTGCAGAAGATGCTACGTAAACGTCGACTAGCTATACTGGCCTTGGTGACTGACAAGCAACAAGAGGAAAGGAAGATAGAGGATATTCCAGTGGTTCATGACTTTCCAAAGGTGTTTCCAGGGGATTTGCCTAGATTACCACCTTATCCCCAAGTGGATTTTTAGATTGAGTTGACTCCTGGTGCGGCCCCAATCACTAAAGCACCTTATTGATTAGCACTAAATGAATTACAGGAGTTGTCAGCATAACTTCATGAACTGCTAGATAAGGGCTTTATCTGACCTAGCTCATCACATTGGGGAGCCCCTGTCCTTTTTGTTAAGAAGAAGGATGGCACCTTTCGAATGTGCATCGACTACAGGGAGTTGAACAAGGTCACAGTCAAGAACCGGTACCCCTTACCTCGTATTGATGATTTATTCGATCAACTTCAGGGATCCAGCTACTATTCTAAGATTGACTTATGATCCGGTTATCATCAGTTGCGAGTCCGAGAAGAAGACATCTTGAATACGGCATTCAGGACTCGCTATGGCCATTATGAATTCTTGGTTATTCCGTTTGGGTTGACTAATGCACCAACGGTTTTCATGGACCTCATGAACCGTGTGTGCAAACACTATCTTTATCATTTTGTTATTATGTTTATCAGTGACATATTGATCTATTCTAAGACCAAGAAGGAACACGAAGAGCATCTACGATTGATCTTAGAATTGTTAAAGAAGGAGCAACTATATACTAAATTCTCTAAGTATGAATTCTGGATACGAGAGGTGCAGTTTCTGGGTCATATTGTGAATGAGAAAGGAATCCATGTAGACCTTACAAAGGTGGAAGCAATTAAGAATTAGACGGTTCCTAAGACGCCTAGTGAGATACGTCAATTCCTTAGACTGGAAGGATATTATCGATGCTTCATTGAGGGATTTTCCAAGATTTCCAAACCCCTCACTGCCTTGACACATAAAGGTATAACGTTTAAATGGGGAGAAAGTCAAGAATCAGCCTTCCAGTTGTTGAAACAGAAACTCTGTAGCATACCGATACTGGCACTACCAGAAGGGACGGATGATTTCATGGTATACTGTGATGCATCCATCCAGGGACTGGGTTGTGTTTTGATGCAACGAGATAAGGTGATAGCCTACGCCTCGAGACAACTGAAGGTTCATGAAAAGAACTATACCACCCATGACTTGGAATTGGGTGCAGTGGTTTTTGCATTGAACATCTGGAGACATTACTTGTACGGTACAAAATATTTAAACCGATCACAAGAGTCTTCAGCATATCTTTGAGAAGAATGAACTAAATATGAGGCAACAGCGCTGGGTGGAGTTACTGAATAACTATGATTGCGCAATCAAGTATCACCCAGGGAAGGCAAACATGGTTGCCGATACACTAAGCCGGAAAGAAACAGCTAAGCCTAAACGAGTGCGAGCTTTACAGCTTACTATCATCACTCAACTACCTGAACAAATTAAGGAAGCACAGACAAAAGCGCTAAAAGCAGAAAATATGGGTCTGAATCATTGCGTGGGATGGATAAACAGCTTGAGGTGAAAGCTGACAGGATTTGTTACTTCATGGATAGACTTTGGGTGCCTGCCTATGTAAATATAAGAGATTTGGTTATGAGTAAGGCGCACAAGTCCAAAGACTCAATACATCCCAGTTCAGATAAAATGTATCATGACCTTAAGGCGTACTATTGGTGGCCTAACATGAAGGCAGATGTAGCTACCTATGTGAGTAAGTGTTTAACCTGCTCCAAGGTCAAAGTCGAGTATCAGAAGCCATCAGGATTACTGGAACAACCTGAGATTCCTTTATGGAAGAGGGAGCAGATTTCTATGGATTTCATTACTAAATTACTCAGGACTCCTAGCGGTTGTGACACGATATGGGTAATTGTGGATAGGTTGACTAAGTCTGCTCCCTTCTTGGCAATCAAGGAAACGGATAAGATGGATAAGCTGACTCAAATCTATCTGAAGGAAGTAGTCACTCGGCATGGAGTGCCAATCTCGATCATTTTTTATTGTGATGCTCTCTTTACTTCTCATTTCTGGCAGTCGCTACAGAATTCTCTAGGTACACGCTTAGACATGAGTACTGCTTATCATCCTCAAACTGACGGACAGAGTGAGCGCACTATACAGACCTTGGAGGATATCTTACGGGCGTGTGTAATCGATTTTAGGAATAATTGTGAAGTTCGTTTACCCTTAGCAGAATTTTCTATAACAACAGTTACCACACCAGTATTCAAGTGGCACCGTTTGAGGCACTGTACGGGCGGAAATGTAGGTCACCAGTTTGTTGGGCAGAAATTGGTAATAGTCAATTAACTAGCCCTGAATTAGTACGTGAGACCACTGAGAGGATAGTACAAATAAGAAATCATATGGCAGCAACTCGAGACAGACATAAGAGCTACGCGGATAAACAAAGGAAACCCTTAGAGTTTCAAGTCGGTGATAAAGTATTGTTAAAGGTCTCACCATGGAAAGGCGTAATTCATTTTGGAAAATGAGGGAAACTTAACCCACGGTATGTTGGACCATTCTAGATCATCGAACAGAATTGCCCGGTGGCATACGGATTAAGGCTACCCGATTCCTTGAGTGGAATTCATGATGTATTCCATTTCTCGAATTTGAATAAATGTTTAGCTGACGAGACTTTGATTATACCACTCGAGGAAGTACAAGTCGACGAACAACTATGATTCATTGAAGAACCGGTTGAGGTAATGGACCGAGAGGTCAAGACCTTAAAACAAAGCAAAATCCCTATCGTCAAGGTTCACTGGAACTCGAAACGTGGGAGGAGTTCATGTGGGAACGCGAGGATCAGATGAAGCTCAAGTACCCCCATCTATTTGAAACAACGACCACTACCGGCGAAGGTAATGATTAAATTTCAGGACGAAATGTCTTTCAACATGGGGATAATGTCACAACTCACCCAAAACTCATTCGATTTTGATTTATTTCTTATGCCGATGCAGTAGACCAGTGATGTAACTCAACCATGTAATGCAATTTTCGGGACGAAACTTCTTTCAACATGGAGATAATGTGACATCCTGCAATTTTCCGTTACCAAACTCCGTTAGTTCCGTTAGGTCATGCATACACGTGTCATGGGCACACACAAGTTGTCTTTGAACGTTGGTGACTTCATAATAATTAACAATGATAAACTGATAAAAAAAACTAACCAATAATATGATTATTAGGTTATGCTTATGTGCTTACACGATTTAAATATTATTTGTGAATTTTACGCGATAATGTGACTACGTGTAATATATATTCTATGTATTTTGTGACTAATTGAGAATGAATATGATTATTATTAGTGATTAATAATATTTATATTTGTAGCTAAAAACTATTTAAAAAGTGTTTAAAAAGATTAGTTTTATAAAATATAAACAAAAGGGAGTTAAGTGTAATAAACCTAAACAATACTTAACAAAAATTAAACCCAAAACCCCTCCCCACCCTCTTTTGACCGGAAGCAATCCTCAAACACCCCTTTCATTTGAAATTGATCAAGGAACAAGCAATCCAAGTTGATTTTGATTGGAATCCAAGTGTTACAAGTTGATTTCAAGTGCTAATCATCATCTAAACACATCCAAAGGTAGGTGTTATCAAGTTGTTCATAATTTTTGATGATGATGAACCATATCACATAAATTGGGCATGAAAATATGAAATTAATGATGAGTTTATGATGATATGATGTTAGTTAAGTTGTGTGAATGTTAATCTAAGTTGATTGTGCAAGAAATCCATAATTTTGATGACCTAGTTCATACCTTACTCAAAATAGTAACTTTTAATGATGACCTAGTTCATACCTTACTCAAAATAGTAACTTTTTATCATAAGATTGTCCAATTGATGTTGTTTGATGATGTTTTGATGTTAGTTGGATTGTATTGATTTTAGTTTATGATGATTTTGCAAGGAAATCCATGATTTTGATGTGTAGTTCATACATTACTAATAATAGTAACTTTATTTCATGAACTTGATGATTTGATGATGGATTGATGATGTTAGGGTGTTAATGATGTTGTATGAATGTTGGGATCATGATTATAATGCTATAAATCCAAGAATTGATCATGTAGTTCATATCTTGCTAAAAGTAGAAACTTTTAGATATGAGATTTGTGAATTATGGTGATTTGATGATGTTGGTCATGTCTAGATGTTAGTATGGAATTGATTAGGTATGTTGTTTATGAATTCATGAAAGAATTAAGTGTTGAATTGACATTGGGATATTACTTTCCCAAAAGGGAAACTTTAATTTGGAAAATCATTGGATGTTGTGAATTGCACATGTTTATGATTCTAGGATCATGAAAGGATATTTATTGGTGATGTCTAATGTGTTGGATTGTGTTAATTGGGTTGTTTGGATGGTTGATGAACTAGTTGGAAGAATCTAGGTTGCTTGGAAAATATGCATGAATACAAGTATGATGTTTAATACCAAATGTTTGTATGATGTATGATGTTGTTGATGTGACTTAGGATGTACAACATGGATTATTATTTGTGATTAGGAAGTCATGATTGGGATTGGAATTGATCATTGCTATGAATGTTGAATTGTATGAAACTGGTGATCAATGTGATTATGCTAAACTGAAGTAGTGTAAGGATCTTGTTAGAACTATAGTTGATGATAGGATATACATGGATTACTTGTATGATTATCATGTATGATACATTTCTACACTTGATTAAATAGGAATTAAACTAATATATCATTAACGGGTCAAACGGGTGAACTAGGACAAATGAGTCTTGTTTTCTAAAACCTTTGGTCAATGTGTTAATTGTGCACTTAGTGTTGTTAGAGATTCAGTGTACACGTACTTATGTACTTGCGTATTCTAGGTAACCTCTGAAGGTTGTCTTTCCCTCTCTCAAGTTAGCTTTAATATCATTCGAGTGCACACCAGGTGAGTTCATGCCCTACTTTTTATACACTGTCTCTTTTGGGAGAGATAACATAGTTGTTTACAAACACATCACTGTTATAAGTTGTGTATAGTTTAACATAGTGTAATTTACCTTGAAAGTCCTCACACTTTCGGATGGTTAATATTGGTAACTAGCGGGAAATGTTGGGTAGTACTACTGGACCTAACAAGCCCCGCCTATGCTACTCGATGTCAAACGGGTGTAATATTGTCCTAAACACAAACATTCATCACTACATGGTAGGTTCTGATGGGAGGCAAACTGTGACAACCCGGAAAAATTCATGATTTATTTCGTGTAGTATTTATATGATTTTTATATTTTATTGTTATTATTATTAATTTGATAATAATATTGAAAATAAAAAATAATAAAAACAATACTAATAATAATATTGTTGATAGTAATAATAATGATAATAATATAATAATAATAATAATATTAATAATGAAGTCCAGGGGGTTGAATTGCCAATTTTGAAACTTTAAAACAAAGTTTATACATGAAATAACAAACATAGTAAACCACAGGGACCATTCTTGTAATTATTTCAAAAACCAGCAACCCCCCCCCCCCCCCCCCGACACCCTGTTCTCCGGCCGAACTCCGGCCAACTCCGGCCAAATCTCCGGCGAGATCCAATACCGAAAACCACACGGTTTTAATTCAAACAAATGCTACCGACACAACCATGTGGAAGATTCGAACCAAAACCCCACATCAATTAGAAAAATGTGAGTGCGATCGATCCTAACCGATCCACTTTAACTTTCGGCCACTTTACAGGCCAACAAACGCACTACAATTCTATAATATTTGAATTTACACTACCTAAACAATTGCATAAGTGTTACTAATCGAACACAACCTTCAATTACACCTGCAAACCACAAATCACACCGATCGATCCTCTCCCTCATTCGCGGACCTGCAACTGATCGAACACTCCTATTCGAGTTACAAACCTCGAAATTTCTAGAGGGCTTTTGATCATTAGGGTTATTGGAAACTTCCTGTGAAGTTAATTTCATTTTTATCTACGTTTGATCATCGTTTGAATTCCACATTGGTCCGACCTGTTCTTCGATTGATTCTTAACATTCTGCATAACGAAACAGGTAATTGAACATAGCAACAAACTCGTTTCATGCAGGGATTGAAAGCCCTATGCTTAATTTCATTATCATAATCGATTGGTGGATCAATTTGATCCAAAATCGATTTAGGGTTCATCGATTTGGGGGAAATGGGATTGATGCTGTTTAAAAGAAATGGGAGCCGTGAACCATTGCGGCTATATGCCTTTGGTTCACTGGCTTGGGTTTGGGTTTGTGTGTTTGTGGTCGCGGGTTCGAACCCGGCCACCAACATATTTTTTTAAAGTGTTTTTGAACCATTTAAAAATACAGAAAAATAACTAAAAATTATAAAACAGTTTTTATAAACTTTGCTAATTTTATAAGTTATTTAATTATATTCTGGAAATTATTTCATTAAAAACCTTATTAGTTATTTATTTATAAAAATTATTACAAATGTTATAAATTGTTATTTTTATAAAAATGGATTATAAATAATGATTTAAATCATCAAATTATTAATGGACATTATATTAATTATGGATTAATTATGATTAGATAAATACAAATTAGATTTTATAAATTTAAATATTTATAAAATCTTACAAAATTAAATATAAACTTACATGTTTAAATAACGTATACAATTTATTTAGAATATAATGATATGTTAAAAATCATTATTAAACTAATTAAATTTTATGGAAATCTTTAATTATTAAAGGATTAACAAAGATGATTAAATGATTAGTTATATGTTTATAACAAATCCCAGAAAACCAAACCCTAGATCAATTGAACAGCAGGTTTAAGATCTAACTTATTTAGGTTTTGGATTTATATCTGTTTGCTTACGTGAATTATAATTCCTTAGCAGGAATTTACTAGCTTGTCAACACCACATAAGAACTGAGGTGAGTTCATAACTATTCCCCTTTTTAACCATTTAAATATTTTGGGGCTGGAATACATGTTGTAATTGAAATTACAAAATATTTTTGTGTATTATGTTAAATAATAATTTGATCATATTTATGATTACATATGGTTACTATGAAAATCCTTCTCTGTAAACTGGACTATAAACTAGCAGGGATCTTTTGGATAGTACTATCGGGGAGTGACTTACCCCCACAAAGGTTTGGACATGTGGTCCTTACCAAGATGCATAAAGATCTTATTATCATTCGGGATGACTTGTTCTGGTGTGAGAAGGCAGATGTGCACTATGTTAAGTTTGCCATTATAGTTCTATTTACAACCCATATGAGGATAAATATAAAGGAGGATTTGCTCCCTCTGATTTGAAATTATTATGATAACATAATATACACATGAAAAAGATATAAAATTATGATACATGGGCAAATCCTATGTGAAGGATTTGTTGGGCTTGTACATAGAAATAATAAACTATGATACAAGGGCAAATCCTATATGAAGGATTTGTTGGGCTTGTACATAGTGGGTATGTGGGATAGCGGGTTCACCTTATTAAAAAGGGTTCCGACAGGCTATTCATATACCGGTAAGTAATTTAAACTCACACTTTTACAATAAATCCTTCTTTGAATGATAATTAATGGTTTATCAATTATGTTTTACTTACCTATGAACTCACCAACCCTGTGTTGACACTTGATTTACATGTATTCTCAGGTATCTATTATGAGCTTATGGACATGCACGTAGGATCATATAAGAGCTCAAGATACATATTGTTTATTATCTGAGATATGATTAGACGTGTTGTTAAGATACAATCTATCTTTTATTTCCGCTGCGTATAATATCTAATGCTCTGAATAATAATGAATTGATTATCTAAAACTTATCATATAGATAACTGCATCTCACGTGTAACTATCGTGTTCGATCCTGTTTGCTCACCCCTCCGTGATAGATTCCAGACCCGGAATTTGAGGGTGTGACAGATTGGTATCAGAGCCATTGGTTATACTGAGTTAGGAATTGCATCTAGCCTATAGCCACACACAATAGTTGCACAAAGTAAATTGCCTTAGTTAGAGATTGAATAGGATTAAGAAGTTATATGCTTAAACTTAGATAGTTGTTTTCCTAAACATAACTTTGACTCATTGACTCTTTTCGATAATTCCTAAACTTATTCTCAACGACATGTGGGATCTACCCTTATCATCGTGCCTAAATCAAATGGTTTTCAAAATGAGCTTTGAATCGTTATTTGTGGCTTTCAAATTCGTCAAAGTCTGTGTCTTACAACTTGAAACATGTAATGCTGGAAGAGCGTGATGCCTGTATCTTGAGGTGTTCTGTCTAGTCAAGGTATTCGTATAAATCCAAATCAACCGATGGACCTGTTTACCTTACCTGGGAACTCTCAGGATGAGTATCTACTTATAGGTACACATGTCTTCAACAAAGTTGTGATTGACTCAATACTTTGATTTGTCAACATACTCGCTTTGATTTACGAATCAAACGATTACATCTGGAACATCTCATTGCTATTATGCCAAATTCTCGATTGTCGTTTTCATGTTGAATAGCTCATATTACCCAATTTCCATGAAAAATTCTTAATGATCTTTCAGAATGGCTTCTCGTCAAATCCGTTCACGGTCTAGAAACTCTGGTCGTAAGATTGCTGCTATTGTAGCACGTGAAGTTACTGTGTTCAATACACAAGTCTATAAGGCAAATGGGTCAAATTACCTTGACGTGTTCCATTTAAGCTATACTTGTCCTAATTTAAAGAGAGACTTGTTTCCCTAGTACTTGCCCTGACATGGTTATACCTGAAATCCTGAAAGTATGAAGGATAGGCAGCTATCATTAGACATATTGTACTTATGTGCTTGTAGTTTACTTGCTATTACTTAAGTCTTGTCCTACTTAGAGCCTTCATGGTATTTCCAATCATGATATTAATTTTATCTTTTAAGAGACATTCCTCCACTTAGCATTTCAGTAACTGAGGGACTGATTGAATGCTTAGAATGAAAGTGGATTACAGGAAATATAGAAGGGTGATGATACTCTCTATACATACATTATTCTTTGGGATGATGCTAAGGAAAATTAGGATGTCGTGTAACCAGTTTAAGCATATTCTTAGTATACCGGTGATGTTTATAAATAGGGTTACTATTATCTAAGGAATGAAATGCAAAAGTTAGAATTGTACTTCTAAAATCATGCAATGGTAGGGTTAAGTCATACTCCTTATACTGACAAACTCCATGAATTGATAAAACTGATGTCATACCTTATGACATTAGACCAAATAGAATTAAGAAGGACACTGGTAAAAATCTAGTGAGTAGTAGAATAAGCCTCTCTGATGGTTTAGATGATTTGCTTAGTGCCAATGTAGTGAACCTAGCTATGTTGGTTGATACGATTAAGCTAACATGTGTTAAACGGGGACATTAAGAAGGATAGAGTTCCGACCATTACCATAAGTGTGCCCTAGGTTGATTAGGACCCCAATACAAGTTAGAAACAATCAGAATTATGAAATGGCTATAACTAGAAAGTAAGAATAGTTAAATTATGGAAATAAAGGTAATACATCACGCGGTCATACATTTATGACTGAAGCAAGCCATATTCGACAAGACCAAATGTTGTTTCATGCACATACCTTATCATTGGTAGCTACACATCTATTTGATACCAGGGTTGATAATAGCTTTGATTCTTCTGGAATTATTCTTCAACTTAGCATTAACCCTAGTTGCTTAGAAATTATCTCTAGACACGGAGTGCCAGTGTCTATCGTTTCTAATCGTGACGCACGATTTACATCCATCTTTTGGAATAAACTTCAGAAAGCTCTAGGTACTTGCCTAGATATGAGCACAGCCTATCCTATCACCCTAAGACTGATGGTCAAAGTGAAAGAGCCATACAGACTCTTGAGGATATGCTTAGGGTTTGTGTTATTGATTTTGGAAAGAACTTGGAAGGTCATCTACCTTTGGTAGAATTATCATATAAAATAGTTATCATTCGAGCATCAAGGCGGCACCATTCGAGGCCTTATATGGACGTAAATGTAGATCACCGCTTTGCTGGGCAGAAGTTGGAAATAGTCAACTTACTGGCCCAGAATTGATCTTTGAAACTCATGAGAAAATTGTCCAGATAAGTGAACGCATGGCTGCTGCCAGGGATCGCCAGAAAAGCTACGCTGATAAACACTGTAAGCCACTTGAATTTCAGGAAGGAGATAAAGTTTCGCTAAAGGTATCTCCCTGGTAGGGAGTTATACGCTTTGGGAAACGAGGGAAATTGAACCCTCGCTACGTGGGACCTTTTGAAATTGTCAGAAGGATTGGCCAAGTAGCCTATGAATTAAATCTACCTGCTGAACTTGGTGGTGTGCACAATGTTTTTCACGTATCCAATCTAAGGAAGTGTTTATCCGATGAATCACTTGTTGTGCCTTTAGAGGAACTGCAAGTAGATGAGAAACTCAGGTTTATCGAGGAACCAATTGAAATCATGGATAAAGAAGTTAAACAACTTAAGCATAGCAAGATTCCGATTGTCAGAGTTCGGTGGAACTCCCGGCGTGGTCCTGAGTTCACTTGGGAACGAGAGGACGAAATGATGCGCAAATATCCTAACCTGTTCAAGAATGTTGCAAGTACTTTTTAATTTTCGGGACGAAATTCCTCTAACAGGGGGATGATGTGACAACCCGGAAAAAATTCGTGATTTATTTCGTGTAGTATTTATATGATTTTTATATTTTATTGTTATTATTATTAATTTGATAATAATATTGAAAATAAAAAATAATAATAATAATACTAATAATAATATTGTTGATAGTAATAATAATGATAATAATAATAATAAATAATAATATTAATAATGAAGTCCAGGGGGTTGAATTGCCAATTTTGAAACTTTAAAACAAAGTTTATACATGAAATAACAAACATAGTAAACCACAGGGACCATTCTTGTAATTATTTCAAAAACCAGCCCAACCCCCCCCCCCCCCCCGTCGACACCCTGTTCTCCGGCCGAACTCCGGCCAAATCTCCGGCGAGATCCAATACCGAAAACCACACGGTTTTAATTCAAACAAATGCTACCGACACAACCATGTGGAAGATTCGAACCAAAACCCCACATCAATTAGAAAAATGTGAGTGCGATCGATCCTAACCGATCCACTTTAACTTTCGGCCACTTTACAGGCCAACAAACGCACTACAATTCTATAATATTCGAATTAACACTACCTAAACAATTGTATAAGTGTTACTAATCGAACACAACCTTCAATTACACCTGCAAACCACAAATCACACCGATCGATCCTCTCCCTCATTCGCGGACCTGTAACTGATCGAACACTCCTATTCGAGTTACAAACCTTGAAATTTCTAGAGTGCTTTTGATCATTAGGGTTATTGGAAACTTCCTGTGAAGTTAATTTCATTTTATCTACGTTTGATCATCGTTTGAATTCCATATTGGTCCGACCTGTTCTTCGATTGATTCTTGACATTCTGCATAACGAAGCAGGTAATTGAACATAGCAACAAACTCGTTTTCATGCAGGGATTGAAAGCCCTATGCTTAATTTCATTATCATAATCGATTGGTGGATCAATTTGATCCAAGATCGATTTAGGGTTCATCGATTTGGGGGAAATGGGATTGATGCTGTTTAAAAGAAATGGGAGCCGTGAACCATTGCGGCTATATGCCTTTGGTTCACTGGCTTGGGTTTGAGTTTGTGTGTTTGTGGTCGCGGGTTCGAACCCGGCCACCAACATATTTTTTAAAGCCTTTTTGAACCATTTAAAAATACAGAAAAATAACTAAAAATTATAAAAACAGTTTTTATAAACTTTGCTAATTTTATAAGTTATTTAATTATATTCTGGAAAATTATTTCATTAAAAACCTTATTAGTTATTTATTTATAAAAATTATTACAAATGTTATAAATTGTTATTTTATAAAAATGGATTATAAATAATGATTTAAATCATCAAATTATTAATGGACATTATATTAATTATGGATTAATTATGATTAGATAAATACAAATTAGATTTTATAAATTTAAATATTTATAAAATCTTACAAAATTAAATATAAACTTACATGTTTAAATAACGTCTACAATTTATTTAGAATATAATGATATGTTAAAAATCACTATTAAACTAATTAAATTTTATGGAAATCTTTAATTATTAAAGGATTAAAAAAGATGATTAAATGATTAGTTATATGTTTATAACAAATCCCAGAAAACCAAACCCTAGATCAATTGAACACCAGGTTCAAGATCTAACTTATTTAGGTTTTGGATTTGTATCTGTTTGCTTACGTGAATTATAATTCCTTAGCAGGAATTTACTAGCTTGTCAACACCACACAAGAACTGAGGTGAGTTCATAACTATTCTCCTTTTTAACCATTTAAATATTTTGGGGTTGGAATACATGTTGTAATTGAAATTACAAATTATTTTTGTGTATTATGTTAAATAATAATTTGATCACATTTATGATTACATATGGTTACTATGAAAATCCTTCTCTGTAAACTGGACTATAAACTAGCAGGGATCTTTTGGATAGTACTATCGGGGAGTGACTTACCCCCACAAAGGTTTGGACATGTGGTCCTTACCAAGATGCATAAAGATCTTATTATCATTCGGGATGACTTGTTCTGGTGTGAGAAGGCAGATGTGTACTATGTTAAGTTTGCCATTATAGTTCCATTTACAACCCATATAAGGATAAATGTAAAGGAGGATTTGCTCCCCCTGATTTGAAATTATTATGATAACATAATATACACATGAAAAGGATATAAAACTATGATACATGGGCAAATCCTGTGTGAAGGATTTGTTGGGCTTGTACATAGAAATAATAAACTATGATACAAGGGCAAATCCTATGTGAAGGATTTGTTGGGCTTGTACATAGTGGGTATGTGGGATAGCGGGTTCACCTTATTAAAAAGGGTTCCGACAGGCTATTCATATACCGGTGAGTAATTTAAACTCACACTTTTACAATAAACCCTTCTTTGAATGATAATTAATGGTTTATCAATTATGTTTAACTTACCTATGAACTCACCAACCCTGTGTTGACACTGATTTATATGTATTCTCAGGTATCTATTATGAGCTTATGGACATGCACGTAGGATCATATAAGAGCTCAAGATACATATTGTTTATTATCTGAGATATGATTAGACGTGTTGTTAAGATACAATCTATCTTTTATTTCCGCTGCGTATAATATCTAATGCTCTGAATAATAATGGATTGATTATCTAAAACTTATCATATAGATAACTGCATCTCACGTGTAACTACTGTGTTCGATCATGTTTGCTCACCCCTCCGTAATAGATTCCAGACCCGGAATTTGAGGGTGTGACACAAACAAACGAAACACATGTCAGCTTCGATCGCGAAATCACTATTGTTATTACTTGTGAATTTAGATTAGCTATCTAGTTCAATGCACCTCCTATGTTTTATAACTGTTACTATTTATGTTAAACGCAAACTCTTAAACTCAACAATCATTGTGTTGACTTTTTAGTATGCTATTCTCAGGTCATTAACTCTAATTGCTAGGAGCACATCACATTCTTGCATGCTTTGCAATACTTCTTATTGTGTCAAGAAATTTTTTTATTACTTATAAGTTTTAAATAATGGTTTGGCGCGTGCTTTGCCAATTTACATTTTCAGTACTTTGAGTTTAAACTATTTATGAAATGTTTCCGCAAATGTGTTAAAGTTACAAACTCTGATCTATTTTATAAGTTGCATATAGCGTCGTTCTGAGTAACTAATGACTGGAATCCTGGTTTGTTCACACGCCTTGCGGTAAAACCCCGCATGTGGATTTTAAGGGTATGATAGTGATCACCTCTCATATATTGGCCACGCAACTCGGTTGAACACATTCTCCAAACAAAATGTGTACAATCTATACTGCCAAGCATACCGGGAAGGTGATACTTATCCTCGTGTGCCTGGTACAAAGGTGCAACATCGTGGCTTGTAGGTCTACGAATGAACTCCCTACCATATAACTTAATAATGGCATTGTAAAAAGATTGTAGACATTCACGCGAAGTGCGAGCAGACATACATAAATACTAATCATACTCGTTTGGAGTGTTATCTGTTGTGAGTGTTACCTGTTGCGAGTTGTCTGATCGTCGACGTGCATTTTTGTAGCAGGGTGAAACACTTTTTCATCCTCCCGTCAAGGTCCTCTTGGAACCATTCTTCTTTCGATTCGACATCGTCGACTATTTTTAAGAATAAACGTTTCGACATACGATACCGTCCTCGAAACGCTTGTTCATCGTATTTCGAATCATCAATGAATTAGTCGTTCATAAGTAGCTCGTGACCTGTTACACGATCGCGTGGAACGTATATTTTTTTATAAGAATTACTTTTCGTATCCTCCAGGGCTTTGTCGACAAGTTTTTTCATAAAATATAAACTGGCATCATTCGAATTCAATGAATCCAAATCGTTTTTTGGAATGTACAAATTTGAAAACTTATCAGACATTGTTGTGTTTGTGTAATTGTTGTGTTTGTATGGGTTTGTTTGCTTTTGTGTAAATAATAGTGTGTATGTGTGTGAGTATTTATAGGGTAATTTTTTAAAATTAAAGGATAAAGCTGTTATTTTCGCGGCTACCCATCGGCTACTACAACACGAAACACCCTACCCTGCGTACCTGAGTGGGTACCCGCCTACCCGAGCCGGTACCCGAGGGTGCCCCCTCCTCCCTTAGTCTTTTCAAAAAATTCTAACAAAAAATGCTATCACCGTTAGTCCAAAAGATGAAAATAAGAATGATTTGTAAAACTCAAGCGAAGAATGGAGACAAATTAAATGTTGATACTTAAATGAATACATTTTACAAAACTCATGAACGAAAACCGAAATTAACTCATTAGATTATGATCCTTCGTAGAAAATATCTTGATGGACAAATATTGTACTTTTGAATAACTATAATATGAAAGCTAATGATTGTAATCCTTATTGATGCCCATTTAATCAATTGTTGTTTCTCTCATCGAAGTTCTAGAGAACACATGAAGAACACTATGATGATCAAATCTTCATCATAACTTGAACATCCAAATGAGGTTGGAGAAATTTCTACATACAGTATGATCTTGAAGAATATGTTTGAATCTTTCAACAAACAAGTTTTTCTTTCTTCTTTTTTTTATGTTAAAGATAATCAACAACACCTACCTGTACTATATTAATAACACATTTAACACGAATAAGATTGCCATTTTTCATTACTATTTCAGAGTTGTAAAGGGACAAAATTTTCATTTAATACATTAAATACCTTAATTATCTTTCACCAATTATGTGATTACAATTTGACTTTTAAAACCAAATTTCTCATGATTTTTAAAATAACTATAATTTTTTCATATGTATGTCTTTAAAAAAAACACACCATAAATACAAGTATTTTATTCACTTTTATTTAAGTATGATATTGCTATATTTTTTCCTTTATAAATTATAAAAATTTACATATTGTGTTCAATACGACAATACATGAACAACCCTGTAGTTTATATTAACACATGAGACGGAAAGAGTAAAACGAGTTTAATGGTAAAAACAAATCACAAGAAGGTCATTGAGCGTATACAACGACTACTTTTTGTCCAATGCCCAGAGGCCAGAACCAGTTTCCTAAATCGTTTTCTCTCAACCCGGTTTTTGATGTGGAGGGCCAAATTGGTTCCAAACCGACGGTTTCGAGCGGAGCGGTTTCTTTCATTACCAGTTTCAAACTGGTTTATGTATGGCTTGGGGTCTTGTGCGCCTTTAATTTCAATCATCGGTTATTCGGTTATGTGTTTTTTTCCCTTTTTTTTTGGCCCAAGTAATTTGGGTCCAATCTTTTAAGCCATATTTTTGTTACCCAATTCTCCTTGGCCCAAAATTAATTAGCGCAAAAGATAAGTTCTTACTTCCTACTTCCTAGCCCGTATTATTTTATTTAGACATTTTGTTCAATTAGTTTTTATAAAAATTATCATGATGACCTCGTGTTTTACGTATAATTACATAATCAATTTAAATATGTTTACAAAGAATTTACAACTGATTGTTTAAAATAAGTAGCTATGATCTATACTATATAATCAACAAAATATTTTTAAAGACACGTGATAACTTCTAGTTAAGTCTAAACATTTGTTTCTCACATTTTTCTTCTATGATATGAAAATGATAAGTAAACAAAAAATTAATTATCTAAAACATAAACTTCTTATTCTAATAAATTATTAAAAACATACTAAATTATAAAATTTCAATGATATCTTATCTTTAAATATAATTTTATAATTCTTGATTTTTATTATTTGTTATTTATAATTTTTTAAATTTTTATTATTTATTATATCATGAATGACTAATAACATGTAATATACGAAATATTAATAAACCCTAATAATTTTAATATGTTGAATTTTTCCTACTCATGTAATACACGATTTAATAATCTAGTTGTTAATATAGAATATATCATTCATAAAGTTATGTTTATGTTTGAATAGCTTGTAAGAATTTTATAGATACCAAGAGTAAATGGACATTCACATTTTCTAGCCGAGTTATAGAAACTTTAATGGATGTTAAAATCTACAAAACATACGGAATATTGTTAAACAGAATTTAGAAACAAATGGTTTGAAATATATGAAAAATCAAGTAAAATTGTTAACATAATTCGAGTGAGATTTAGCATTACATAGTTCATGTAACTAAACTGGTTAAATAAATGAATGAAATTTCGCATTGAATGGGTTATTCTTTTCAGTGGAAGAGGATTCCTTCATCAGATGAGGAGTGAATATAATGCCTTATTACTAGTACTTAACCCAATTATCTTGTCTTTAGCTGTGGATTCCTGGTGCTTGTTTTATGAAACCATTGAGAACTTTTCGGTTTCATCGGTCAAAAAGCTGTTGCAAGTTCAATCAAATGGTTCGAGGAACTCTGTTTTCTCATGGAACAATTGGGTTCCAATAAAGGTGTCTATCCTGGCTTGGAGAATTGCTTTTAATCGTATTCCGGTTCTTGTGGAGCTTGTGAAAAGAAATGTCATGGTTGACTCTATAAGGTGCCCAATTTGTGGAGACATTGATGAAACCGTTGAGCACCTATTTTTGACATGCCCGTTTGCTCAAGAGGTTTGGCTTGGCATTACTAAATGGTGTAAGTTCTCTCCATTTTTTCCTTTCACGGTTCAGGATCTTTTAGATGCTCATAATCATGTCAAAGGTTCGGCAAAATGGAGAAAGGTCTTGTATGGTATCTCCCATACTACCTTGTGGTCGATATGGGTTGCAAGGAATAAACTAGTGTTTGAACGCAAAATGGTGAATCTTTCCCTTACGGTTAGCGAAGTGCAATCATTGAGCTTTTTGTGGATCAAAGCAAGAGCCAAAATGGTGAATTTAGATTGGGATAAATGGAGGCAATTTCAAATCTCCTTGTTATGTTAATTGGCTTTTTGGTGTTAATGGATGTTTTATTGGTTATGTAATTGGCATGTTGTACTTTTTTGGGTTCTAGCTTCCCGCTAGTCTCTATAATTAATAAAATTTTTCGTTGGCCGCTAAAAAAAAACGTACACTAAGAAGTTTCTATAGTTCTCCCACTGAATTTTAACACTATCAAATTACAAAATAAACTATTATACCACTAGTTGATCCTTTAAACATACATTTCATATAGAAGGGTGTGTATACATATAACTACATATCATATGAGGATTGCAAAGGTGGGATCCCTTGCTCATTCCTAAAGAAATTATGAGGATCAACCATGGTCTTCACCACTACAAGCCTATTATAATTAACCTCTTTGAAATACCTCACCCCATAAACCATCCCCTCTTCATAACTGTTCTTCCCATAATGGTTCACACCATTGTCCAAGTCCCTATAATTGTAAAATGCTTCTCTAGGGTTCTTGGACACATATGGAGTCATATGCTCATGCATCTTCCTTGTAAACTCTATGTATTTTTCCGCGGCTTTGGTCCCTGGCTCGTCCCAGTATGTTTCATATTCAATCATCGCAATATTGCCTGCTCGATGAGGGTAGGGTTTGGCAAACTCTGAGATCTCCTCCATCCGCCCACCAAACGGACTGAAGGTGATCATTTGGTTTTCGAGTTCTTTCATCTTCTTGAATATGGACTTTAAACCTCTTTTCGAAATAGGGCGTCTTAAGAAGTCTGATTTGATCTTGAATGGTCTATCTCTCTCGGGTTGTTGGGTTCGAGAAAGTAGAGTCTCGATGGGTGTCCCAGTTGGGAACCCTGCGTAGACCAGAGTTGACTCGACCCAACTCATTTCAACACAGTTTGATTCCCGTAACCCTAATTCTGGGAAACTATTATCTGTAAGACTTAAGAGTCTTCTGGAGTTTCCCAGAAACAAGCTAGGGAATGAAGCCCGAACAATCTTCATTCCCTCGCTATCAGTTACCACATCAAAGCTCATTCGTATAAATAGATCCCTGTCTAATTTATTGGCGATTTGAAACCATTTGTAGGCAATGTTTACGATGCTTCTTTCCGATGTTCTTTTCACATAAAAAACAGTCACGCGAGGCGGGACACGAATCAATTTGAACCTAAAAGCAAGAACAACACCAAAGCTTGCACCACCACCACCAGTAATCGCCCAAAACAAATCTTCTCCCATTGATTCTCGATCCAAAACAACACCATTCACATCAACTAACAAAGCATCAAGTATAAGATCAACAGTCAAACCATACTTTCTAACCATATTACCATAACCACCACCACTACAATGTCCACCAACCGCAACCGTGGGACAAACACCACCCGGAAGACCATGGGTCCTGCTTTTCTCCCCAATCCGATAGTAAACCTCACCGAGGGTTGCGCCCGTCTGGACCCACACGGTCTCTTGCTCAATGTCAACATCTATCGCACGAAAATCAAACATGTCAAGGATAAAGAATGGCACAACGTCCGAATAGGGTAAATAAGAAAGCCCCTCGTAGTCATGACCACCACTTCTTGTTCTCATCTGCATCCCATGTATTTGGGCGCATATGACCGCGGCTCGGACTTGTGAGACGTGTGAAGGAGTGATGATCAGTGATGGTTTGGGTCTGGTGGAGTTGTGGAAAATAGGGTTTCGGATGTATGCATGGAAGACGTTGGAGAATGAGGAGTTGTCGGGGGTGTAGATGGTTCCGGTGATGGGGAAAGCGGGTTCGGACCGTCGGTTAAGGCAGTTGATGAAGGTGTTGGTTAGGTGGTCTGCTGAGGATGTCGTGGAGATGATGAAGAGGAAGAGGAAGAGGGCTAATATGATGAGTGATGACATGTTTGGGTAAAGTGAGCATATATGCATAGTGGGTACGTAATGTTTGTAATATTTATAGGTAATAAAATAAGTTGCATAGGTTTGTACGGCTCTTACTCCATATGTTACGGAATGTTTGTGAGTTGCTTGTGGGGTCAGTAGAAGAGAGAGGAGGGCCTCTAATGGTCTTTGCTTTAAAGAACAAATTATTAGAAAAATAATCATCAAATCTGTACATACACAAATAAGTCGATCAAGAGTCATGTACTACATGAATTAAATAATAATAATAATAATTATCAGAACAAGAATATATAATAAGAATAATAATATTATTATTATTATTTGGTAATGTGATTTTATGTAGATGACATGAAGTCTCAATTATGCCATGACTTTTAGAAATTATGTGAAAATGAGAATAGATTACATAATTATTTTTATAAGATTTTGATCAGGATTGACGGATGCTATGATACTATATTATACGAGGACTGTCCTTTTATTTTTGAATTTAAATTGACAATCGTTTAATTGAACTATCCCTTTGAATATTACATCATTTAACACATGCCCAACATGGCCGGTGGTCTAATTGTGCTTATTTCTCGCTCAAAGCTTTATTTTAATAACGTTTATTGTTAATTATATTTTGCTAGTTTTTTAAAATCAATCTAATTAATTATTATAATTTAGTTGAAACTTCTACAAACATGTATTATAAGGGAATGGTAAATTCATTTGATCATCAAAGATAATTTGTTATAGTAAAAAGAGATTAGTTATTTATTTCTCAACCAAATATCCACGTATGTCTAGGGATGACAATGAAACCCTAATTGGATCATCAAAGGTAACTTTTTCATTAAATTACCTTAAATGAGATTTATGTTCACGGTCCACTGGATTATCAATTTTTATTTCCCTCCGTGCTATCTTCATCTTTCTTTCTTGATCGGCTATTGCATCACTAACGACCACTAGCCCATCTGATCATCTTCATTACTCAAATATGGAACCTTAAGTAATTAGGCTGGTACGTCCCTGGAGAGAAGCTCGGATATCAATCCATCACCATCAGTCTCGAACATGGGATCACTTTCAGGAAGAAACTATAATTAGGTGCTATCTTCATCTAATAGTCCTTTCATTCCATCTTACTTTTCAACCCTTTGTAATTATAAATCGTGAAATTTTCTTACATTGATGTTAATTGAGACATTTTATGGTTTTGTGTGATAACTGTAATTGATTAATAGTTCCCAAGATATCTAACGAGTTTGGTCGGGTAAACCTAATGAGCATTTTAATAAACCAAAGTGTATTCCTTAAATCATTGGTATGTTGAAATCCAATAAGTAATTACCTGATAGATATCTGACAGGTTTTGGGCCGGGCATGGGACAAGTTTTATACTTGAGTATGGGAAAGGATCGCCCAAACCCGTCCTATAGCCATCATCACGTATATCCACTTTGTTCTTGGTTAAAGTATTCTGTTAATTTTTATTTTCACTTTACTACGTTATTAACAAACAAAATCTTGTTATGTTTAGATCTTAATAAAGTGGTAGGTGGTCTTGTTTTATTCGAAGAGACGTCTTGTTTTGCTTTTAGACTTTTGTTTTTACTTGTGAAATCTGTTAAACGTTTTGTTTGTGATAAGCAATAATAAACCTATAAACAGTAAATTTAAGTGCTAATAAACATTGTGTAATATGGTAAGGGGTTAAGCGTTACAAATTTTAAGCTATAAACTTTTTCCTTGATTATTGCACTTGTTAAACCCGAATACACAAGAAATTTTTGTAACATGACATTTGAAAAAAAACATTTTTAATTCGCCCTAAAACTGTTAAACTGCCATACTTTTTTGTGATTTGGTTCTCACGTACTCTGATCCATCTGAATAGTTAAAACTATTTAATTACCCAATTATTTTATTATAAACATAGTAAATTTATATTATACTATTATGTTTTTTAATATTTAACATATATGCTACCTAAAATCAAAAGTAAACTATGTACATTTTCAACTTATAGATAACCCACGTTCAAAATATGTAAGAATAATTAAGCAAAAGCAAATGGGCACAAACTCGTGTGAATACTCTTTTATTAAAGGACAGAAAAAGAGAGTATCTAACTTTGTTAAATGGGAAAATGTCAAAAAGACTATAATGAAAGTAAGGAAAAGAAAACGAAATTGAAATAGACTGTCGTGAAAATAGAAAAGAAAAGAAAATAAAACAAAACAAAACACAACAAAAATACCATGCGAATTGTAATGTTGTATTGAAAAAGAGTAGACTAACGCTTCAATGGTAACCAATGATGCTATCTACAATGGATGCTCAAAATGGTTGGACTAGAAACTAAACCTCTCAGTTTGATTGAACTGGTTAGTTTAACCGACCTTTTGTGAGTGGTTGTTGAATTGAATGTTGGATTAATTTTAAAGAAGGTTTTTATTTTTCAAAATATAATTTATACTTGAATTTGAGATTTCTCATATATATAACCACTAATCTCAAAAGATGTTAGTGTTACATTTAATACCTCAAATGTTCTCTCTACTCGTTATACTTGCGTATCACTCAAAATTCATTATTTACAAATAAAGGCATACAACAATGTTCATGTGATATTTTTACATAGTTAAATTAGACACCCTTTTGTTAAAATGTTTCCAGTATTTTCTTCTACGAAAATATATCTTTTTATTCCTTTAAATAAAAACATACTAATTTATTTATTTTACACTTTTAGTTATTATATTATATTAATTTTATGTGACTTTAATGTTCTCTTAATGTTAATTATGATTTGGTCCATTTTTTTTGCGTTGAACATAGCGTCTGAGTCAATAACAAACCCAGTTTTTAAAACAAACGGATTGTAATCTTGTGACGTACATCGGGTTCTGAAAAAATTGATCTATGTTTTTTAAGAGCTCCTCTTCATTTCAAGAAAATATAAATCATAGGAGTAGAATGTTAGGTATATGAAGTGGAACCAATTACACACATGAAAGAAGTAAAAGCAATACACATATTTAACATTGTTTGGCAATGTGACCAACATTCATGGCTTGCAACTCAGGTTTTCATATTAAATATTACTTTTAAGATTTTTAAATTTAACTTGATATAGATTATATATATATTTATAACTATATATTTTATATATAACATTATACCTATTATTTAATTGTTTTTTAATCATAACTTTATATATAATAAATATTATTTATATAATATAAAATTAATTAAAAATATATAAATTAAAAGCTTGTTTAGGCTCGCGAGCTGGCTCGAGCTTGATACGTGAAGCTCGGTTTCGAGCTCGATAATGAAATGAGCTTTTTTTCAAGCTCGGGCTCGATAAAGCTCGGCTTGTTTCGAGATTTTTATCGATCTGATCTCAAGTAGCTCACGAGCGGCTCGGCTCGTTTGCACCCTTAGAGTATTGCTTTCATACGGTAGGAGTCATTGATTCAAATCCAATAGTAGGTAGAACCTATTAAATACCACAATCAATGGAATCTAATAAGTTTTTATACCAAGTTGATTTTAGTAATATTGATTTTGTATCTTTTCTATTTCTTTTTTGTTGCATCAAAATATGATTGTGCTTGATTGTATTTAATCGACAGAATCAAGTCAAACAAAACAACCAAATCATATAGGATGTATAAATCAATGATTATTCAGATGCACTGATTGGTTATAAAATGACATTGATAGCCTCTACTCGTGTCCTAGCCCATCGGAGAGCTAGATTTCCCTCCATTGTTTGTCTCTTTCATTCAGCTTTTCTCAAAGCAGCTTTTGCTATTTCAAGAGTTTGTTGAGCTTCTTATGGATCAATGTCACTACTTTTATCTATATCATTTACTAAATAGTGATTTCGTTATTTCCTATTCTAGCAAAAATGCCCATCAAAGCCATCGTTAGCCATTGCTCGTTAAGGGGTATTCTCAAAATACCTATATCTACTGCTGTGGCAATAGGAGCGTGATTTTGTAATACGTCAATACCAAAGAAGTAATAACCCCTAAAAAAGCTAGAGCAAGGTCAAATTAAAAATGGATCAAATTATTAATTATGTCATAAAGGCCCTTATGCCTACGTCCCAACCATCCTCCTGGAGGGATATGTGCATCTAAAAGATCTTTCAACTGTGCCCAATCCCAAAATTAGTTCTATACATATGACCAATAATGAGAAAAATAAATGTAATCGCTAAATGATGATGAGCATTATCAGTCAGTCATAAACTTTGGGTTTGTGGATGGAATCCCTTAAGAAGGGTTAAATGGCGGTTCCTGCTACTTGAGAGGTACCAAATAAATTACTACTTGAATTGGGATTTTGAGCATAAAGATTCCAATGACCTGTAAAAAGTGGGCCTAACCCTTGGGGATGTGGTAATACATCTAAGAAATTATTCCATCGAACTTGCTCCCTTCTAGATGCAAGAATAACGACATGGACTAAATGCCTTGTCCAAGCCAAGGAACTTACACCGAAGAGCCCTGATAAATGATGACTGAGATGAGATTTTCATCTTTAAACCACAAAACGATTGGTTTCCATTTCGGTTGTAGGTGTAACAACCCGCTATTAAAGATATGGTAGAAATCAATAATAGAAAAGAGCTCTTGTATAAAGATCTTCATTACTTTGTAAACCAATTGTATACCACCACTGATAATCACCAGAATAGGCGATATTCACTGGCCCAGGAGCACACCCTCGAGTAAAAGCTTCTACAGTTGGTTTGACCAAAATGAGGATCCCAAATTACATGAGCAATAGGTCTTACATGTAAAGGGTCCTATACCCATGACTCAAAAATTTCCTTGCCAAACTAAATGAAAGTGATTTCTAGAAGTCCATAGAAAAATGACTGCCAATTGCCCAAAGTGAGAAGCAAACAAGCACTGGCCGCAATAGCAAACACTTAGTTACATCCATACATAAAAAGAATGTGGTTTTGGTTGAGGCTTTCTTTTCCTTGTTAGTAAAGGGGGCTAGGGACGTTCACAGAGTCCATGCCTTTCGTACCATCGAAAGGTCGTTCTTGGATGGATCCCACTCCTAAACATAAGGGATATGGGTCCTAGGGTTGGGCCTACCATATCAAAAGGGTCGTAGAAAAAGAACCAGGCCACCTCATGCACGATAGCAATACCAAACCAAATACGATGAGTAGTGGGGTCCTAAGCTAAGCCTTGGCTAAACCTTGGAAATCTTAATGTCATAATACCTTTCAAATCCTCCTAGCCATTATCTTACTGCATTAATTCTTGCTAAGAAGAGCGCCCATGTTGTGGCAATTCCACCAAGAAGGTAATGGGTTACTGATCAGTCTTTGAAACCTACAACACGTCCTTGTACAATGCTTAAGGCGCTCGGTTGGGTAGCAGGAGCAACTTTCTAATTTATTATGAGCCCGAATGATGGATTCAATAAGTTCTTTCCAATAACCACGTCCACTAAATAAAAACATTAAGCTAAAAGCCTATATAAAATGAGCACCTAGGAAAAAAAAGCCATATGCGGATAATGAAGAACCACATACCTCAACCATATACATTGACACACACTCCATACCATGAGCAATCATCATATTACGATTGACCACCCTCCACTTATCACCAATAAACCTTACTTCTAGTCATTGTTCATTTAGCTGACGCAAAGAAATAAGTTTACTTTAATACTCGTAATCATCTTGATATTCTTCAGGTTTAATGTTGTTTCTAATGAAGTAACCAGAATAATATATCGCAAGCCCATTACCTAGTGTATCTCTTCATTAAAGAAGAGAAACATTTGGCTTGTTGTAATAAAAAATAAGTATAGATCATTAGTACAAGGTTTTTAAGGGATAAACTTCCTCATGAAATTTACATCATTTGAAAAGAAAATAATTTTGGTTTCAATATTTCATAGTTTATAACGTTTTTGAACACTGACGTACCCACTTAAAACACACTTGTCATCACGACTCAAAAACTTATGTGAATTATATAGCCATGTAGAAAAACAAAGATAACAAAAGCAGTTACGGATCCATAATTTTTTTCGGGGTTGAAAATTATAAGGGTCGGTTGTGTATCGTAAAATAATAATTTTATTTTTCTGTCATGGTCTGATTCGGGTTGGGTCAGATCACATAATAAAACTATAAAAAACATCAAAGTAAAATAAATAATCAAACCATTGATCATCCAACATAATTACTTTTCAAACTAACACTAATTATGAGCCTAAACGAGTCAAAACCGGCTCCTGAGCTACTCGGGATCGGCTCTCCAAAAGCTTGACTCGAGCCGAGCTTATATTATTGCTCATATAATAAACGAGCTTGAGCCGGAGATTCACATATAGAGCTCGAGCCGACTTACATGCCTTAACAAACCTTTTTATTTATATAATTTTAAATATGATCCCATATATATATTATATAAATAATTCTTATTATATATATAAACCAACGATAAAAATATTAAAAAATAATCAAGGAAACCTAATTCGGGCTCGAGTTTGAAAATTTTCTTACTAGCTGAGCTTGAGTCTAGGAAATAAAGATGTACACTAGTCAAGCTCATGCTTGAGTTCTCTTAACTAAGGCAAAAAGATTCAGCAAGAGCCTAAACGATCTCAGGCTTGGCTCGACTTGTCTTGGCTCTTATTAACACTCATAGTAATATTCAAATAATCAAATATACAAACAAGCATTCAACTAATAAATGAGATATTTTTAATTTATCAACTAATAAATGAGATATTCAACTAATAAATGAGATAATCAAATATACAAATAAGCATTCAACTAGTGAACAATCTAAAAATTAATCCATCAAATAATCAATTAATAAAGTAAATAAAAAATTATTTTTAATGTTTATTAGGATAAAATTTTGTTTAAATTATTTGTTAGTCAATTGGGTTTAGTTAAATAGTCTTAACAAGTCAAAGATTAAATGAGTTCGAGCTTAATTAACTAAGACTTGACTTATCTAACATAGTTTATAAATTGGACTACATCATCCAAACTAATTGTTCAATATTTGTTAATATATTATGTGGGTCGATTTAAAAAGTTGTTAATTAGAAGTTGTTGTCAAAATTTCTTTTTAGTCAGTTTAAAAATTTTATAGGATTCGGTGTCAAAATCTAATGGGGTCGGTCCGGATTTGATTATATATATGATTACTAGAAATTTCATAGGGTTCGGGTGACGCTGCCCTTAAAGGCCAGGACCTGAGCAAAAGTTGGTTAGATGATTTAGAGAGGCTAGAACAATAAAAAAACAAAAAATAAAAAAAAAAATAAATTCACGACTTATAGAAAAAGAAAACTATTTGCAATAGGATGATGAACCTTGAAATAAATGTTAAAGCTATGGCTCAAAGAGGCTACTCATCAAGTTAGTCTATGAACAATTTAGTTTGAATGTTGGGACATTATGTTAGGATAACTCGGGTTATTTGAGATTTTAGCTTATAAAACTACGTGGGATCATTTCATATACTTTTGAAAATTTGACAAATGGTTAAATTTGAAATATGAGCATTATTGGAAGATTTAAAATATAAAATGGTTGATACAATGAAAAAATTCAGCAATGGTCGCAATAATTTAATAGCAGTCACAAACAGTAGCAACAATTCTGTCGCAAAGTCGTAGCACTAATCTAAGGGCACTCTTAAAACGGTCACAACATGTGACTAGAGGTGCACAAAAGAACCGGGTTCAAAACCCGAACCGCCGAACCGACCCGAACCCGAACCGGTTCGGAACCGGTATGCCCCCAACCCGGTTCCAACCCGAAAAAACCCGCCGGTTTTGAACCGGTTTTGAAGTTTCCAGCCCAAACCGGTTTGGACCCGGTTTTTCCCCGAACCGGTTTCGAACCCGGTCCAAAAAAACCGGTTTGGAACCGGTTTCGACCGTTTTTTTTTTTGACCGTTAGAAAACGGCTATTTGACCGTTTGAGGCTATTTTGTGACCGTTTTTTGGACTTTTTTTGGACCATTTTGCCCTTATATGATAGTATAAATAGGTAGTGGGTGTTATGGTTTAGTCACAACACTCAAAACTTCCAAAACGCTAAAAAACGTGCTTAAAAACGCAAAAACGCTCCTCACTCTCAACTTTCTATTCTCTCAATCTTTGAATTATGGCTTCTGAATCTTCCGTTCCAACCGGTGGATCCACAAGTGCCGCTACCGTTGTTAGAATTCTTTCAACAACGCGAAACCAAGAGATTTGGTGTAATTTCGACTTATGCGAAATGTCGAATGGTCAACATAAAGCTCGATGCAAGGCTTGTGGTTCGTTTTTCAAGTCGGATTCAAACTCGACTTTGAGAAATCATATGACCAAATGGTGCAAGTCTTTGAAAAGTACACCGAGTCAAGGGCAAACATCAATCGGAAACGATGGTGGTTTATGGAACTTCAACGTCGATATGGTTCGAGATAGAATGGCAAAGTTTGTAATTCAAGAAGGATTACCGTTCGATCACTTCGACAACCCTCGGTTAACAAAATTGATTCAAGAAACTCTTCAACCACGCTACACTCACGTAAGTCGCACCACTCTTAGACGTGATTGTTTAAATCTTTGGAAACAAGCAAAAAATGATTTAAAGGTTTTATTTGAAAATTTACAAACCGGTGTGAACTTAACTACCGACGTTTGGTCCGCCCCACACGGTTTACCGGAATCGTACCTTTGCGTCACGGCCCATTGGATAGATCCAAGTTCGTGGCAAATGATGAAACGTACGATTGCGTTTGAATTATTTGGATATCCGCATACCGGTGAAAATCTTTTTCAAATTTTAGACTATGTAATCAAAACGTATAAATTAGAAAACAAAATTTTTTCAATGTCATTTGATAACGTCTCGAACAACACATCCGCCGTTGAAAAATTGAAAATAAAATATAAACCGGTTTGTGACGGCGTATTTTTTCATTCACAATGTGTTGCACATATTATTAATTTAGTTGTGCAAGATGGTCTTGGCGTTCCTGAAGTGGAAGATTTTAAAACGTCTTTCAAAAACATGTTACGTGACGTTTTTAAAACTAGTAGAAAAAGGTATGTTAATTATAGAAAAATGTGTCACGATACGAATTCTATTTGTTTAGGACCAAATTGGGATGTCCCGATTAGATGGAATTCGACTTGGAAAATGTTTAATAGTGCTTTACGTCAAAAAGAAACGCTTCATGTTTTCCACGATGGTCTTGCGATGCGGGGTCGGGTTGTTCCGTTTCCGTTAGAGGGTTGGGAATATATTCAAGAAATAACTCAATTTTTAGAGCTTTTTAAAAACGCAACTACAAAATTGTCGGGGGTTTATTATCCGACAAGTTGTCTAACGCTTCATCAAATTTATTTAATGACCCATAAATTAAGTGAATATGAAGAAAGAAACGAAATGTTTTCGGCAATGGTAGCGCCGATGAAAGAAAAATTTTAAAAATATTTCATTGAACTACCCCCGGTTTTTACGTGTTCCGCCGCACTCGACCCGTGTTTAAATGTTTCGGGGGTAGAAACTTAATAGATGAGATAACTTATGATTTAGATTTACATGATTATGATCCATTTTTTAATGTTAATACAAAACAAATATTTAATGAAACTTTTAAAAAATTGTTTAATGTTTATGTTGAAAAATATGGTGCAACATCAAACATCCACCGACAATCGAACGTGGAATCGAGTTCGTCGAGCTCAAGTAGAGACCCGATGATTAGTTTATACAACACTTTGAGAAATGAAAACAGTAAACGTCAAAGGGGTAACACCCCAAGTAGCGAACTCGGGAGATATATGGGAACCGATTTTTTAGCCACTATGTCTCCCGATGAATTTTAAAATTTGATATTCTGACATGGTGGAAAGGAAAGGAATCACAATTTCCGGTCCTATCCGCCATGGCACGTGATTTACTAACCGTCCAAGCTTCCACGGTAGCTTCGGAGTCTGCATTTTCTGTTAGTGGCAGGGTTTTATCGATTAGAAGAACAAGTTAACTCCAACATCGCTAGAGATGTGTATTTGTTTAAAGGACCACTTAGATGCGGCCGAACGAAGACAACACATATCAAACCTTGAAGAAGAAACACCGATTGAAGAAGAAATACACGAGCACGAGGTACAAACCGGACGATCCTCACCGCTATCCGACGAAGAACTCGCTTATGATTTGTCTCAACGCATTGACACACAAACCGACGAAGACGATTAGATTAGACAAACTTGTATTCGTAATATGTATATTTTGTTTTCTTTGGTTTAATTTTAATGTAATTTTTATTGTTTATTTTTCGTAATTAATTAATTATTTACTTTTATAAATTAATGTAATTTTTATTGTTTTCTTTAGAAAAACTCGAGTATGATTTTTAATTGTTTACTTATTAAAATGAAAATAAAAACGTTAAGACAATCGTATATAATTAATCTACTCTATAAAATAAAACTCGTATTAATTGTTTACTTATTAAAATGAAAATAAAAACGCGTCCAATCGTATATAATTAATCTACTCTAATAATTTTTAATTAATCAAAATTTGTAATTAATTTGTATATAATTTAATTAGAAGGTAAAAAAAAAAAAAAACCGGGTTTTCCAAACCGGGTCTTAGACCCGACCCGGTTCGGTTCCAAGCCGAACCGGTTCCAACCGGGTTGGGTTTGATGGGGTTGAAAACCGGTTCCGACCCGAACCGGTTCTTGGTCAAAAACCGGTCTCCAAAACGTTGACCGAACCCGAACCGGGTCCAACCCGACCCGGGTTCAAAAAAAAAAACGGTTTGTGCACCTCTACATGTGACGGTGCAAAACCGTTGGAACAAGTGAGAGTTGCAATAGGGTCACAAGCCCAATTGCAAAAATGCTCGGAAAAAATAATGATCGCAAAATCAGATAATTGCTAAGTGGGTGTTTGTTTTTTCTAAGAAGCACTTCCTAACATCTTTTGTCTTCGCCGCGCAGACCACGCGCAGACATTGAGGTCTGCAGATTGTTTGTTTTTTGGAAGACTATTCATTTAAAAATGTCTTCCAAGGTCTTCCTGAGGTCTGCGTGAAGAAGACATAACCTATTCACTTCTAACCTCTTCTACCCTTCTCCATCCCCCTCACCATATTCCAGCATTCACGTCCATGTTATCCGCCGGCACCGGCAGCGGTGGTGGTGGTCACGACTCCTCTCACCACTCTCACTCCGGAGAGGAGGAACAATAGATCTGGATTCGATTGGGACTTGATGAGCTTCGCATCTGATCACAGGATGCAGCAGAATCAGATATTCATCAACACAGCTAATACAACCACAACAATCGATTGATAATCAATAAACTTCAAATCGCAGAGTTTAGAGTAATCAGAAGCAGGTGCGAACAATTGTAGATTAGAGTGAGCAAAAGGCACAAGTGAACAATCGGAGAGCTTACTAGAGAGCCGCCGGAGACGGAGGCGATATCGGCGGATCAACGGCGGATCAACGGCGGAGAACGCCGACGAGAAGTCGCCGGAGCCGTGGGTCTAAGGATGGTGGTGTGAGGATGGTGGTGGGGGCGAGGGTTTGTCGGCGAGCTTTTAAATCAATTGTATATATCGTATGAAGTTTTGAAATGTGATGAATGGAAAAGATAATAAAAACATTATGATTATTATCTTCTTATAATATAATTTTTTGTTTTTTTTTAAATTAAGAGTGATAGTACTTTGCATCTGATTATCAATCCATTTTTGCTCAAACATGGTCACACACATGGTGATCTGATGGGGTGATGCTGTATCCTCTAAAGGGTTGGAAATTATGTTTGTTAGAACCCAAATTACCAACCTTTTGTCATATTAAGATTTTGATATTTGTGGTGGTGGAGACGAGGAGGGAGATGATAATAGTGGATGAATTTGACATTTTTAGTTACAGGTTATTTTTATAGTCTGCAGATGTTAAAAAACAAACAGTTTTTTTCATACAGACTGCAGATATTTGGTCCACCTCTTCTGCTGCAGATGTCTGCAGATGTGGTCCGCAGACTGCAGACATTTTGCTGCAGAAAAAACAAACAGCACCTAAATGATCGCAAAATAAACGGTAGCAAAACAGACACAAAATTTGTAACGTAGTAACGATTGCAAAATTTAGTTGCAAATAAAAAAAACGGTTGCAAAATAGTAGCAGTACTTATTTGCAATGTGTGTTTTTCCATCTCTTTTTTGGGCTCAAAACAGTCGCCAAGACTATTGCGATCATATTTGCGACCAATAACTCGGCCGGAAATGCCTAATTTTCCAACAGTGTTTTCGTTTTTTTGTTTTGCACAACTCGACTGGATATAATTGGGATTAAACAGTTTGTAAAGATTAAGAATCTTTCTAACCAATATTAGAGAATGTTTCAAGAGCATGGTATTGTTTGAGAGTGAAATTCTACGATATTATTTTCAAGGAATTTGATCTCTTTTAAAATTTTAAATTTCGATTAGAATTATATATGAGGAGGAGTATCTACATCTTTGATCCATTTGTGAGCTACTACCCTTTTCCCTTCTTGACATTTGTTTGCAAGTCTTTTTGCTTAAGATAAAAATAAGAGAGACGTAAATGAATCATGCAAGGGAGAGTGAGGTTGTTTGCTAAACTAGACATGATCAATGAAGATGAGAACTTAAAAAAGTTATGCATATGTGACACTCTACATATATCCCACACACCCTGTATATATCCCACACACCCTGTATATATCCCACACACCCTACATATATCCCACATCGGACGTAGATATGAGAAATTTCTGGTTCATAAGAGCCCTTACAATGGATTGAATTTTATATCTATCTATCCTACAAACATATCAAGAAAAAGAATAATGGACGGGTCCGTATATTTATTTGTGTAATGTCTGGCCTCTAATATCACCAACGTCTTTTGGTCGTATTGGTTGTGAATGAGAGGAGAACTCCACAATTAAGTGTGCTAAGGTGGTTGCAATCAAGGGATGGGTGAACTCGTTGGGAAGTTTTCACCCGGGAAACTAAAAGCAAATCCGTTAGCTCCTCGTGTGTAAAGCGGACAATATTGGTGGTATGAGGCTGGGTGTTACAAAATAGTATCAGAGTCACTCCTGTGTTGTTCGGGATGATATGAAAAAACCTCACCGTGAATGGTGAGTTCTCGAGCTCATCGAGGACGATGAGTCTAAAGGGGGGGGGGGGGTGATTGTAAAACCCTACATATATCACACATCGGGCATGGACATGAGAGATTCCAGATTCATAAGTGGTGTCTGGCCTTTAATGTCACCAGTGTGTTTTGGGCGTATTGGTTGTGGATGAGAGAACTCCACAATTAAGTATGCTCAGGTGGCAGCAATCAGGGATGGTTGACCTATCAGGGAAATTTTTACCCGTGCAAACAAAAGCAAATTCGTGAGCTCCTCCTTGGCAAGACGGACAATATTGGTGGTATGAGTGGCCGGATGTTACAACATCTCACAAATATTTAAACTTAGCACAATATAACTTGACTAGAGATATATGGTTTGTCGCAAAGCTTAGCATTAACATATGCTCCAACAACATGTCGACCTAAAAACTATGTATTAGTATTTATGTAATTAAAAGATGCATTTTATCACAAAGTGCTAACCTAACACAAATATCCATTTTGATACAATGTATAACGATGTAAGAATTAAGTGTAGCACGTTAGATCTTAAAAGGTTGAAGGAAAGGACAATATGGGTTTAATAGTGCATTTGAAACCCCATGAAGATAACATGATTAATAGGGGGTAAAATTTAGGTATAATATTAAAAAAGAGTACAAATATAGTATTGTCGTGTGTCTTGTTAGTACACCATAACAGAGAATCACCTCAAATTAGAATTCTTTTTGTTAAAGTTAAATAAATCAAAAAAGCTTACCATTAGAGGATGCGAATCATGAAGAGAAGTAGATATTCAAAATTTGAGATGAAAATAAATACCGCTTGTAAAGATCTTTGACCCTTTGTATTAGTAAGAATGGTGGTTTTGGTGAATAAGATGAATTGAGAGAGAAAGGAGAAGAGTGAAGAGCGAGAATATATTTAATCAAATGTAGGAGATAGGGCTGTTTAAACCGCTCGACCTTCAACGCTCGCTCAACGTTACTTCAGAATTTGCTCGAAAAATGCTCGTTCGAATTTTTACTCAGTTGTAACGAGCCAATCGGCTCGGATTGGTTTGGAAACAAGCCAAGCACGAGCAAAGATCCGCTCGGTTCGGTTCGAATTAATATGTATATATAGTTTATACATAACACTTTAGTACATCTGACCTATTATATACAAATATATAATTGTATTTATGCATACTTCATCAATCAACCTAATAAAGAATTATACATAAAAATGAAATCCTAAGCCGTTAAGAGATATTTTTTCGATCATGTCCCGCTCTCACCGTCATCATTCTCCGTAGTAGGCTCTTCGTCTTATCGGCTACAGCCTTAGCCTCATCGTCAATCACAACGTATTGTCATTCAGTAAATATTATATACTGAAATGTTGTTGATTTCAAGTCATTAAACCTTATTCGCTACAGTATAAATCATATGACACACAAGATAGTTGGGTTGTATAAATTGTTCGCCGCTCGTTTGTGCTCACTCGCCGCTCGCTCGAAAATTGAATGCTCGAAAAATGCTCGTTCGATTTTTCGCTCGGTTGTAAACGAGGCGATCTGCTCAGTTCGTTTTGGAAACGAGCCAAACACAAGCAAAGGTCCGCTCGGCACTGGTAGGAGATAATAAAAAGAGGGAGGGAGATAGATGGATAGATCGCGATAGAAGAGTGAATTCAAGTAGAACATGTGCATAGATGTTGAGGATGAAACTAATGCTAGTCGACGTATAATAAGGTAAGTGCTCATCAAATCCTAATATTTATGACAATAAATGTTATATAAACCTAAAAATATAAATTTTATACCTTATTTCTTGAGAGTAATGTATAAAATAGTATCAGTACTGTTACTACGGTACCTTTCGAATAAAATATAGTGAACAAAAGGGAATCCTTTAATATTATGAGATTGGACTTAGAGATACTAAAACATTAATTAATCTATATATAATGCAGCCGTAGTTAAAAATTACTGTACAAAAGTTGGCAAAATACAGCTCATGGTTAATGCATTGACCGCCCTCTCTCTAGAAATCTTGTGACCTATCGAGCATCATCCATTGTCCGCACACCGACCAACCATTCCTACAAAGTTTCTTACAATCACATTCAAAACTATTGTTGACCACTTATATACCGCCCTCCGACTACATGACCACATCCATATTTAAAAAAAATAATCTAATTCCTCGTAGCTCCTTCATTCTTCATATGACAGTTAGAATTCCCTTATGCTGCTTTGAGATTAAGGAATACTTTTATAACACAGAAATATAGAAGAATCTAACTTGTTCAGGTTGTCTTTCAGAAACACTTACTAAGTTTACAGAAGAGTCTCCAGCTAGACTCACCGCCTTTATGTTGGATTCTTTGCCTCCTTGCTACATTAGGCGGAAAACACTTAATTCTTTTGCCCCTCCTACTCACTAATCTTCTTACTTATCTTAACGTACTATAGGCAGTTCATCGTATCCCCTGAAATGTTGATTGTGTAAACTTTCTAGGGATTAAAGTTCATCTTTGTCCAGCAAACAAGATATGGTTTCTTATGATTTCTCCCCTTTCTTTTCTTCTTTTCGAGGGGTGTTGACAACTTATCCTTGGTGATTATTGCTATTCTCTTGGTAGCCGTTTATGGTGTTTAGCTCCTTTTAAAATGTCCCACCACACAAAGATTCTATAATATTACTTTCATCCTCCATTCACTACTAGAAAAACTGCAATAGCGTCATCTTTGGGGTCAGATGACGCGCAAATGCGTGTCAAGGAAGGGGTAGTCATAAATGATAGATAACGGGCATCCGCGCGTTATCTGTTTATGACGCGCAAAAGATGACGCGCATTTTATGACATGCAAAAGATGACGGACAAAAGATGACGGGCAATGCGCGTCAAGGAAGGGGTAGTCATAAATGACTAGATGACGCGCATCCGTGTGTCATCTATGAAATTTTTATGACGTGCAATAGATGACGCGCAATGCACGTCATAAAATTAGTTGCATTTTTTAATTTTTTTTTATTTTTAATAAATTTACCTGTTGTTTTTAAAACAAATTGTCAAATAACATTAAAAGCGAAATTCATTAAATACCAACAAAGTTTACAAAAGTTGTTAATTAACAACTATAAAGCATAAAACAAGTCCAAATTCATTTATTACCACTACTAATACAAGTCCAATATCAATACTAACACAAGTCCAAATATATCATTTCAGGCCTACATGTAAATGAAATTCGATACATAGCGCGCCCAATCTTCACGAACTTCATCCAAATCACCATCAGTATATTCTTCTTTACCTTCTCCAACCTAAGACAAAACCAATTTTATCAAATTAAACTTGTCAGTTTTGACCCAAAAACCCCTTAATGTAAAAAAATTGTAATTTACTTGACTAGTTTATATCAACTACAAGGCAACAAGAGGCAGTCATATAAATGTTACAATTTTCATAAAATATACTAATATGTATATCAACATATACATATTAGTATATTTTATATGTAACTAATAGCTTAAAACAATCAAAATAAAGACTGTCTGGTCTGAAAATCAAATTTAACCAAATCAAAACTTAAGATGTGTGATAAAAATCAACACTGTAGAATTGTTCAACACTCTGTTTGAAGCCTCAACACTCTGTTTGAAGCCAAACAAAAGTATATGGAAATCTAATCACCAAATTGGCAAGGTATTTCAACCGTGAGAGAATTGAGTTATCGGTGAAACAAATCTCTATGGAGAGGGCTTGAAGCCCCCACCCCCACCCTCCAAACACACACACACGCACACACAAATGTAAGTTATAAAAATGAACATATTTTCTTGACCTGGAATTGTACTTGATTTCCTTAATGTTGAATTGCATAGATGTCAAGAAACCTAGAATACAAAACCATGAAACTCAGATAAAGAAAGCTACAAGCTTGCTTAACCATCCATAATCCCTCCACTTTTAAAGAAAACTTTAAACTCAGTGAATTACAACCACATATGAAACAATTCCATGTGATTGAACAAGAAACAATGCAAAAACCTACTCCGAATCGTTTTCTACTTCTACTAAACAGATGGAAACTTAGGAGTATTTTGTGAAGTTTAGAATGTGTGAATGAGGGAGAATTTAGAAATTCGATGGTTGGGTCATCCAGCTAGAAATTTTTTCTAAGATGACTCTATTGAGCCCATTTTGACAAACAATAACATAATGTTAAATAAGATGAAGAAGCTAAATATGATAAATATTAATCATGAGATAAATGATTAAATCAGAGTGATATGTAGAAACAATAGAGTGAATTGTAGAAACAGTCAGCTTTGAACAAAATATATATGGAAAAAGAAAGCATTATAAGAAATATATCCATTGTTATCATCATTATTATCATTACTTTTATCATTTGTATATTGAGATTTTAATTGGATTTTACCATTCTGTAGGAATTCAGACGAATCAAAGGATATATAAGTGCAATGACAGAGCATGCTGAGCTCCTAAGTTCTGTAAGAGATGATATCAGTGAATACAAGGTGAGAAAGAACTACTTAAGTTCTCTCATTAATATATTATTGACTTATTATTTTTCTGGAAAAAGAATAATAATTATAATCATATGCAGGCATCTGGGAGCCCAAGAATGCAGATACTAAGGGAGCGAGCTGGTATCCATGGAAGCATAGCACACGTAAGTTTTTAGTCTAATATTTAGTTTCTACATCATCTCTATATGCTTGAGGAGCTTGTAGCACTTTGTAAACCCACAAATCTGTTTTTTTTCTTTCTAAAATGACTAAAAAAGTCAAATTTGAGAGCACACTGAAATGTCAAAAACACAATCTAAGTAGGTCTGACCAACAGAGATGCTTACTTTAGAAGTAGGCTTGACCAACAAAACATGCTTTCTTGCCCCCAGTTCTGCATAGTGAAAAAAATTTGTAAATGTTTGAATTAAAAAAAACACATTTCTTTTATAATCAAGAAACAATTCACCAATAGTGAACGCAACTAAACATCTTTTATAAGGCTAATAGAAGTTTTTGCTAAGTAGTTGACTTCTTAGGTTAATCTTTGTCAGATAAGAACCTCATCCATGCGGACTTTCAAAAATAGAGTATCTGGACCAAGTGTTTCCATCCACCTCATCATTAGCCTTCAAATTTGTAGCCAAAATTTTCTTACGAAAAAATCTAAATGGAGGGCAACCAATTACATGTGTCGTCGAATCGGAACCTGCATATAGAAATTGCAAGTCAAAAAGGAGAATCAAAGGAAAATTCACATCGTTCATCTGTCGGTTTAAAGCATCGGAAGAGATGTTCCTATTTATATTAAGCATCGAAGGTTGTAACCCTAATTTATAACACATCCACAATCAACCAAAAATTAGCAAACAAAACAAATAAATCAACAATGTAGTAGCACCTGCGATGGGCTGCGTTGGTGGGTGGCCGGAGTGGACTGCGGTGGTGGGTGGCCTGCGGCGGAGGGGACTGCAGTGGTGGTCGACCGGGTGGTGGTTGTGGCCTGCAATGGTGGTGGTTGTTGGCGGTCGATTGAGCAGTGGTGGTGGTGGTAGGCGTCGGATGCGTGAAGGTGGTAGTTGGCCGGTTGATTGAGCAGTGGTGGTGGTGGTGGGCGTCGGCTGCGCGGAGGAGGTGGTGGCCGGTCGGTCGATCGGTGGTGGTTGGAGGAGGAGTTGGTGGCCACACCAGCCTGCAGTGGTGGTGGGGGGTCAGTCGATTTTGGGGATTTGGGGGATTTGAGGGTGTCCGGTTGTAAGGGATTTGGGGTCGGTCGATTTGGGGGATTTGAGGGGAGGAGGAGAGGCGCGCGATGTAGATATTGAAAGGGGGGAAGAGTTATAAAAATTTTGAAAAAATGACATACAAAGATGACACGCAAAAATGCGCGTCATCTTTTCTAAAAATATTTTCAAACCCGACATATATTTTATGATACGCGTAAATGCGCGTCATCGTTTTTCGCACGTCATCTTTTGCACGTCATCTATTAACAGTTTTCTAGTAGTGATTCTTGCCGATTCTTCAGGTTTAGGAATATGTTGGTGGAATTGTGTTAGCTTATTAACCGTATCGCTAGATTTGGGCATTTGAACATCTTCAAAATCTAAGAATTATATTATAGGAGGATCTTTGTGAAATGGTTGGGAGTTATGTTTGCATTTGTCCCCATCTCTTCTTCTAGCTGTTTTGTGACTTCCATGGGTTTTGTTCTGCTAACATCTTCTGGCAGTTCAGTAAAATCCTCTTTTATGAATATAACATCATTTTTATTTACCTTGAAGGTTACATTTTCCGTTCCTACTTCTAACCTAATTTTACTACTATGGCTAAGAGTGGAAAACTAACAATTAATGGACTGTTTTCTTGGACTTGCGTATTAACTACAAGGAAATTAACTGACAGTTAGTTTAGTGGATTTTAGGTTAACCAATCCTAATTTAGCAAACTAAGAGTTCAAGATGAAGCTAACATCAACCCCAAGATCTCCTAACATGTTATTGATCTTTAGTCATTAATTTAGCATGGAAAGTAGTATTAACTGACATATGGTATTCGCAAAGGGAAGATGGATGGATAAATGATATGATTTAAAATTTTGTTCTTCAAGAACTACTGAAAACATATTTGTATATTTTTGAATTGTGACATTGTTAATGGTTCATCAGAATTAATGATGCTAACATTTACGGTGTCATTTTCGTCTTTAGTAATGACATTATCAATTGGTGTGTCATAGATTCTAGCTAGGTTCTATTTCTTACAAGGTATTAAGTATAACAAAGTCATTTGCTACGTGTTTGGTAGGTACTCTAACTAACTCGAAATTTTCTTCCCATAAGATGATCTTGTCTCCGATCAGGATGGCATTTAGTTGTGCCTTGAGCTTGAATCCTCTATGATTGTTGATTTTTATTTCAACACAGTTAAGTGGCCTGAATGTTTACCTATATTTAGATCACTGCTCTCTGACTCTTGATCTCTTCCTTATCTTCTTTAATTGGCATTAAGTTTCTTGGTAATTCATTCGGCTCTACTGATAACTAGTTACATTTATCGTTAGGAAGTAAGCCATTAGCTCCTCCATGCTCATTTTCTTCTCTGGTTAAGCATTGATTGGTTCTTCTTAAAACATAACCGAGGGTCAAGATTGAAATCTAGGAGGTTACTGGGTGTTGCCTAATTTCCAACCAAAAGTAGGATGGTGTCCCCATTCAAGATTATAAGTATTGCTATACGGATTGTTTTAGCAGTTCTGGCTATCCATGAAATTGATTTGTTCTATGAGTTATAGATATTTAGTAGTTGAGTGAGTCCTATTACATAGCTTAAAGTCTAAGTGGATTTTGTGGACTTTTAATGGATCAAGTTTGATGATAAAGCATCAAACATTATAGAAGTGTGTAATCATCCAATTTATAGGCACCTTGGTGCTAGAAATTTTGTTATGACAAAGGCCATTGATAGCTTGTTTGTTGTAGATCCTTTAGTTGCGTGTGGGTTTCAGTAGGTGTCTTCTTAATTGGACATCCTCCTAGGGATGGATGATAGACGGGTGATTTGTAAGCATTATTTATATTTAATTATATATTTTTAAGACAATATATGCGTAACTGGCTCATATTTGGAGTTTGACTATTTCAAGAGATCACAAGCTAAAATGGTATATTTCAACTAAACTTGAGACCAAATAGTAAAATTTATATCTAAACAAAAGTTAATTTGAATAATAAAATAAAAATTAGAGTAAATTTCGGATTTGGTCCCTGTGGTTTAACAATTTTAACCATTTCAGTACAAAAAGAAATCTTTGATCATATCATACCTTGTGGTTTAATTTTTATAACGGTTTTGATCCCTACACTAACTCTGTTAGTTTTTACAGTTAACTCCAGGGGTATTTTGGCCAATCTACATGCAAGGACTATTCTTATAAATTACTAAGATAACTTCAGGGATTGTTTCTACAATATTCAATATATAATTAAAAAAATAGAAATATAAATTATAAGAACAAAACATAAAATCAAAAAACCCTAAATTCCCACCACACACCTCCACCACCACCACCACTTCGCCCCTCCCCCTCCTCCATATTCCCACCATCACCACTGTAACGTTCCGTATTTTACATTTATTTATTTTTAAATGTAATATTACTCCTTGTTCAATCCTTGTAATCTTAAGACTTGATCATAGTGAAAATATCTTTTTATGTAATTCTTATTGATTATATGTTTGTGCAACGTTTAAACAATTACAAATGCGCATTTCAACGCAAAACCGAACAACTTATCAGGATTTATATATTTTTTTTCAGATTATTATTTATAAGTTTTATTTTTATGATTCATATATTAAAATACTCATTCTTAATTATTAGTTATGGTGCAAATTAATAAATAAAATAAGTTAAGTGGTTAATATTGAAAATTTATATTTTTCCTTCACTCATCTCCCCAACTACTTACATTAATGCTCAACCATAATTTTCATCTATAAATACCAACCCAAATCCCCCTCTAATCACTTTCATCACTCTAAACTCTCTCTAAACTCTCTCAATCCATCCAAGAACTCCATCTTTTTTTTGCAAGAAATATTTAAGAACAACTTGTGAGTTTTATTTGTTTATTTATTATTTATACTTTTTTTCTTACTTTCTTCTTCATTTTCTTTACCACTTGGAATAACTTCTAGGACATAACCACTTGTTAGTCACCAAGGTGACACAAGTATGGTAAACCCCCATTTTTGAGGTCCAAGTTGGAAATATTATACTTGATTGTTTCATACACGTTCTCTTGTTTTATTTTTAAACTTTTACATACTAAACCAAGTCACCAACAACTTCAATGTTGGAAGGCTTATGTTGAAGTTATATTTATGAAATTTTAAGGCTTTTATACTCCATTCTTTCATCTTTACAAAACACTAAATGATCTACAAATCAAGAAGTGGATGAAACCAAACCGAGCCTCCAACCAATGTTGAAAGGCTTGTGTTATGGTATGAAATGGTGATGTTGAACCTTGGTTCTACAACTAATTTATCCACCATACCTCACTTGAACACATAGTCAAACTATTTAATTTACTTTATTACTTTCATTAATATACTCATGACCATCCGAATCACCCGTATGTGGAGATTTTGTGCAATGGTGACAATCTTGAGGTTTGTGGATATCCCTACTTCTAATACATGACTTATATGAATATAACACTTGAGGTTTGTGGATTACCCTACCTCTAATGCATGACTTATATTTATATCTACATAATACTTAGTCAAAACAAAACCATAGTATCAATCAACCATGGTTGAATGTCATGCGCTAAGGTAGACATTATACTAATCTTATGATTCCTTATTTTGGACTTCCAATGAGTGACTAAAACTCATAAAGAACACACACAATACATGGTGTCCAAATACGTGTCTAAGTAGTATATACTTTCATGTACTCTCATATTTATGATTTTTGTATACTTTCCAATTGCTAAAATCTCAAACTTTGAATCCTAATCTTACACACTTTCATTTACCTTTTAGGGTGACTTTGGTGAATCATTTAAACTCAATCATCTATTCTTATGAATTCTAATCTCCAAACTGTGAGTCATACTTCACCCATTTTGTTTTAACACTATTTGGGTTACGACATGTATCAATTATCAAATACACTCAATCACACATTCAATCAAACTCATTCTAAAACTCAATTCATACAAACATGCTTACTTGTTATACTATTTGTGAATACATTCTAGAATACATTATCTTGCAAGCAATCTAAACCTCCCTTAACATGTATAGCGCTATAGGACTAGCACATCTGCCCTATTATGATGGGTTTATGTTAAGTTATCAATCTTTATGGTCTTGCTCACTTTTGATGCTAAGATTGTCTCTTTGGAAGCGGTCTCTCTACCTAACAAGATAGAGGAAAGACTCGCCTACACCTACCCTCCCCAGACCCTGCTCTTGAGTGGAATATACTGGGTTTGTTTGTTTGTTTGTTTGTTTTTGCATGCTAGCAATGTACAAACTTTAGTATACTTTACTCATGTTTAATTAAGATTTATTCACTATTATGCTATGTATACAAATTTGTATGCTCACCAACATATTTATACGTTGACCAATATTTTATACATGTTGCAGGAAATGCTTGAAGCTTTATCAAGAAATTCAATTAGGTGGACTTAAAAATACACCAAATCTATCATTTTGTTATGTTTGTTTTAGACTTGTATTTCTCCAAATTATTGTATGCTTATTTGAAACATTGTAATGTTACGTTGATTAATGGAAATGAAATTTAATCTTAATTTATTGTCACTTTAGTTCTATGATGTCTTTGAACAATCTATCACTTCTCGCACCCCGATGTTTCCGCTATCGGTTGGGGTGTGATAGATTGGTATCAGAGCCATAGTTATAGGGAATTAGGAAAACTTTCATGTTTTAACCTAGACTATGACTAAGGACTCCCATTAGTAATGCTTGTGATTTATTTGACTATCTTATGTTTATGCCAAAAAAAAGAAAAGAAAACCCCTCAAATCTACCTAATCTTGCTCCTCATCTTATTCTCGGCCAGAAAAAAATACACCTTTCCTAAGGTGTAATCATGCAACGACGATACGAAGACACTCGTATTTTACAAATGAAATGACCTCACCGAAATAGGAGTGAATCCCTTACTTTGGTGATGACTTTCAATCCTCCATTATTGTTTTTATGTAATTAAACCATTAAGATAGGAGTGATTTCCTTACCTTGATGGCAATTTCACTTATCTCACTCTTGTGGACCCTTACCAACGAGTTAGGATTAAACTCCTTACTTTGATGGATAAGTACCAACCACGTTTAGGGAACGACACCACCAAGTTAGGAGTGATATCCATATCTTGGTGACTAGTTCCATTCTTTGATTTTCAATCTCACCAAAGTCTCAAGATTTTGATTGACAAGGGACATGTAGTAACTGGAAGGGCGAATACTGTTACCCGACTTGTCGGAGAGATTATTTGTAAGGCCCCGTTCCCGAGCACCTCACAGTTGGACATTCACAGCATAAAACGTACTTATTATAAATTTAAGCAGCGGAATTAATTTAAACAAAAGACATTCATTTCATTAAAAACACTGTTGTTAAGCAATACATTTTAGTTCACAAGTCACAAAATATTTAATTGAATGGATTACAAAACAACAGTATCATCAAAATATAATCTGGATGTCAGTCTTGCCCACCAAGTAGTCATCCCCTTGTGCCATCCTCAGCAACCTGTCACCTGCCAACTGGAAAATACATAAAAGTCGGCGTTGCTGAGTGAGTTCTAGTTTTATAGTTAAAATACTTTACTTTTCGTTCAAAAACCGTTCCTCATTTTCACAGGTGATCATACATCGTACGTACACATAGGTAATACTTTCATTATCTTCATCATCGTTCAATTCGTACTTTTATCATTCCTCTTTTATTAAGCTGTGAGTCTGTTGCGACACCAAGTCGCTCACCTCTAAGTCAATCACAAAGATTGACCTACATACTGTGAGTCTGTTGTGACACCAAGTCACTCACCTCTAAGCCAATCACGAAGATTGACCTACATTCCTGTGAGTCTGTTGTGACACCAAGTCACTCACCTCTATATCAATCTCAAGGATTGATCCTGTGTGCATCCTTCGGGGTAGCGAACCCGCATCACAGTTGAGCTAACACCTGCCAGGGGTGTGAACCTCCATTCATTTGCTTGCAAGACTTTCGTTCATTCGTTCACGTTCCATTCCTCTTTATCATTAATCTTTCACTTTATTAATGATAATAATTCTTGATCATGATCATTCCACATAGAAACATACAGTATTATTATTAATAAGCATATTAATAATAATAATACTAATAATATTATAAATAATATTATTCATACTCTTGATAATATCCCTAATCGTAATATTAATTATAATATTAAGGAAAGAATATTATTACATTCAAACATCATCATTCACATTCAATAATGTCCTAGTCAACATTCAGGTGAAACCCTACTGCACAAACTCCAAGGGAAATATGTTAAAAGTCTAAGTATTTTGGGCGTATGAGCCCTGTTCTAGGCGTTTCACCACTGTCGGACTCATCAGCTACACTTAGAAAAATTTCAGGTTCTGGGCGTATGAGCACTGCTGGGCGTATGACCCCTGTTGGTCGTATTAGCCCTGTTGGTCGTACCATCCCATGCTTAGAAAATATTTGCTGGTCATACGACCAGAATTCAGACTTTTCACCCTTTACTTAGTTTCTCAGACTCATAGGTACTGTGGGACTCATGAGTCCTGTTGGACTTATAAGTCCCCATACTTAGCAAATTTTCAGACTTATGAGTCTGGTCGTTTTAGAACTATTGGACACATTACCTGCTTAGACTCATGACCATACTTAGAATATTTCTAAGGCATGTCCCTGGGCGTATAAGCACTATTAGACTCATTAGTTTGTACTTAGTTATTCTAAGTCCAAATTTCAGGCATATTACTACTATTTGGGCTTGTTAGTCGTTTTAGTAACCTGCTCATGTGACTAATTCATATTTCAAATTCCCAAACATCAGAATGCCTAGTACTAAACATATACACATGATTCTAGGCATAAATCTAACATAAACATAAACATACATACATTCATATCATACGGGTATTATACCCAAACTTATAAAAACATACTTACATGCATTTCCAGCCCCAAAACATTTAAAAACAGGTAAGAAGGGGTCTAGAACTCACCTTAGTTTGTCTTCGGGTTTTGATATCCCTTCCTTGAACTTCTCAGTTGTTTCTAACACCTAAAACACACACACACATACCACCGAACACACAAGACACATTTATAAGCACACATACGGTTCTAGAATCATCTAAAACTTCAAAACTCAAGATTTCTTACCAAAAACTTCGAGTTTTTCAGGTTCTTCTTCAAAAATCCCGAGAATTCTCTGCTCTTGTGTTTTCTTTCTCTAAAAATCTGAAGTTGGTGATGATGTGAACAAGAGTGGGTGACCATACCACTTTTGTATCAAAATAAATGGAAAGTTTGCCCATTTGGCACTTTTGGCCCTTAAACAAAAGTGGACTTTTGTTTTCTTTCTTTTCTCTTTCTATTTTGTTCTTTTAATTTCTTTAATAAGAAATTACGGGTATTACAAGTCCACCCCCCTTATATAGGTTTCGTCCCCGAAACCTGTTATTCCTCAAACAGATGTGGGTAGTGTTGTCTCATCTCTTCTTCAGTCTCCCACGTAGACTCGGATCCCTTCCTGTGCTTCCACTGTACACGCACAAGAGGAACCGTTTTATTCCTTAACCTCTTTTCTTTACGATCAATGATTGCCACTGGTTGCTCCACGTAGTTGAGCCTCTCATCCACCTCAATATCCTCCAGTGGTACAACCATGTCTTCATCAGCTAAGCACTTTCTTAGATGGGATACATGGAATGTGGGATGAATTCCACTTAACTCATCTGGCAATTCAAGTCGATAGGCCACCTCTCCTACTCGTGCGATAATTCGGAAAGGTCCTATATATCTCGGGCTTAGCTTACCTCGTTTCCTGAATCTAATGATTCCCTTCCAGGGCGAGACCTTCAACATGACTCGGTCACCAACCTTGAACTCTATCGGTCTTCGCCTCTTGTCAGCATACGACTTTTGTCTATCTTTCGCCGCCTTCATGAAGGCTTTGATCTTTTCTAACTTCTCAGTCCTTGCTTCAATTACCTCAACACCTCCCAACTCTTTCTGCCCAATGTCTCCCCAGCACACGGGCGTCCTACATCTCCTACCGTATAACATCTCGTAAGGTGGCATGCCAATGCTGGCATGATAACTGTTGTTGTACGAGAATTCTGCTAACGGCAAGTGGTCGTCCCAGCTTCCTCCAAAGTCGATCACGCACTCCCAAAGCATGTCCTCGAGTGTTTGGATCGTCCTCTCAGACTGACCGTCCGTCTGAGGGTGATATGCTGTACTAATGTGTAGTCTCGTCCCCATTGCATCATGAAATCTTTTCCAAAACTTGGAGGTAAACCGGGTGTCACGATCAGACACAATAGACACCGGTACACCATGACGAGCTACAATTTCTTTGATAAACAGATCCGCCAATCTTTCAGATGAGTACGTCTCGCGGATCGGTAGGAAGTGGGCACTCTTGGTCAAGCGGTCAACTATCACCCATATGGCATCATACCCTTTTGGGGTACGTGGTAATTTCGTAATGAAGTCCATGGTGATGTGTTCCCACTTCCACTCGGGTATATCCAACGGTTGGATCTTCCCGTAGGGCTTCTGGTGTTCCGCCTTCACTTGTAAGCAAGTCAGACACTTACTTACGTACTCCACTACGTCGCGTTTCATTCCCGGCCACCAATAGTCTTTCTTCATATCGTGGTACATTTTGGTAGCACCGGGGTGAATGGAGTATCGGGTCTTATGGGCCTCGTCCATAATTCTTCCACGTAGATCCCCGTATCGAGGAATCCACATTCGCCCAAATCGGGTCCTAACACCAAGAGTGTTCTCACCCAATTCCGTAACTAGACCTCTCATCCTTTCGGAGTTAAGACGATCTTCTTTCAAAGCCTCGTCTTGGAACTCCTTAACCTGTGTCATCACATCGGGGGTCATGATCAGCTGATAAGCCTTCACCCGAATCGGCTCAGGCCGTTCCTTTCGGCTAAGGGCATCGGCCACCACGTTGGCCTTGCCCGGATGGTAATGGATTTCGCAGTCATAATCCTTTATGAGTTCCAACCATCGCCTTTGCCTCATGTTTAGATCTTTTTGCTCGAAGAAGTACTTCAAGCTTTTGTGGTCTGTGAAGATGGTGCACTTCATCCCGTATAGATAGTGCCGCCAAATCTTCAACGCGAAAACCACCGCAGCTAGTTCAAGATCGTGCGTGGGATAGTTGACTTCGTGAGTTTTCAGCTGTCGAGATGCATAGGCTATCACCCTTCCACGTTGCATCAACACACAACCTAGCCCAGAATAAGATGCATCTGAATAGACCACTAAGTCTTCATTCCCCTCGGGCAAAGTCAAAACAGGAGCTTGTGTTAGTCTTGTCTTCAACTCCTCAAAGGCATTCTCCTGCTCTTGACCCCACACGAATTTCACGTCCTTACGGGTCAATTTTGTCAAAGGGGAGGCTATCTTGGAGAAGTCTTGAATAAATCTCCTATAGTAGCCCGCCAATCCTAAGAAGCTACGAATCTCGGATGGCGTCTTTGGTGATTTCCATTGCATCACAGCCTCAACCTTTGCTGGATCCACCATTATTCCTTCTGCATTTACCACGTGACCCAGAAATTGTACCTCGCGTAGCCAGAACGCACATTTGGAGAACTTAGCATACAGCTTCTCCCTCCTCAAGGTTTCCAACACTTCCCGAATGTGACCGGCATGCTCTTCTTCGCTCCTTGAATAAATCAGAATATCATCGATGAACACAATTACTGATTTATCTAACATTGGCCGACACACTCGGTTCATCAAATCCATAAAAGCAGCTGGCGCGTTAGTTAGACCAAATGAGATAACGAGAAACTCATAGTGTCCAAAACGCGTACGGAAAGCTGTTTTAGGAATGTCCTGCTCCTTCACCTTCAACTGGTGATAGCCAGATCGAAGATCTATCCTCGAGAACCAACTGGCACCCTGGAGCTGGTCGAACAAGTCATCGATTCTCGGTAACGGATACCGATTCTTTATTGTCAACTTGTTCAATTCACGGTAGTCGATACACATTCTCATGCTACCGTCCTTTTTCTTCACAAACAAGACCGGAGCACCCCAAGGAGAGATACTCGGTCTAATGAAGCCCTTGTCAAGCAACTCTTGCAGTTGCTCCATCAACTCCTTCATCTAAGTCGGAGCCAATCGATACGGTGCTTTAGCCACGGGTTGGGCACTGGGTATCAGATCGATTTGAAACTCAATTTCACGGTCAGGTGGCAATCCCGATAAGTCTTCGGGAAACACGTCCGGAAAGTCACGCACAACCGGAACATCGGATAGTTGTGGTGTTGGCGCTTCCACATCCTTTACGTAACATAAGTAGGCACTGGACCCACGTCTCATGCTCTTGCCTGCCACCGCCATCGAAATCACCTTCGGAATCATCGTGACTCGATCACCGTATATCGTTACCAGACTCCCGTCAGATGCCGTCAGTCTAATCATCTTCTTTTGACATACGATATTCGCTTCATAGGTTGCCAACCAGTCCATCCCTAGTACTACATCAAATCCACCTAGGGGCATCACATGTAATCTAGCAGCAAACCTATGACCTTCTAACTCTATGGCACAGTCCTCTATCACATCAGTAACTCTAGTGGACTTACCAATAGCGGTTTCTACTTCAAAGGGCTCATCAATGTATTTACTACTAACAGGCACTTTAGCACAGAAAGTAGCAGAAATGAAACTCTTACTAGCACCAGAATCAAATAACACAGAAGCCAGAGTTTGATTTACTAGAAACGTACCTGACACAACATCGGGGTCCGTCCTAGCCTCCTCTCTGGTCACGGTGAAAGCTCTGGCGCTCGCCCTCTGCCCTTCAGCCCCGGCCGTCTTCTTTGCCCCGGAACTCTCCACCCTCTGCTTCCTGCAGTCTTTGCTCATATGGCCCGCCTCACCGCAGTTATAACACCTCAGATCCTTACAATCCTTCAGAATGTGACCCGGCTTCCCGCACTTGAAACACACGTTGAGCCCCGATTTGCCTCACCCGTATGCTCCTTCCCGCACTTGCCACACCTTTTGGGCCTCGAGCTTGATGACCCCACCCTACGGTCATTCGTTTTCATCCTTTTGTTGTTCGGGGTAAAGCCACCACGCCCGAACCGTTTCCCATTCCAGTTTCGGTCACCACCACCAGCCTTCTTCACCTCCGCATCTGCTACCTCCCTCTCATCATAAAGCCTCCCAGCCAAATCTACTGCCGACCTAAAAGTGCTTGGTCGTGCAGCAATCAAATGCCTACGAATATCGGCTGGTAGCCCCTGTATATACCGGTTAATCTTGCGAGATACCGGTGTCACCTGATCTGGCACCAGCCTCGCCATCTCATTGAACTTGGCAGTGTATTGCTGGTGGCTCATGGTTCCCGCCTCGAGTTGCAGGAACTCTCTCTCAATCTTGTCAAGTTCCCGGTGAGGACAGAATTCCTCAACTACCAACTTCTTCAACTCGGGCCACTTCATCTTACCTATAGCCCTGCTGCCCTCAGCTTGGACAATATTGTCCCACCAACATAGTGCTGAGTCGGTAAAAGAGTGGGTGGCAAATTTCACCTTCTGATCTTCCCGGCACTCACTGATCTCGAGTACCGCCTCCATCTCCCTTACCCAACGGTGGGCAGCAGCAGCATTGCCATTTCCGTCAAAAGTCGGGGGCCTGCACCTCTGGAATGCCCCGTAATTGCATCCCTTAGTCGTCACCCCTACCACCTCATCTTCCTCTTCATCAGATACTACTATCTCTGGATCTGGTCGTTCCTCTCCTCCCTTGCTTTCCTTCCCAGTTGACCCTCTCCTATCCTCCTTCTCCTTCCTTTCCTCATTCCTCACAGCACGAATAACATCAGTCACCACAGATGGCATAACTGCCTGCAGGACTTGGTGTACCTCATCAGCAATCGCCTCCCTAGCTGAGGCATTCAGGCTCGCATTCTCGGTTTCTTCATTCCGGTTAGGAACCTCAGGGTTCACAGGAGCCGTCTCAGGAGCTTTAGTGCTGTTCCTAGTCGTACGCGGACGACCTCTACCTCTAGCAGCCTTAGAAGGTTTCTTCCCAGCCATTTTCCTATGCACTATAAGATTCAAACACTAAAACAATCATTCAAGGTAATAGCTCAGTTTATGTCAAGTATAGTAAGTCCCTAATTATAGTGGCCAGCTGTGATTAGCCGCTTACTTTACTCTTCACACCCCAAGCATTTCCTATCCTGACTACATCAGTATCTAAATCTACTAAGAACACATAAATCACATATAGCACACGCACATAAGTCTGGTTGATTTTTTTTTAGAAAGCAATACCTGATGGCACATGGCTACTCGGGCTGACATCCCTCTTTCCGTCCCATTCTCAGTTTAAGTTGAGGTTCATTTTGAAAATATTTACCTAATTCACTTAAACTTTAGCTCTGATACCAACTTGTAAGGCCCCGTTCCCGGGCACCTCACAGTTGGACATTCACAGCATAAAACGTACTTATTATAAATTTAAGCAGCGGAATTAATTTAAACAAAAGACATTCATTTCATTAAAAACACTGTTGTTAAGCAATACATTTTAGTTCACAAGTCACAAAATATTTAATTGAATGGATTACAAAACAACAGTATCATCAAAATATAATTTGGATGTCAGTCTTGCCCACCAAGTAGTCATCCCCTTATGCCATCCTCAGCAACCTGTCACCTGCCAACTGGAAAATACATAAAAGTCAGCGTTGCTGAGTGAGTTCTAGTTTTATAGTTAAAATACTTTACTTTTCGTTCAAAAACCGTTCCTCATTTTCACAGATGATCATACATCGTACGTACACATAGGTAATACTTTCATTATCTTCATCATCGTTCAATTCGTACTTTTATCATTCCTCTTTTATTAAGCTGTGAGTCTGTTGCGACACCAAGTCTCTCACCTCTAAGTCAATCACAAAGATTGACCTACATACTGTGAGTCTGTTGTGACACCAAGTCACTCACCTCTAAGCCAATCACGAAGATTGACCTACATTCCTGTGAGTCTGTTGTGACACCAAGTCACTCACCTCTATATCAATCTCAAGGATTAATCCTGTGTGCATCCTTCAGGGTAGCGAACCCGCATCACAGTTGAGCTAACACCTGCCAGGGGTGTGCACCTCCATTCATTTGCTTGCAAGACTTTCGTTCATTCGTTCACGTTCCATTCCTCTTTATCATTAATCTTTCACTTTATTAATGATAATAATTCTTGATCATGATCATTCCACATAGAAACATACAGTATTATTATTAATAAGCATATTAATAATAATAATACTAATAATATTATAAATAATATTATTCATACTCTTGATAATATCCCTAATCGTAATATTAATTATAATATTAAGGAAAGGATATTATTACATTCAAACATCATCATTCACATTCAATAATGTCCTAGTCAACATTCAGGTGAAACCCTACTGCACAAACTCCAAGGGAAATATGTTAAAAGTCTAAGTATTTTGGGCGTATGAGCCCTGTTCTAGGCGTTTCACCACTGTCTGACTCATCAGCTACACTTAGAAAAATTTCAGGTTCTGGGCGTATGAGCACTGCTGGGCGTATGACCCCTGTTGGTCGTATTAGCCCTGTTGGTCGTACCATCCCATGCTTAGAAAATATTTGCTGGTCATACGACCAGAATTCAGACTTTTCACCTTAGTTTCTCAGACTCATAGGTACTGTGGGACTCATGAGTCCTGTTGGACTTATAAGTCCCCATACTTAGCAAATTTTCAGACTTATGAGTCTGGTCGTTTTAGAACTATTGGACACATTACCTGCTTAGACTCATGACCATACTTAGAATATTTCTAAGGCATGTCCCTGGGCGTATAAGCACTATTAGACTCATTAGTTTGTACTTAGTTATTCTAAGTCCAAATTTCAGGCATATTACTACTATTTGGGCTTGTTAGTCGTTTTAGTAACCTGCTCATGTGACTAATTCATATTTCAAATTCCCAAACATCAGAATGCCTAGTACTAAACATATACACATGATTCTAGGCATAAATCTAACATAAACATAAACATACATACATTCATATCATACGGGTATTATACCCAAACTTATAAAAACATACTTACATGCATTTCCAGCCCCAAAACATTTAAAAACAGGTAAGAAGGGGTCTAGAACTCACCTTAGTTTGTCTTCGGGTTTTGATATCCCTTCCTTGAACTTCTCAGTTGTTTCTAACACCTAAAACACACACACACATACCACCAAACACACAAGACACATTTATAAGCACACATACGGTTCTAGAATCATCTAAAACTTCAAAACTCAAGATTTCTTACCAAAAACTTCGAGTTTTTCAGGTTCTTTTTCAAAAATCCCGAGAATTCTCTGCTCTTGAGTTTTCTTTCTCTAAAAATCCAAAGTTGGTGATGATGTGAACAAGAGTGGGTGACCATACCACTTTTGTATCAAAATAAATGGAAAGTTTGCCCATTTGGCACTTTTGGCCCTTAAACAAAAGTGGACTTTTGTTTTCTTTCTTTTCTCTTTCTATTTTGTTCTTTTAATTTCTTTAATAAGAAATTACGGGTGTTACATTATTCCAACCCATTAAGCCAAAGCATGATTCCCGAACTCAAAAGAAGTCTTGACTACTTTGGATTAGTCTTAGTTCCAAAACCGGAACATTCCAAGCCTTAATCGAATTTCTTTTATGTTTGTATTTGTTTTATGCATTTATGTTATACTCTTTTTCCTTTTGTCAAGATCGAATCATCCGAATCACGCTAATCTCTCGACCTCGGATGCTAATAATCAAGAACCAACAAAAACTTAAAAGCTTTCATTATTGTTTAGCTAATTCTTTTGAGTGGTTATATGATTCATTATGAGAACCGATTTGAAACCTACTTGCTTAGGTGTTATGCTATAATGCTTTAAATATGCAAAAATTATTTTAAACACTATTGATCAAGTCTCATCATTCTCTTTAAACTATATTGTAGATGTCTTCCAAATCCCATAGAAGCTCCAAGCAAAGTTCCAATAAGAAAATGGTCGCTTTCATGGCTAAGCAAATGGCTCGAGTTATTCCCGATATTGTTAAGCAAATCAATGCTACCCCTAGCCCAAACACTTTAGTTGAATCCCGAAACCCTAATCCCAAAACCTCAGCCTTTTCCTATAAGCACTTCAAATCATGTGGCCCCGAACCTTTCACGGGTGAAGAGGGTGCCTCCAAGATGCTTGAATGGTTCGATAGCATCGAAATCACTTTCATAATAGTGAATGTTCCGACGAGCTTCGGACTTGTAGTGCCACCGGTGTCTTCACATCGAGGGCACTTGAATGGTGGAAAAGTGAAAGGAGCACTCGTGGAAATGAGGTCGCCTTCGCCTTACCATGGAAAGAAATGAAACAACTCATGATAGATGAGTTTTGTCCTCCTTATGAAATGCAAAGTCTTGAAGAGGAATTCTCGAACCTCAAACAAGTTGGAAGAGACAACCTGACTTACACCATTCGCTTTAAACAACTTAGTATCCTTGTCCCTCACTTGGTCAACACCACTGACCGAGCCATATCCAAGTACATAAAAGGCCTTCCCCCTATTATCCGTGACTCCGTCACCATAGCCGAACCATGCTCAGTTGAGCGAGCTATCCGGTTGGCGGCTACCTTATCCAACAACCAAGTGAAATATGGATCTTTGTCTCTTAAAGGCTCCTTCAAAACCACCCATCAAGCCATCTCCGAAACACCCGAGGAACCCAAAGACACAAAAACACTATCCAAAAACACCCGTCACGGTAAGAAAGGGAAGTTTCAAAGCCTCAACTATGCCATGACAACACCAACAACCCAAGCTCCCATCAATTTGAACCAAGAACCACCTAAGAAAGCCTACACCGGTACGTTTCCCAAATGTGCCAAATGCCAATACCACCATTCACCCGCCTCTTAGTGCCGTCAATGCACGACGTGCAACCGTTATGGACACTTTGCCTCAACATGTCGAAGTGGTCCTAGCCTACACGGTAACCCACCTTTAGCTCACACCGATACCCAAAGACCCCCAGCTAATGAAAACGGTCGTGCTTGCTTTAAATGTGGTGACCCAAACCACCTTGCTCCTCAATGACCCCGCAACAATCAAGTTCAAGTGCAAATGCCACGTGGACACCCATTTAACATAAATGCGCATCAAGCTCAAAACGACAACAACGTCGTAAACGGAACGTTTCTTATAAATGGAATTTATGCTTCTGTGTTATTTGATACTGGTACGGATAAAAGTTTTGTTTCCGTTAAACTTGAACCAATGCTAAGATGTACACGTTCTAAATTGCCAAAATCATTCACTGTTGAAGTCGCTAACGGAAAATCTGTCACCGTTGATTCCATTCTCCTTGATTGCGTTATAAGTCTTAATGAACATGAATTTTCCATCAAACTCATACCCATGCAATTAGGTAGCTTTGATGTCATAGTAGGCATGGATTGGCTTGCCAAGGTTCATACCGAAGTCATTTGCTTTGAAAAATATATCCGTATTCTGCTTTTTTCCGGTGACACCTTACAAATCTATGGCGAGAAACCCTCAAAGGGACTCAAACTCATGTCTTGTACGGAGGCACGAAAGTGCTTACGTCATGAATGTATTGTCTTTTTAGCCCATGTCGTGATAGAAAAAGAAAAGGGAAAGAGTGTAAAAGACATTTCAATCATTTGTGACTTTCCTGACATGTTCCCTGAAGATCTACCCGGCCTTCCTCCCGCTCGATCCATTGATTTTCGGATTGATCTCATACCCGGTGCTACACTGTTGCTAAATCTCCCTACCGACTCGCACCCTCGGAAATGCAAGAGCTAGCTAGTCAACTTCAAGAGTTGGTTAATAAAGGCTTCATACGTCCTAGCTCATCCCCTTGGGTGCTCCAATCCTATTTGTAAAGAAAAAGGATGATTCATTCCGCATGTGCATTGATTATCGTGAGCTCAATAAACTCACAATCAAAAACCGTTATCCTCTTCCTCGTATCGATGATCTCTTTGACCAACTGCAAGGAGCAACTTGTTTCTCAAAAATCGACCTACGATCTGGTTATCATCAGCTCCGAATCCGTGAAGAAGATATTCCAAAAACCGCGTTCCGCACAAGGTATGGTCATTACGAGTTCATGGTTATGCCTTTTGGTTTGACCAATGCACCCGCAGCCTTTACGGATTTGATGAACCGCATGTGTAGACCTTACTTGGATCATTTTGTAATTGTGTTCATTGACGATATTCTAATCTATTCTAAGACCGAATCCGAACATGAACGACACTTACGTTTGATCTTGGAACTTCTTCGAGCCGAACGACTTTACGCCAAATTTTCCAAATGTGAATTTTGGTTGAAATAAGTTCAATTCCTTGGTCACATCGTAAGCAAAAAGGGTATTCATGTTGATCCTGCCAAAATCGATGCTATTAAAGGGTGGGTTGCTCCAAAATCCCCTACTGAAGTACATTCTTTCCTCGGATTGGCGGGTTACTGCGTCGATTTATCTCCAACTTTTCAAATATTGCCATACCTCTCACCTCTTGGACCCAAAAAGATAAACCTTTTATTTGGGGTCCCAAACAAGAGGAATCCTTTCAAACCCTCAAGCGTATGCTCTGTGACGCACCCATCTTAACCCTTCCCGATGGAAATGATGATTTTGTGGTTTATTGTGACGCTTCAAATCAAGGTCTCGGTTGTGTCCTTATGCAACGAGGCAAGGTTATCGCTTATGCGTCAAGACAACTCAAAACCCATGAGAAGAACTACACGACCCATGATCTTGAACTCGGAGCTGTTGTTTTCGCTTTAAAGATTTAGAGGCACTACCTTTATGGTACTCAATATGTGGTCTTCACAGATCATAAGAGTCTCCAACATATCTTTAATCAAAAGGATCTCAACATGCGTCAACGACGATGGATTGAATTGTTGAACGACTATGATTGTGAAATTCGTTACCACCCCGGAAAAGCAAATGTCATGGCCGATGCTCTTAGCCGAAAGAGTCATGTCAATGCTCATAGCATTTGTGTAACCAATCGTCTTCGTTGTTTTCAAATCCAAAATGACATTCAAACTCGTATTCGCGAAGCCCAACACTCATCGATCGTCGAAAACAATTTGTATAACGAGATTCAATGTGGTGTTGAAGACCAACTTGAGTCTAAATCTAATGGAATTCTCCATTAACTCGATCGTATTTGGCTTCCAAACCGTGACAACCTTCGTACTCTTGTAATGAATGAAGCACATAAATCACGATATTCCATTCACCATGGTGCAGACAAGATGTATCAAGATCTTCGTCGTACTTATTGGTGGCCGGGCATAAAAAAGGATATCGCTCTGTTCGTGGCCAAATGCCTCACTTGTTCAAAAGTAAAGGCCGAACACCAACGACCCTTTGGTTTACTTGAGCAACCTGAAATCCCGAGGTGGAAGTGGGAAAGCATCGCAATGGATTTTATCACCATACTCCCCCGAACATCTTCCGGGCATGACAGTATTTGGGTAATTATCGATCGATTGACCAAATCAGCTTATTTCCTTCCCATCGTGAAGACTACTCCGTTGAAAAGCTAGCTCGTATCTACATTTCTGAAATCATTAGTCGTCATGGTATCCCTCTTGATATCATCTCGATCGTGACGGTCGAATCACTTCCCGTTTTTGGAGAACTTTTCAGTTAGCTTTGGGCACTCAACTCAATCTTAGTACGGCTTTTCATCCTCAAACTGATGGACATACTGAACGTACTATCCAAACTCTAGAGATATGCTTTGATCTTGTGTTATCGATTTCGGTGGCAACTGGGATGTACACTTACCATTGGTCGAATTTTCGTACAATAACAGTTATCACTCTAGTATCAAAATGGCACCCTTTGAAGCTCTTTATGGTCACAAATGTCATTCACCTATTTGTTGGCATGAGATCGGTGAGGCACAAGTCACTGGTCCCTAAATCATTCAAGAGACGATGGATAAAATCTTGCAAGTTCGCGACAACTTACTTGCTGCAAGAAGCCGACAAAAGAGTTACGCTGATAAATGGCGTAAGCCTTGGAATTCAATGTTGGTGATCTCGTACTTCTCATGGTATCTCCTTGGAAAGGAGTATTGCGCTTTGGTAAGAAAGGAAAACTTGCTCCTCGATATGTAGGTCCTTTCAAGATTCTCGAAAGAATTGGTAAGGTGGCATATTGACTTGATCTACCACAAGAACTAAGCAACGTTCACCCAACTTTCCATGTCTCTAATCTCAAAAAGTGCCTAGCCGACGAAGAACTTCAAATTTCGCTTGACGACATACATGTCGACGATACCATGCATTTTGTTGAGAAACCTGTTGAAATCATGGATCGTGGAATGAAGCAACTTAAACGAAGTCGCATTCCAATTATTAAGGTGTGTTGGGAAGGAACGCATGGTCCAGAATTTACTTGGGAACGTGAAGATCAATTCAAGATCAAGTACCCGCATCTTTTCCCAGAACCTTCTTCTAAATGAATTTTGGGACGAAATTCTCTTAAGTAGGGGAGACTGTAACGTTCCGTATTTTACATTTATTTATTTTTAAATGTAATATTAATCCTTGTTTAATCCTTGTAATATTAAGACTTGATCATAGTGAATATATCTTTTTATGTAATTCTTTTTGATTATATGTTTGTGCAACGCTTAAACAATTACAAATGCGCATTTCAACGTAAAACCGAACAACTTATCAGGACTTATATATTTTTTTAAGAAAATTATTTATAAGTTTTATTTTTATGATTCATATATTAAAATACTCATTCTTAATTATTAGTTATGGTGCAAATTAATAAATAAAATAAGTTAAGGGGTTAATATTGAAAATTTATATTTTCTCTCCACTCATCTCCCCAACTACTTACATTAATTCACAACCATAATTTTCATCTATAAATACCAACCCAAATCCCCCTTTAATCACTTTTATCACTCTAAACTCTCTCTAATCTCTCTCTAAACTCTCTCAATCCATCCAAGAACTCCATCTTTTTTTTGCAAGAAATATTCAAGAACAACTTGTGAGTTTTATTTGTTTATTTATTGTTTATACTTTCTTTCTTACTTTCTTCTTCATTTTCTTTACCACTTGGAATAATCTCTAGGACATAACCACTTGTTAGTCACCAAGGTGACATAACCACTTGTTAGTCACCAAGGTGACACAAGTATAACCACTTGTTAGTCACCAAGGTGACACAAGTATGGTAAACCCCCATTTTTGAGGTCCAAGTTGGAAATATTATACTTGATTGTTTCATACATGTTCTCTTGTTTTATTTTTAAACCTTTTACATACTAAATCAAGTCACCAACAACTTCAATATTGGAAGGCTTGTGTTGAAGTTATATTTCTGAAATTTTAAGGCTTTTACACTCCATTCTTTCATCTTTACAAAACACTAAGTGATCTACAAATTAAAAAGTGGATGAAACCAAACCGAGCCTCTAACCAATGTTGAAAGGCTTGTGTTATGGTATGAAATGGTGATGTTGAACATTGGTTCTACAACTAATTTATCCACCATACCCCACTTGAACACTTAGTCAAACTAGTTAGTTTACTTTATTACTTTCATTAATATACTCATGACCATCCGAATACCCTTATGTGGAGATTTTGTGCAATGGTGATAATCTTGAGGTTTGTGGATATCCCTACCTCTAATACATGACTTATATGAATATAACACTTGAGGTTTATGGATTACCCTACATCTAATGCATGATTTATATTTATATCTACATAATACTTAGTCAAAACCAAACCATAATATCAATCAACCATGGTTGAATGTTATGTGCTAAGGTAGACATTATACTAATCTTATGATTCCTTATTTTGGACTTACAATGAGTGACTAAAACTCATAAAGAACACACACAATACATGGTGTCCAAATAAGTGTCTAAGTAGTATATACTTTCATGTACTCTCATATTTGTGATTTTTGTATACTTTCCAATTGCTAAAATCTTAAACTTTGAATCCTAATCTTACACACTTTCATTTACCTTTTAGGGTGACTTTGGTGAATCATTTAAACTCAATCATCTATTCTTATGGATTCTAATCGCCAAACTGTTAGTCATACTTCACCTATTTTGTTTTAACACTATTTGGGTTGCAACATGTACCAATTATCAAATACACTCAATCACACATTCAATCAAACTCATTCTAAAACTCAATTCATACAAACATGCTTACTTGTTATACTATTTGTGAATACATTCTAAAATACATTACCTTGCAAGCAATCTAAACCTCTCTTAACATGTATAGCGCTATAGGACTAGCACATCCGCCCTATTATGATGGGTTTATGTTAAGTTATCAATCTTTACGGTCTTGCTCACTTTTGATGCTAAGATTACGCTAGTGGACACTTTGGTTTGATTATGGCTTTGCATGCTAGCAATGTACAAACTTTAGTATACTTTACTCATGTTGAGTTGAGATTTATTCACTATTATGCTATATATACAAATTTGTATGCTCACCAACATATTCATATGTTGATCAATATTTTATACATGTTGTAGGAAATGCTTGAAGTTTTATCAAGAAATTCAATTAGGTGGACTTAGAAACACACCAAATCTATAATTTTGTTATGTTTGTTTTAGACTTGTATTTCTTCAAATTATTGTATGCTTATTTGAAACATTGTAATGTTTGGTTGATTAATGGAAATGAAATTTAATCTTAATTTATTGTCACTTTAGTTTTATGATGTCTTTGAACAATCTATCACTTCACGCGCCCCGATGTTTCCGCCATCGGTTGGGGTGTGACAACCACCACCACCATATTCCTAACAGTAATTCTTTTGTCTGTTAATGAGTATAATTTTCATGTACTAGCGAGGGATGCACAATTTGTCTAAGCCAGATGCTCCCCTCTCTACCATTACCACCGTCGTCTTCTTCTTTAGCTTTTTCTTCGACTGAGTCTAGAGTTCTTCTGAAGAAAGACGAAGGCAGCCCGGTTGCTTCTCCAGCAACCGACAGTGCCTTTGATTGGGGGCATGATTGGGTCTTTGATTGGGGGTTGCAGGTTTTCGGTGGATCTAGGGTTATTACAAGCCTACACCGGCGATTGTTGCAGGTGATATTTCAGTAAGATGATAATTGATTTGGGTTGTAATGAGGTCCGATTGGCTCGAAGCAGTTGTAATAGGGGATGCATTGGCTCCAATTAAGGTCTTTACTGAAAACACTCGTCGCTAATACTCGACGGATCCTAGGAGCTTTCCAGCATATGTCTTCGCCGTCGTCAGCGCCTCTGCTTCTGTGGGCTCGTTTCTTCCGCCGTCACTCCTTCAACCTCAATCTTCACTTTATATGACAGAGAGGCGGTAAACGAAGAAATCTAGATTGATAGTCGGGATAAGTTTAAGGGGACTCGCTTTGAAATCGGAAATCAGATATCGAAGTGAAGATACGGTTCGTTTTGTTTAAGATTTCTGTTTTTATTTTAGTAATTTACAAGAATAGTCCTTGCATGTAGATTGACCAAAATACCCCTGGAGTTAACTGTAAAAACTAACAGAGTTAGTGTCAGGGACCTAAACCGTTATAAAAATTAAACCACAGGGCATGATATGATTAAATATTTCTTTTTGAATTGAAATGGTTAAAATAGGTAAACCAGAGGACCAAAACCGAAATTTACTCTAAAAATTAAAAAGTGATAAACGTACGTTAATGGTCTACATTTAACTTGCAGATATTAAATAAAACGATAAGGATAAACTGAAACATATATATTTCCCTATATATTTAAAAACAAACTTGAATGAATAGTGGATTTTATTTTGTTTTGATGTTGGCCACACATGTTTATGATATTTACGTTTTAACCCCCTTGGTACCTTTTATAACATATGTTTTGTTTTTGGGGTTTGATTGTTCGGTGGTAGAGAGAGACAGAGATGGGCGTCGATGGTGGGCTTGGGCGGAGGGGGCGTTGACGGTTGCGTATCTGGCCAGATGATGACCGACGGCGGTTGTTTACGTTTTGACCTCCTCTAGTTCACGTTTTGGCCGCCGGCGGTTTCTTCTATCATCATCGCGTGCCTCCCGCCGATGACCGGCATCGGTTTTTTGGGAAGCGGGTGCCGCCTGTGTGCTGCACAGCAGCCGCCTTTAGCATTCATGGAAGGTGGCCCTCCTTTGTGTCGATGCACGACCGGTGGTTCCGGGGACCACCTGTAAGCCGGCCAGAGGTTGAGTGCCGCCTCTAGGAGGCTTTTTCTGGCCTACCGAGGCCTTACGAGGTTCCGATTGGTCGATGACGGTAGGCAAACACTCACCTGAGATGAAAATTTGATGTTTTTTGATGCTTCTGGTTCAAAACCCTAATTTGTTGCTTCATGTCGATGATGACGGAGATACTTCATCTGAGACTTTTATTTGACGTCTTTGGAAAACCCTAACCGAGATTTCTAACCTTGAATCTCTATCTTTGTTTCTCTGATTCATATTTCGTCTATAATTTTAGGGTTTTCGTAACCGAAATCTTAGTCTTTTGCAGTTGTTGATGAAATGTTTTTTGTGATTTCATTCAAATTCAAGGGTTTCTTTGATTGTGTTGGTTTTTTTAAGTCGGTTGGTCGATGAGTATGAGAACATGTTCATCCAAGACCTTTTTTTGGCTCTATTGTCTGATTATGATGAAGTTAGACTCTATTATGTTTCTGGTTGCTGATTAGTTTGTCAATCGTGCGTATACACTAGAATAATACGTCATTGATGTTGTGATTTGATGTTGAACGGTTGTTCACCTGATGCTTATTGTTGGGTCCATGATGTTGAGCGTATGCTCATCTGAGACGTACTAGAATGCGGAGATTTGTGGGTTTACTGGTACATCTGTTTGTTGGGGTTGGTCTAAACCTTAACTTTAGGATGTTGATAATGAAGATGTTTGCATCTTTATTAAAACTGTTCGGTTACGATCATGTGTATCTTATTTGGACACTCCTGGGCTGTGATGAGATAACGGAGTGTTATCGGTTACTGAGGCGTGGCTGCCCATATCTCACTGCATATCCTGAAAGCTTCTCCGCTCGTACCCTCGATTCGGTCGTTGGTCTGTGTGGAGTTTCTTTGGTTGGAATTCTCAACTTTTGGCAACATATTTTGGAGTTTTCCGGTTGCACCCTTTGTGGCCGCTGGCCATTGGTGTTACCGAAATTGCAGATTTTTACCGATGTATTTGAAGGGTTTTTGCGTTGAAGGTCGATGATGGTAGATTTTGCTCACCTGAGACTTGCTATGGCCGGTTTGGTTTTCCGGCATTATTGTTGCTTCTCTACAAACTACGTTGTTATGTAGCTCCTCCATTTGGCGTGGCAATCTATATTGCAGCCATGGAGGAGATCTCAGCCTCAAGTAACCAAATTTGTTATTTTTAGCAGTTGATTATGATCTGCCTTTGTTTGTTATTGCATTAACTATTCTTTGTTGATTGTTATTATCCATCTTGGGTTTTGTTTGATGCTAAGCATAGTGTCACGGACTGATTTGTTCAGTTCTCGTGCGGCACTTAGATCCGTTCTAAGTCAGCCTTCTTGATCTTGAATGGATGGATTTTACAGCGGAAGTCTTGTAAGGGAACGTTAGTTTGGTAGTACGCAAGTAAGATGCTTGTGGTGTGTGATTACAACACAAGTAGATTGCTTGTATTACTATGAACACAAGTACAAGGCTTTTGTTACAAAGAACTTAGGTTACACTTTGAGAGGTGATCCCCAAATGGTCCATCACCTCCTATTTATACTAGTTGCCAAGGATCTAGAAAACTCTAATCTAGATTATTCTATTCTAAATATCTAAGATATTTACTAATCTAAATATCTTAGATATTTAACTAATCCAAAATATCTAAGCTATTATTTAATCTAGTATCTAGATATTTCTTAACTTAATATCTAGATACTTTACAATGTTAATCTACTTCTTTCTAGAGATTTCCATGTGCTATGCTTCCTTCAAAATATGGCTGCAATGTTGCTGCAGAATTATATGGGCTGTTCCGGAGTTTTCCGGGCAGCCTTGCTTGCTTCGTAAATGCCCCTAATTGATAAAAATTAGGGTGATGCGACCTGCATTTTGGCAGGTCGTGACATTCTCCCCCACCTGATGCCACGACGTCCTCGTCGTGTTGCCTGGATGCCTCATGAGCTGGCTTCATGAGTTTCAAGATAGAGATGGTTTTGCCTCGACGCCTTGTATCTGGCTCCAAGGTAACGGTGTGCACTTGGTCTCCCTTGATGATGTACATGGTGTTGATGAATGTTACTGGGCAGGCTTTTGCTTTTCGAAAGAAATCCATCCCTAGCACGATGTCATAGTCGTCTAGTGGGACTACTGAGAAGTGCAACTTGCCGGACCACGTACCAATCTTTGTTTTTACGCCCCATGCTGCTCCTTCTATGGGTTTGGTGTCTCCAGAGGCGGCCTTGATCCAACCTTCTTGCGTGGTTATCCTTAAGCCAAGTCTTCGAGCCTCTTTAGGTGAGATGAAGTTGTGGCTTGCTCCGGTGTCAACCAACGCTTTCACAGGTTGCCCTTTTATCTCCATATTTACGAACCGAAGTCCTTTTGATTCAGTCTTCGGGTTGTCTCCGGTTATGGTATGGTTTGATTGGTTTGCCATCACCAAGGGCTTGCCTTCAAGTGTACTTAACGCATTAAGTAGTTGAAGTTGCATTGTTCCTAGACGAACCTCTTCTGGTTCTGATGGTTCATCATCAGATCTAATCAAGGCTGTAAGTCTAGCCTTTTTCGGACAATCCCGCGCATTGTGCGGTCCGTCGCAAAGGAAACATCCTTTGATCATTTGTACCTCCTTCCCATACCTTGGTGGTCGTCGATTATCTTCTCTTTGATTTCGATTTTGGTTGTTATTGTGGGTTCTCGTTCCCCCACCTTTTTCATCGTTATCCTCCATAACGACGGGTTTTTGTGATCGCCTTTCATTATGGTCGATCAGGCTTTCAGCAACAACGATGGCTGAGGACAAGTCTTGAACATTTCTTCGTTCAAGTTCGGTTCTTGCCCATGTTTGTAAGCCATCGATGAAGTATATGAGAGAGTCCTTTGGTGACAAGTCCGGAATTTCTAGCACAAGGGTAGTAAAATCTTTGACGTAGTCCTTGATGCTACCCTTTTGCTTTAGATTACGAAGCCGAATCTTTGCTTCGTGTTCAACGTTTTCCGGATAAAATTGTTTCTTGATTTCTTTTATGAAATCAGTCCAAGTTTGTATGGTGCACGTACCTTTATCAATCTCCATGTGCTTTCGTCGCCACCATAAAGCTGCGGTCTCTTTCAAGTAAAGAGTCACCGTCTTGATCTTCTTGGCGTCATCGACAATATCGACGGCCTCAAAGTATTGTTCCATCTCCCAAAGGAAGTCATCCACAGCCCTCGCCTCTCGTTTACCAACGAATGGTGATGGTTTGGGGATGTCCACCTTTGTAGAGGCATGGATTATGTTGTCACCTCCGGTTGCTAGTGCGCGCTTGCAAACACTTAGTTCGGTTTGCAAGTCTTTGATTTCCCTCTCGAAGTTAGCTTTTAGTTGACCCAACTCCCTTGTGAATGCCTCTTCCATCTCCTTCCTTATCAAGGAGAGGGCGAGTTTGAGGTCGCTTCGCATTTCGTTGAAGTCATTACCTAACGACTCAACATGTTGCAAAGAGTCGTAGGTATGTGTTTTGAAGATATCGACTTCAGCCTTGAATTCCTCCATTTCGTTTTTGAATTCCTCCATTTCGTTTTTGAATTCAGACAATAATACCTCGACATCTTCAACTCTTTTGTCCATGCTTGCAACCAAGTCTTTGGACATGTTTCGAGTTTTCTTGTCACCTTTACGAGCCTCCTCCCGTCCACGGGTCTCGTCTCCGGCAACGCTTGCGACTACAACCTTTTCTAGATTTGATGCCATCCCAAAAAGTCGACGCGGCTCTGATACCACTTGTCACGGACTGATTTGTTCAGTTCTCGTGCGGCACTTAGATCCGTTCTAAGTCAGCCTTCTTGATCTTGAATGGATGGATTTTACAGCGGAAGTCTTGTAAGGGAACGTTAGTTTGGTAGTACGCAAGTAAGATGCTTGTGGTGTGTGATTACAACACAAGTAGATTGCTTGTATTACTATGAACACAAGTACAAGGCTTTTGTTACAAAGAACTTAGGTTACACTTTGAGAGGTGATCCCCAAATGGTCCATCACCTCCTATTTATACTAGTTGCCAAGGATCTAGAAAACTCTAATCTAGATTATTCTATTCTAAATATCTAAGATATTTACTAATCTAAATATCTTAGATATTTAACTAATCCAAAATATCTAAGCTATTATTTAATCTAGTATCTAGATATTTCTTAACTTAATATCTAGATACTTTACAATGTTAATCTACTTCTTTCTAGAGATTTCCATGTGCTATGCTTCCTTCAAAATATGGCTGCAATGTTGCTGCAGAATTATATGGGCTGTTCCGGAGTTTTCCGGGCAGCCTTGCTTGCTTCGTAAATGCCCCTAATCGATAAAAATTAGGGTGATGCGACCTGCATTTTGGCAGGTCGTGACAATAGGCTCACTTGACCATTGTTTGATTTTGGTGGTTTGTGTCTGCTAGAAGACACGTTGATGACGAGGTCATGTATTCCTCCATGACTATTATTTTTGGTTGTTTTGTGGCTATGATGATACACCGAGATTGAAGTCGGTTGTTCTGGCATGATAGCTATTTTTGGTTTGCAGCCGCAACCTGCTATCGGTTCTGAGCCAACTTTTAGTAAAAATCCGGTTTATTTGACGCGCAACGCGCGTCACGGATAAATAACACTAGTTCATTTTAAATATTATTTATTTCACTTGAATTATATGTAGGCAACGTGGGGATTAAAGAAAATGGAAAAAGAATGAGCCATATTGCTTTTGATGGATAATTATTTTTATGGGCTTGACATCACCTGATGTAACTGGGCTGCAATTATATCAAACAAGGGCTAGATTAATTAAATGAGTAGTTATCCTGGGCTTTTGGTCAGAATACAAGTAGTGAAAAGAAGGGTATAAAAGGGATCCAGCGACAACTGCAATGGGACGAGGGAGTCGACATTAGTTTTGCGCAGAAAAAGAGGGCAGCCTTTTGGCTGTTGGCAAATCGCACAAGCAATCGACCGCACCAAGAATAGAAGATCTGATCATGAGAATTAGCGGCGAGGTCACCCGTGATCATCCCCGGGTGGGGGCTAGGTTGTTACGAACAAGCTGCTTATGTTTATCTTTCGTTTTTATGTTTTATTATTTACGTGCATGCTTAGAGGACCATTAGGGCCTTTTTAGTAGTTTGGGGTTTGTTTGGTAACTTCAGATTATTGTTTGATTTAAATTGATTGATTGCTGATTTCTGGGATATCCAGAAATTGAATTCCTACTTCCTCTCTTGTTAGTTTCTTCCTTATCAAGGGTATCAGAGCCTCTCGATACCTCATCGGAGCTCTGCCGCCGCTGCCATGACCAATACACGTAACAATGAGATCGACACCACCCTCAAGTCTCACGATAAAGCCATCACTGATATCCAGGCTGCCCTTGCGGCACTCATGAAACAGCAAGAACAGTCATCTAAGCAACAGGAGGAGATTCTGAAGGCCGTTCGGGACAAAACGCAATCGTCCAGCAGTTCTTTTGGGTTCTCCGGTTCAGAAGCAGATTCCCGGGGTTCCAAACCCTTTCGTATCGGTAAGATTGACTTTCCCAAGTTCTCGGGAGATGATGTGGAGGGTTGGCTCTACCGTTGCGAGCACTTCTTCGTCATGGACGACACACCTGACGATTCCAAACTGCGGTGCGCTGCGGTACATTTGGAAGGCGACGCCTTACAATGGCACCGGGCTTACATGAAAACCAGGTACGCGATGGTTGCTGAGGTTCCCTGGCCAGACTATGTTCGTTCCATTTCTGCGCGTTTTTCAAACGCGTTGTTCGAAGACCCGCTAGAGGAAATGGCATCTCTACAACAAACGGGTACGTTACAGGAACTGAACACGGCTTTCGATGCGTTGTTGAATAAGGTGGCACTGAGCGAAACCCAAGCTGTGAGTTTGTATGTCAAAGCCCTCAAACCGGATATCGGGGGGGCCGTGAAAATGTTTAAACCTCGTACGTTGCATGAGGCGTACGGGTTGGCGAAAACACAAGCCCTTAACAACGAAACTCTTGAGGAGAAATTTGCAGGGGGTAAATGGAATACCGGGACTACAAGGTACAACAATGCAAAAATCACACCACCTACCAATGCCGCGAAACTACCGATCCTTCCCACACCCAATCGAACCGCTCCCGCTGCGTCTCGACCCACAAACAATCAACGAAGTTTGAGTAGTAAGGAATTGGAACAAAAACGGGCGAAAGGAGAATGCTTTTGATGCCCGGAAAAGTTCGTGCCGGGTCACAAATGTACACGAACGCGCGGCCAAGTGTATGTCATTGAAGTCGACGACGACGAGGAGGTAGACGTCGAGGGAATTCAGGAAGATGACAAGGAACACCAGATCTCCATCCATGCACTCACGGGTATACTGTCATACTCGACCATGCGGGTTCAAGGATTAATGGGGAACCGCCAGTTGCATATCCTCATCGATTCGGGCTCGACGCACAACTTCATTGATAGCAGGGTAGCAAAGAAACTGCAGTGCGAGGTGCGGGACATCACTCCTATCAACGTAGGGGTGGCGGACGGGAAGCAACTTGAATGTACCCAGGTTTTCCCGGAGTTTCAATGGGCCATGCAAGGCCACTGGTTTAAAACAAAGGTGTTACTTCTTAAGTTGGAGAATTATGACATGATTTTAGGGGTTCAGTGGTTACTCCCATTACAAGACATTCTGTGGAACTTCCAAAAAATGACCATGCGATTCAAATTGGAAGGCAACCACTATGAGTTGAAAGGCTTACAGAACAACAAGGTGTTCATGTGCTCGGTAGAAAAAATGGATGGCCTATTGAACAAGCATGCAAAGGAGGGTAAATTGCAACTTTTTAGTTTACAGTTGGCTAACCTGGAGCCGAGTCCACGTATCAGTCGAAGGTTATATGTGATCCGGATAGGCCTTCTGAAAACCTACCGTGGCAATCATTAGTACGGGCATTCGCTGAGGTGTTCCAACTGCCGAAAGGGCTGCCCCCTCCTTGTCCGTTTGACCATCGAATTGTACTCCAGGAAGGGGCGGGCCCGGTCAGTCAACGGCCTTATAGATATCCGTCTGTACAGAAAGATGTCATAGAGAAAACAACCCGGGAACTATTAGATGCGGGGGTCATCCAGAATAGCCAAAGCTCCTTCGCCGCTCCGGTGGTCTTGGTCAAGAAAAAAGACGGCCAATGGCGCATGTGTATGGACTATCGGCGTCTCAACGAGGTAACGGTCAAAGGCAAATTCCCTATTCCATTGATCGAAGAGTTGTTAGATGAGTTAGGGGGCGCTACTTTTTTCTCAAAGCTCGACCTACGTTCAGGGTATCATTAGGTGCGCGTGGCACCCGAAGACGTCCACAAAACCGCGTCCCGGACCCACGAAGGGCATTACGAATTCCTCGTTATGCCATTCGGTCTCACAAATGCACCGGCGACATTCCAAGCACTTATGAATCACATGTTTCGCCCCATGTTACGGAAGGGGATCTTGGTATTTTTCAACGACATATTGGTTTATAGTAAGGACGAACAGCAACATGTGCAACATTTGAAACGAGTTCTATCCATTATGAAAGAACACAAGTTGTTTGCAAAAGAGTCGAAATGCGTGTTTGGGGGCCGAGCAGTAGAATATTTGGGCCAAATAATCTCCGGCGACGGGGTGAGAACTGACCCGATGAAGATAGCGGCTATCCAACAGTCGCCCGTACCGAAAACCTTGAAGCAACTCCGAGGGTTTTTAGGGTTAGCGGGGTACTACCGACGCTTTATACGATCCTTTGGTATGATTGCCAAACCCCTCACTAATCTTCTCAAGAAGGATGCGTTCAAATGGAGTGAGGGGGCGCAAGACGCGTTCGAGCGTCTCAAAACAGCCTTGTCTTCGCCCCCGGTCTTGGCCCTTCCGGACCCGAAGAAACAGTTTGTAGTAGAGACGGACGCATCGGTGGGGGGTATCGGGGCGGTGCTCATGCAGGAGAATCACCCGATCTCGTTCCTAAGTCGAGCACTATCACCCAAACAGGATGCACTGTCGGTTTATGAAAAGGAATTGTTAGCAATCATGGTGGCAGTGAAACAGTGGCATTATTATCTTATTACCAGCCCATTTGTCATCCGTACAGATCAACGAAGCTTAAAACACCTCTTGACTCAAAAGGTTACTACTCCACTGCAACATAAATGGTTAGCAAGGTTAATGGGTTATGATTATTGTATCGAGTATAAACAGGGCCGAGAAAACGTCGCTGCTGATGCCTTGTCTCGGGTTCAAGGGGGTGCTCTTTTTACGATGGCCATCTCTCAACTCGAACCACTTTTGCTGCAAAGAATCTTGGATAGTCAAAAGGGGGATATTGAAGTGCAAAATATAGTGCAGAGGCTACAAAAAGGGGAACAGGTGCCAAGGTTCAAGTGGAATGGAAAGTGGCTAACCAAAGAAGAACGTATGGTGGTATGAGCGGATGTCACGTTAAGGGAGGAGATTGTACGGCTGTGCCACGAGACGGCCATGGGGGGTCATTCGGAATACGAGCAACAGTCCAACGGGTTAAAGGTATGTTCTTTTGGAAAGGGATATCGAAGGTGGTGCGCCGGATACTACGTGCTTGTGACGTGTGCAGGAGAACTAAGCATGAAAATGTTGCCACCCTGGGTTTGTTACAACCACTACCAATTCCCGACACTATTTTTACGGATATATCAATGGATTTCATAGGTGGATTACCGAAGGTCAAGGGTAAGGACACTATCTTCGTGGTGGTCGATCGACTCACGAAGTATAGCCACTTTATGGTGTTGGGACACCCGTTCTCGACTAGAGAGGTGGCTCAAGTCTTCCTCGATAATGTGTTCAAAATCCATGGGTGTCCAAAGTCAATCGTCTCGGATCGTGACCCGATATTTTTGAGTGCCTTCTGGACAGAATTTCTAAACCTCCAAGGAATTGAAGCTAACTTTTCTACCGCATACCACCCACAGTCGGACGACCAAACGGAGGTAGTTAATCGTTGCTTAGAGGGCTATTTGAGATGCATGGTAATGGAAAGACCCTACACATGGGTCAAATGGGTTTCCTTGGCAGAATGGTGGTATAACACCACGTTCCACTTGTCGTTGGAAAAAACTCCTTTCGAGGCTTTATACGGGTACCGCCCACCATTACACATACCGTATATTCCTCGTGACACTAGTAATCGAGATGTGGATGAAATGATGCAAGACCGAGAGACATCGATAAGGTTGGTGAAGCAGTCACTACTCAAGGCCCAAAACCGTATGAAGCAACAAGCGGATAAACGAAGATCGGAGAGGGTTTTTGAACCGGGGGCATGGGTGTATCTAAAGTTATAGCCGTACATGCAGAATTCGTTGAGAGTCAACAAGCACTCGAAGCTCTCTCCTAAGTACTTTGGGCCGTTCTTGATTGTGGAGAAGGTGGGTAACGTCGCCTATCGTTTGGATCTACCCGAAGAAGCACAGATTCACCCGGTTTTTCATGTCTCGTTGTTGAAGGAAGCAGGGGGCCCACCGAGCAAGATAATTCCACTGCCTATCGAGGTGAGGTTCCTTCTGCAGCCCCAGGCGGTACTAGATAAGAAGCTGGTCAAGCGAAGAAACCATGCAACAATGAAGGTTTTGGTTCAATGGAAGGGGCAGGGGAAACAGGATGCAACATGGGAGTTCTTGGATGATCTACGCATGCGGTTCCCGGATTTTGCAGAACTCACTTCTTGAGGTCAAAAAGTGCTAAGGGGGAAGTCTTGTTACGAACAAGCTGCTTATGTTTATCTTTCGTTATTATGTTTTATTATTTACGTGCATGCTTAGAGGACCATTAAGGCCTTTTTTGTAGTTTGGGGTTTGTTTGGTAACTTCAGATTATTGTTTGATTTAAATTGATTGATTGCTGATTTCTAGGATATCCAAAAATTGAATTCCTACTTCCTCTCTTGTTAGTTTCTTCCTTATCATAGGTCACCCGTGATCATCCCCGGGTGTAAGGTTAGTGATAGAATTATGTTCATCTTGGTTTTAATCAATTATAGACTTAAACTTTGATTGTTTGATCATCTCTCATTGTTGATGTGTTTGTTTGTTCTCATTGATTGATCCGATTTGGATAATTGTTTTGGTAAATCATTTATCAAATTATTAATCTTAGAATTATTAATCATTGAATTATTTATTATTACATTATCTTAAATTGATGCTTACTAATAATTTAATTAGGTTTGACATTAGTTAGTTTCGTACTATCTAATTTAATAACTAGTTATCTAGTTAGTAATCATATTTCAACAGGAATAACAAACTAATCATATCTATGTGATTTCTAATATGGTATAACCTAGTTGACATGATTCATTCACATACCTAAAAAACCGGTGTGATCATCTTTTAGTTTTGTTTTATTTAAAATTAATTGTTTAGTTTTGTTATTCTCATCCACATCCATTACAGTCAAAGTGACAATAGTTTAGTTTTAATTAATAAGTTAGTTAAATAATCAAACAAATCACGTAACGCTAACCACATGCTCCCCGTGGATACGATACCTGATTTACCCTAACTATCTAGGTTAATTAGGTTTTTACATGACACCAAACGACATGTCATCAATGGATCATTAGTTTGTCTGGTTATTGGGTGAAACCATTATAACTAAGAATGGTGTAGACTTTCATAGTTCAAGTATTTTGGGTTTTCAAGAAAAGCTACATGAAGATTCATAGGCGTTTACAAGTTTTTTAAAATTTAAATAAGATCATTTGTTAGTTGGATAGCTTTGTTAGAGCATTGACTATTAACTGATAGAGCTCTCCTAGTGAGACTTGAGCAATTGTCTTGCTTTTGCTTTCTAATGCTTTGTATGCCTTATTTCTGAGTGACTCTAGGAGGGGTTCAAGAACACCTTCCTATCATTACGTATTTACAAAATACCGTAACCTAAAAAATCTAGATTGTTTAGGTGGACTGAGCAACATTCCAACCTAAATTTCCAATGAATTCACTATAGATTATGTTCATGAAATCATCAACGGATTTGCTAGCAAGGATTTGCAATTGTGTCTATTCTCCAAGACTAAGACACCAGTCTTTACGTCTTCCTTGACATCTTTTCATAAAGTGTTTGATAACAATGTCGATGTCAAAGTATTGGAGTTCAGTAGAACACCAAAGTATAGACTTTCAACACCCCTTTCATGCCATTTTGATTATATCTTTGAATCTGTGCTCGTTATCTTCTCTCTTAGTTGGGTTGCGATTTGAGAAGCACCATCATCGACTTTAGAGTAGTGGGAGTTTCTCTTAGTAGGTTTAGGTTCTGTGATGAATAAATACTCAAAAGCTTCGGTTGGGGTGATTTTCGCCTAAGTGCGAGGAGTAGAGTTGTCACTTGAACTATCAACCGGATCATCATGAGAATAATTGCCGGTGATTGGAACAATAGACGGTAGCTTTTCTTTTTGATCTTGGTTCAAGGAGTTACAAAAGAAGGAGAAGGGATTTTCTTTTTCGGTTGTCATTTTCTCTAAAACTCTCGAGGAGGCCAGCATCAAGCTGTCATTCGGTACCTGTTTATCAGAAGATGGGTTTTCCGCTCTACTTGACGACGGTCACAAATTCATACTTTTTGAGGTTGTATTTGGAGAAAGTATCTTTCTGGCTCGTGCTTTAATCTGAGCTGGCTCCCTTGACCAAAGTGCCATTGACAGAGAGGCTTGTGAGAACATTATTGTTGGTAACGGATGTGGGTCCGAGGTTGTTCAGACAAATGGTGTTGTCTAGGCACTCTCCATGGATGTTTTTGAAGAGATGACCCTTTGTTGTTTATGTTGTCTTTCTAGATATACGAGTTGCGTCTTTAGAAACTTCATCTGAACCTTTTTCTCAATCAGAATCTGATGTTGAAAAGTTTTTGACTATTTAGAGGAGCTCATAATAAATTTTTAAGTATCTTTGACCTGGGTTCATGTACGATGCTTTCAAGACTAGGCATCCACTTAACCAAAGCTTCTTATGTTTTTGATAGCCTATTCAGTTAAGCCGTGATGGTTTAAATTGCATGGTTTTGGGCTACAACATTTTCGCTTTCCTAGTCTAACATGTCTTCAGTAGAAGTAGTTGAACTCGAGGCACCATGAGGACCTATAGGTAGCAGCTTGTATTTTACAATTGCTTTGGTCTTTTGTTGGGCATTTCCAAAATAGGTCAATGGTGGGAACTCAGTCTGGTAAGATGGTGATGAAGGTGTTAGGGTGAAGGTAAAGCATTCCTTGGGTCAGCTTAGAGGCTACTTTTGTGCTAAAGGTTTTGTTGGTTTTGGCTTTGGTTTTACTTTAGGATTACCATACAATTCATAGTAGTCAAACTTTCCTGAAGGTTCATCGACAGTACCAACATTTGGATCACCAGCATTATAACTTTTTGTAAAGCCGTCTGGGAATCTCTTTTCTTTTATGGGTAGTCTTCATCAGCATATTTTACCTAGAATGCTTGGTCTAAGTAATCCTAAAAGTTGTAGAACAAGTCACATTAATGGTGCGTAACTTGTGTTGTGGCTTGTATCAGCTGTATCATATAGATCGATGAGAACACGTCCATTCAATCTTGTTTTGCAAACCTGACCTCAACAAGTAATATTGGTAATGGACAAAGTCGGGGTTGTTATGGTTTGAACCGGTGCTAGGTGCATTTGTTTATAATTAGCTATCTAATTTTTGGAAGAAGATTGGATAGCTTTTTTCTATATAGTTGTTTAGAAGCGTAGGTGCATGTGGCGTTGCATTAGAATCATCGTCTATGAATAGTGCATTGCCAATGTTGTCTTACGCGGGAACCATGGTATCAAAAGAATGGTTTTGGGCATTGTATGCTGTAACCTTTCAGATTTTTGTTAAATAAAAGTTAACCTCGTTAAATTCTTGTAAGGACCAATGTTGTCAATTATAAAACTTGTGGGTTGATTATGTTTGCTTCTTTGTATGACTCTAATCCTTTAATATAGAATTTAATAAAATTAACTATTACAATTGAACAATAATAATAATTATAATAATAATAATAACAAAACTAATAATTATAGTAATAATAACAATAATAATAATGGCAACAATAATAATAATGATAATAATAATAATATTAATAATAATGATAATAGTTACAAAAAATTTATAAACGTTATTGAACTAAAAATGTTTAAAACCTAAAGTAATTAAGTTTAGGGGGGCTTTATTGCCAATTTAGAAACCTTAATTATAAGGTTTGCACATAAAATGATAAACATCGAAACTAAAGGGGCTAGATTGTAAAATTTCAAAATCCCAAACCAAAGTCCCCCTTTACCCTTGTTTTTCCGGTACCAACTCCGACCACCCTCTGGCCGACTCCGACCACTCTAAAAACCGTCGATTTCAATCGATTCTTGATCCAAAAACCATCCCAAATAGCTTCTAGAAGTAGCTTCGAACTTGAAAACACCCTTAAATTCGTTTAATCATCGGTTACAAACACCAAACAATCGAGTAACCGATCGCCCTTAAACTCCATAGCCGTTCGGGTATTAAACCTCAATAATAATCCAATTAAATGAACCTAAGCAATCATCTAACTACACCTAATCGTTCACAACTCTTAATTGCACTTGAAAAACACAAATAATACGCATTCGATTCCCTCTGAAACCATGACCTGCAACATACTCGAACACCATCAACAGGACATCAATACCTGGAATTGATAAGGTACTTTTAGTCCTATTCATCATTAGAAGCTACCCACAAGTTTAATTGGATTATCATCAACAATTACACAACAATTGAGCACCTTCGGCCGCGACTTTTCTTCGTGTGTTTTTAGCATCATCTCGAAACAAACCCGGTAATTGAACACATTAAATCACTCATTTTTACATGGGGAACAAAAGCCCCATGATTATAGACACTTACAGAATCGAATTAAGCTTCAATTTGGATCAAGTTTTTCTAGGGTTTAATCAGATTTAGGGATTTTCATTCTATCTAAGTTCTTAAGATTTTAAAACCAAGTGATACCACGGCCACGACCATGGTTCACTGGTTAGTCACTTGTCTCACCACTTTGAGGTCCTGGTTTCGAACCCATGCAACCTCAAACTATTTTTTGGGGCTTTTCAGCCTTTGAAAAAATATAGAAAATTTCTAAAAAATTATAAAAATCATTTTTGTAAACTTTGTTATTTTTAAAATCATCAAATTATTTCTGTAATTTTTCTTTAAATTTAAATATTTATAAAACAATATAACAAAGATTATTTTTAGTTATTTCTTATAAAATGGATTTTAAATTATGACTTAAATTGAAAAATTATTATTGATCCAAGCTACTTTTAATTATAGATTAATCTTGTTATTTAAAATAATTATAGAAATTATGTACACTTTATATTTAATTTTACCCGTTATTATAAATACTTTAATTACGTTAAATTTCTAAATGATATAATATTTTTCATTAAATTGAAATATAAGTGATTCTACTATTAAATATTACTTATATATATTAAAAACCTCAAATCTCTATTGAAACCCTAGTTCACATTTAATCATTAATCTTATTATTAAAATTAAATCTTGTAATATATACGTTAGGTATCTTGTAAAAGGAATCGTTGGAGCACCGTTTAAATTCTTGTTATCATCTTATATATCATATGAGTTTCTCATGCCCCGTTTTATTACATCTTTTGGGGTGAAACATATTAACTTATGAACTCACACTTGTAAACTTTTATTCTTGTAACACACATACAATTCATACTTATTTTTGTCATGATTATTTTTGTTATTGTGAGTATTATATGAGATATATTATATGTTGACAATCATTAACTATTGCTAGCCTGGCGACTTCATAGATCTATGGGCCTAACAAGCCTATTTGGTGGCCCTAGTATCGTACTCTTGAGCACTATGAGGACCAAGTACACTTAGCTAATCGTTTAATCTTGTAATCTTGTAATCTTTCAAGGTTTGATTGTAGCTATATGTATTCTATAAACTTGCATAATTCGTAACCATTGACATGAATTGCTACTTGTAAACCGTTATATATATATGTGTATGCATAACCTATGGAAACTCACCAACTTTCATAGTTTACCTTTTATTTTTAACATGTTTTAGGAAATACACAAGGTTGATGTTATCATTGAAGTATGCTCACACTGTAACACCCTCAATTTTTTTCTATCATAATATAATAAGGAGGGTGCTACTAGTTGGGTTATAATAATAATTTAGAGACTACAAACGCAACGGAAATTTTTATATGTTAAAAACTTTTTACATCATTAACAATCATTACAACACTTCAACTGACATCTCAAAACTTTGTCAAATTTCGTATACATCTTTCCCAAAACCCAACATTTAGCCAGTATCATACACCATAACCGGAATTTAACTCGGTGGGGCGCCTCCACGAACACTTCTATTAATACCTGACATGCATAAGAAAATAAACACAAAATCAGATAAACTGGTGAGTTCTAACATACACCACATTTCAATAATAACAACTCATCAACTGTTACAACATCGAATGATTCATAAACATTCATCAGTCCATTTATTCGTCTCAGTATTGATATGCATATCGAATACCCACAAGGTATTTATGGACATCTTTTTATCGATTTTAATTTGGTGGGTCAAACCTCCACCTCGCGCGTTGACGGGTCAAACCTCCGTCTATAGTTTGGTGGGTCAAACCTCCACCTCGCGTGTTGACGGGTCAAACCTCCGTCTATAGTTGGCGTTGACGGGTCAAACCTCCGTCTATAGTTGGTGGGTCAAACCTCCACCTCGCCATTCACCACAATTTACCACTTTCAACTCTTATTCACATTTTCTATTTATTTATATGCACTCCAGTGCCCGATTTTGTCAAACAACATTATCAAACGGCATTAACATATAAAAAGGGCAATTAGAACTCACCTTAATGTTTTCAGCAAGTGGTTATCAATCCAAATACACTAGGGTAGCTAAAACTTTTCCTTCTCAAAGCAAATCTAAAACAACAACCCTAACTTAGTCAAATCACCCCTAGCTGATCACTTCCCACGACTAAGGCTATATGACTGGACTCATTCGTACGACTGAACCTGCGACTGAGCTTAGTCGTACAAATGGACCATACGACAGAGGTGCGAATGAGCTATAACAGGGTTTGTGCGAATGACCTTCATTCGTGCGATTGGTTCATGCGACTAAACTTCAGTCGTATGATTGAACAATGCGATTGACTCAGTCGCACGAATGGGTCATGCGATTGGGCTCATTCGCCTGAAACGGATCAGCAGCTGTGTTCTTGACATATTTGATCCAAAAACTCGAGTTTTAACCATTTGGATTACACCATATTCACAACAAAACATATACACTTCATTTACAACCGTTTCGGGTCCTTATTTCATCAAACTTCCCAAAAACTAGGATCCGAACCTTCACTTTTCAGTTTAACAGAAAGATTGAACAAAAGCCCAGATTTAAAACATGTTTTTGGATTAATTGCAACCACATACACAGCTTAACATATTCAAGAATCGATCCGTACCAAGCGAAACTTACCGAAACGGAGTTAGCTTAGTCGATTTGGCAAGAACAGGGTGTTTGGGTTCGAAAGGAACAAAGGGGATGAGATTACTGCAGATAAAATCTGCTTTTGAACACTCTTAACCGCCCTACTTATCCTACATGCCTATTTTTAGCCGCCATACTCAGTCGCACGACTGGACTCATTCGCACGATTCAATCGTGCGACTGAGCCCATTCGCCCCTCATTCGTGCGGCTGAGCCCCATTAGCACGTATGGCGTGTGACTGAACACTAATCCTAATTAAATAAATTAATATTGAACTTTTAGATGTTACACACACCTAAAATTTGGAGTTAGGATAATAAATAAATTATTGAGAAACTTGGATGTTGAACTTTGTTTACTTTGTTTCATTAAGACTTTTGGTTGTAATGTTTATTTAAAACTTATGATATTATATTTATATTTAAAGATAGTGTTATGTGGCTGTGAACAATCTTAACCCTCACATCTCGATGTTTCCGCCGTTAAGGTTGTGGTATGACATATGCCATCTAATAATGAATAGTGTCCTGAAAAGTATTGACATGTGGCGTACCACCGATCTGGATTTGGGCTTTCAAGGCAGTTATTAGTGAACGTTCATTAAAAGGCATATTGAAGTTGGGATAGAAGGTGACAAAGATTGTACTAATAACGTGGTTTGGATAGTGCCTATGTAGGCTGCTGGTACTCTAGAAATCTGGTATAAAGAAGGGTGATAAGAGAGAACACATGCAACCCTTTACTTCGATGTAAGGTAAGGGCTAATGTTATGGCACCAAAGTGAATATGGGGATATCCTTAAGTGTAAGAGATCCTTGGAAGATCTAAGGTGAGGGAAAGGGTGATAAGGTGTTCAGACATTATGGTATCTAGTTGGTGTGAGTCAAACTTAGAGGTTTAGACAAACTCCTCGATGACTGAGTTGGACGCTAAATCAATTAACTTTTTTTTTACTTTTGTAGACAAAGAACTACCGGTGTTGGTTTCAACAAGACGATAAACTGAAGCTTTCTAAGTCATAATTACATCCGATTGAATATCTCATTATACAAGTTCAGAGACCAAGTTGATCAAAAGAAGAAAAAGAATACAAGACAAAGTCAACATGACAAAGTCAAAATCAAGACCAAAAGAAAAATCAAGATAAGGGATTATGATTTAATATTCCCTAAAATAGTATAAATAGAACCCACTAGTGTAGTTTTCAAGTGTGTGTGTTCTTATGATGTGAATCACCACCCAAGGAGAAATCATCCTTTGGGTGGGTTTGATCTTCATGATCTTTGTATTAATTTCATTGTAATTTGATCATCAACATCGATATATTCATCTTATTATCTTCATCTATCTCTTGTGTTCTTTGATTCACACACATACACCCATCCTAATTTTGACTTTTAAGTCTTGAATATGATGAATCCTAAGATCCAAGCTCAATGAATCTAAAATATTGATTTGGCAACTGGGTTTAGAAAAGATACTATAGGGGTTTACTAAGGGCATACTAGTGATAGGGATTTTAATTCATCAAAATCTCATATAGTTGTTCAATATTGGACGAGAAAAACCTTGTAAAACTAGACATAGAACTAGAACGGGACAACATTGTATCTTGGTTCATAACTGGGTTTAGACTTCTTCGACAATTACCAAGCTTTCCTAGCCCGTACCAAAAGGAGACTTTACCATGACCTCTTGTCGGCTTACCACTCACACAATAGGCTATCTACGACTCGATAAGAATCTAGTATGTTAGACCAATCTGTTCATCAAGACCTTTTATGGTTGGTTTTCTGATGTGAGAGATCCATGCTAAGTCAACATAAGGGGGTGTATGGCGGATCGGTAGAAGACCAGTAAGACTCATGGGAGACTTAAGGATGCATAAAGACTCTAAAGACTTAGAACTGGGAATAACTCAAAGACTATTTTATTTAGAGAGAGATGACCTAGAGAGAAGCATAAAAAGAAGGTTTTTATATCTTTCCAAGGATGCTTTACAAGTGAGGAGGATGCCTTTCTTTTATAGGCAGGGAAAGGTGCATTCATACAAATCATGACATAAGCAATGACCTTAAATACTTAATAATATCTAGCCTATAATCTAAGTGCTTACATCATCTGAAGATGATTTCATTCTTGCATTATTCATACGTCACATACTTAATTATGATTACATAAAACATACCTAAAACACACATAATTAAACCTACTAGTACTAGAACCTTAATACTAGAACCTTTTTCGTATTCTTCGTAGACATTAAAATACAAAGTCACACGATGGTCGTGAATACAGAGGTTAACATCCCATCTTTCATATTCATCATTAGTTTGGATGATAATTAGTTTGAGTTGATAAGGTCTTATGTATTATTTCTGAGTATCACTCCATAATTTTGAATACGGGGTTTTATGTTTCCACACATCTTTTCCCTCTATTATATTTGTGAGTGTTTCTTCTGACTTGACTCCATTTATGTTCTCCAAACATTTATGCATGGCCATATATTCTTTGGTGTGCCAGACTTTATAATGTAGGTTTGAGGGTTTCACATTTGACAAGTTATGATGAAACAAATAGGTGCATGGAAGATGCTGACTTTCCTTATCTAATGGCTGACGATGGTATAAAGCAGCCAGGTCTCTGAACATGATGATATACTACTTCTTGGTTATGAGAGTCATTTTTCCTATCCACTGATGTGTTGGAAGGAACCATTGTAACAATTTGTTAGATCTATTAAGGCTGGTGCAACCAAAACAACACTTAGAAGAAATCTGCACAACTAAGGAAAAGTCTTCCGAAGGCAATGCTGCAACTTCCGAAGCTTCTAAGATGATCTTCCGGAGAGCTTCCGAATGATGAACTCAGTCTTCTGAGACTTAGAAGATCTCCTTCCTAAGAAGACACTTAGAAGAATGAAGACAAAGTCTTCTGAAGACAAAGCCTCAGAATAAGCTATGTCTTCCGAAGTATAAAATGGTTCGGAAGAATTTATTCTTCCGAAGCCATTTTGTCTTCGGAAGAATCATTGTACGAACCATTGGAGAAAGCATGGTCCGACTGACACTTGCTACCTACTCTAATTCTCTGCAAGATGCTTTCCACACTCATGTGGTTGACTTTACCTCTGCCCACTATTCACCATTCCTTAGTAGGTGCAGTTGCCACCTTTAGTGGTTGACCAAATGGTAAGTCATGGACCTGTCATGACTACCAAATCTTAGATAATACTTTATCCAAGATACCTTACCTCTTACAATGTAGTATTTGTATAGCACTAAGTCCCAACATATTATCTACGTATAACAAGTTGTAGATGGTAGTATATATAGTCGCTCATTGTAACTTAGTATCCATGCTTCTGCATGAGTCTTGTAATACTTAGTTGAGAGATAATATATACAAGTATCTTGAAAACATCTCTTGTGTTCTTACTTATTATATTATTATCGACTGAGTTCTTGATTCTACAGTTCATCTTTGAGTGATACTTGCCAAGTTTGTGAGAAATACTAAGTGTTGTAAAACCCATATCGATCCATCAATTGGTATCAGAGCTCTCAGGCTCTTGATTGTGAGATCTTAACATCCCAAATCACCCTTGTTTCTTCAAAACTCACTCACTCAAATGGCCCTTAACCAGAAGTCTGCTGAACCAGAGATGGGAACCATGACCAAAGCTCCCATCATCACACCTGATAACTTCAGGCGCTGGTATCAACGCATTGAAGGCTTCATCAAGTATCAAGACTCCCGTATGTGGAAGTCTGTTACTCATGGACCATACATAACTAAAGTGGCCTCATCAACTGGTGATGGTGCCATGATAGAAAAGGATGTCGAAGATTACTCTAATAAAGACTACAAGAAGATGGACATTGATAGTAAAGCCATGACTGTTTTGCTCACTGCCATACCAAACTCCATTATGGTAGGCTTTGAGCATTGCACTACAGCCAAAGAACTCTTTGATGCTTTGAAGTTGATGTAATCTGGTTTATCAGAATCCAAAGAATCCAAGAAGGATGCTCTGAAGCAACAATTTGAAAATTTCACCTACATTGATGGTGAAACCTTGAGCTAACAATACTTTAGATACATGGATCTGATAGCATCTCTGCAGTCCATGAGTGTGACTCTTGAAAAGAAAGACATAGTAAGAAAGTTCATGAGTGCTCTCCCTCATGAATGGACTTTCTATTATGTTTCCATCAGGAGATCTGAAAACCTTGGAACACTCACTATGACTGAACTATATGGGATCCTTGATGGATACCGTATGGAGATAGAAAATTTGAACAAGCGGCAGATGAATGGTAGCTCAACCCCTCCTACAGCAATGCCTTACATGTTGCTGAAGGTGCAAGATCTCCCCAACCCCAGATGTACCTGACTTACAACCAGCAACCATCTTGCTCATCTAGACCCTACATCACTTTCCCTGAGACACCCAAGTGTCAACAAGCATAACATGGTCCTTTTAAGGAAAATTGTGCTTTTGTCTCAAGAAAAGAACACTCTGGTGATTTTCAGTTCTGTATTGATGATCTAGAGTGTTTCAGCCCAGATGATGCTGAATACATGGACATTGTCCAGCAAATGGCACTACTTACCTACAGAGCAAAGAAGTTCTACAAGAGAACTGAAAGGCAATTCCCTCAGAACCCAACAAACAACAAATTTGGGTTTGACAAAGCAAAGGCCAAGTGTTACAACTGTAACCAACCTGGCCACTTTGCAAGGGAATGCAACGCTCCAAGATCCGATCCTGGAGCAGCTCAAGCCCCTCAACATCATGCTACCATACAAGCTACAGCCAACTCAACTAAGTAGACCGCAGTTGTTGCTCAAGAAGTGGACTGGAGCTTTATGGTGCAAGATGTCACTCCTGCTCAAGCTCTCATGGCTGGCACAGAGGATACCAAGGTATGTGAACATCTCTGTACTCCTGACTGTGTAGCTAAGGTTAAGTTGTACCAGGACTACAACTTGAAACTCAAGTCTGATATTGAGTCTTTAAACATACTAAAGGCTGATTTTAAAAGAGCAGAATCTGGCTATAAACTAAAAATTGAAGAGTTAGAAAACGTTGCATCTACTTTAAAACATGAGCACTCCAACTACAGGGCTCAAATAAAAGACTTGGTTTCAAGGTTGACTGAGGCTCAAGCCTAGCTAGTAATAGCTGAGGCTGAAGCAAAGAAGTGTGCTATCCAAGAGCATCACTTCAACACCATTCTTGCATCAACCTCTCACTCAAAGGAATTTTATCAAAACAAGAGTGGGTTGGGAACCAATGAAACTACTCCACCATATTCTTATGTGTCTATTAGACAGCCAAGATATGATACTGATGAGCAAGAGGTTCCAACTGTTGACCCACCATCTGTTGAGAAGATGAGTGATGAAAAAATGGTTACCACCACCACCACAGAGAAGGAAAAGGTAGAACACCTCATCCCATCAGTTGAAAACAAACCAGAGGTTCCAATTGTTGACCCACCATCTGTTGAGAAGATGAGTGATGCAAAAATGGTTACCACCACCACCACTGAGAAGGAAAAGGTAGAACACCTCATCCCATTAGTTGAAAACAAACCTCTGACCACCAAACAAAGGAAGAACAAGATTCAAGCAGCCAAGAGAACGACCAAGAGGTGGCTGAGTCCAAAATGAAAATTGACCCAAGGCAAAAGGGTGTTTTCATTTCAGCTGGATTCCAAGTGGTAGGAAGCTTAGATTCAGGATAGGAGGGTAGTACCAGTACTCCTATCCAACTAAAGGATCTGAAGCAAAAAGGGAAAGCTGTTGAAGAAAACAAGAAAACCAAAAGGCAACAGCCTGCAAATCCTACCAAAGCAAACACTGAATGCATAATGTGTGGTCTGCATAACCACATGGCCAAAGATTTTTTCTACAATCCTACAAGCACACACTATGCAAACAGAGTGAAGAAAGGAGCAGTCAAGGAAGTTCTCACATCTGGACCACACAACAAAGTCCAAATATTAAAGAAAGGAAAGCTAACTTCCAAAGGTAAGTTACTTTCAGAAGAAACATCTTCTTCCAAAATAAAAATAGCTTCGGAAGACAAACCAAAGAAAGTTCCGAAGAACAAGAAAGCACCTCTCAAGCCTTCCGAAAAGAAGATTGCTTCGGAAGAGAAAATTGTGAAAGCGTCTTCCAAAAAGAAAGAAGATTTGGAAGAATGCTCTACTGCTCAAGCCTCATCAAGCTCATCTTCACAGATCTACCAAAGGATGGAATGGAAGATCAAAGAAGATGCTGCAGCCAAAACTTCCTCTTCCCAAACCACTATTGAACCCCCATGCCTACATTTTGGTTCAATTATGTCATCATCATTGGAAGAACCCAAGACCAACATGGCTTGGGTTTCCAATCAAAACTAACTTTTTCATCTTTGTGTAGGGACATCCATATGATAAAAATGGAAATATTTGGATTGTGGATAGTGGATGCTCCAGGCACATGATAGGGAACAGATCTCTCTTTCAATAATTTCAAATTTTTGATGGAGGTCCTATTCAGTTTGGAGGTGAAGCTAGAGGATACATCTCTGGTAGAGGTAATGTGTCCAATGGTAAGTTAACAATTGACAAAGTACACTTTGTCAAACAGCTTGAACACAATCTCTTAAGTGTTTCTTAATTCTGGGTCCAAAAGCATCAAATGCTTTTCACAAGACATGAGTGCATTATCCTCAAACCTGTGATAACAATTCCTAAATAATTGGAGCTTCTTAGATCTCCCAGGAAAAGGGACATGTACAAGCTAGATATGAACAATGCTTCCCCACTGGGTGAAGTATCATGATTTCTTTCCAAAGCAAATAGTGATGAGTAAACTCTTTTCCATAAATGAATTTGTCATGTTAATTTTAAGACAATGAATAAATTGGCTAAGAATAACTTGGTATATGGTATGCCTAAGAAGGAGTTTTTCTATAAAGACAACTGTGTTGCTTGTCTGAAAAGGAAGCAACATAAGGCATCTCACAAACCTAAAGAAGTTAACTCTATCACTACCCCATTGCACTTATTGCACATGAATCTTTTTGGTCCTGCGAGTATAATGAGCATTGAAAGAAAATCATACTGCCTTGTCATAGTTGATGATTTTACTAGATTTACTTGGGTGTTTTTCTTAAGAACTAAAGATGAAACTGCTGAAACTTTAAAATCTTTTATCCTTAAGATAGAAAATCAAATTGATCACGAGGTAAAGATAATCAAAAGTTACCAAGGGATTGAGTTTAAAAATCAAGTTCTTTACTCATTTTGTAACTCAAAGGGACCAGACAATATAGTGCTTCTAGAACTCCTCAGCAAAATGGTGTTGCTGAGAGGAGGAGCAGGACACTTATTGAGGCTGCAAGAACCATGTTGGTTGATTCAAAGCTGCCTCTAACTTTCTAGGCAGAGGCAGTCAGCACTGCATGCTATGTGCAGAACAGGGTTCTCATTGTCAAGCCCCATGGAAAAACCCCTTATGAGTTATGGAACAAGAGGCCACCATTCATTGGATTTCTAAGGTCCTTCGGTAGTAGATGCACCATACTTAACACAAAAGACAATTTGGCAAAGTTTGCTGAAAAGTCAGATGATGCTATCTTTGTTGGATACTCTTCAAGCTCCAAAGCTTATAGAGTATACAACATTAAGAATCAACAATTTGAGGAATTATCCAATATAGTTATGATTGAGCACACTCGTTGTGTTAGGGGAAATGGTCCTAACCATATTTTTGACTTAAAATTGTTTCCCAACTATTCTAAACAATCTTGTGAGAATGTTTCAGCTGAAACAGGAACTCAAAGTGATTCAGATGATGATTAAACATTTGAGTTGCCCAGACCCATTCCAAATTCTCCAAGAAGGAATAAAGATCAAGCTCCCACCACTACAAGTTCTGAAAGCCTAAATCTCTCAGGAAACAATAGAGCTTCAACTAGTTTTCAGCAAAATGAAAATCAACTCTCATCAGATGACAATCCATATCTCAATACCAAGCTAATGAAGATAGTTATCTGGAGGAACAGGAAACTGATGATACTATCTTATAGCAAAACATCATTGATACTGTCACTCATTCATTCCATCAGTCTTCACTGAATGAAAGAGAGACATCAGCTGGTACCCATGATAGTAATCCTGATGTGAATCATTCAAGCCTGGATTTTTCTATGCAACTAGATGTGATTCCCAGGATCAGGATTCATAAAAATCATCCAGCTGAAGACATCATTGGGAATGTTTCAGAAGGCTTGAGAACAAGGAGACAGACTTATAATGGGAATGTCTGCCTGTACTCATGCTTTCTCTCTCAAATAGAACCCAAAAAGGTGGAGGAAGCCCTCAGGGACAACAACTGGGTTGAATCAATAAAAGAGGAAGTGCTTCAATTCAAGCGGCAAAAGGTGTGGAATCTATGTCCATTACCACCTGGTCAAGTCCCTAAAGTGGGTGTTCAGGAACAAAAGAGATGATAGAGGTTTGATAATCAAGAACAAGGCTAGACTTGTAGTTCAAGGATACACATAAGAGGAAGGAATAGATTACACTGATGTCTTTGCACCTGTTGCAAGACTTGAAGCTGTAAGAATCTTCTTTGCCTTTGCTGTATCTAAGAACTTTACAGTGCATTAACGTGATGTCAAATGTGCATTCTTATATGGGGACATCGACAGAGAAGTCTATATGTGTCAACCAACTAGTTTTGAAGACCCACAGCACCCCCACTATGTGTGCAAACTAGATAAAACTCTCTATGGGCTACATCAGGCACCAAGGCTGTGGTATGAGACATTGTCTCAATTTCTTTTCAAGAATGGCTATACCAGAGGCACTATAGATAAGACATTGTTCATAAGAAGATCAGGGAAAGACATGTTGCTCATTCAAGTCTATGTTAATGACATCATATTTGGTTCCTCAAATGATCAAATGTGTAAAGACTTTGAAAGCATCATGAGAAAGAAGTTCGAGATGAGCTCTATGGGAAGAATGGATTTCTTCCTAGGGATTCAAGTGAAGCAAATGGAAGATGGCTTCTTCATAAATCAATCTAAGTATGTTAAGGACATCTTAAAAAGATTAAAAATAAAGGATTTTAAACCAGCTAAGACACCTATACAAAAAAAATCACAACCTTTGTCCTTACTCCGAGGGGGAGGATACTAATCATCATCAGTACAAGGCAATTATTGGATCTCTGATTTATCTCACTGCCCGCAGACCTAATATCATGTTTGCTACATGCATATATGCAAGATATCAAGCCGCTCCTAAGGTGTCTCATCTTACTGCTGTCAAGAGAATACTTAGATACCTCAAAGGAGCTCCCAAACTAGGCCTTTGGTATCCTAAGAACAAAGATTTCAACCTTTATGGTTATACTAATTGTGATTATGGTGTCTGCAATATCAACAAGAAATCCACATCAAGAGGAAGTCAATTTCTTGGTGGAAGGATCATCTACTGCTAATGTAAGAAGCAATCATGTGTATCTACATCAACTGCTGAGGCTGAATACATAGTTGCTGCTAGCTGCTATGCTTAACTGCTATGGATTTAAAATCAGATGTTAGATTATGGTTTCAACTTCATAGAGACTCCCATCCACATAGACAACAATAGTGCTATCTCAATCACTGAAAATCCAGTCAAGCACTCTAAGACAAAGCATATCGATATAAGGTATCATTTCATTAGAGTCATTACTGAGAAAAATCTAATTAAGTTAGTTAAAGTTGATTTAAATGAATAATATATTGATTTGTTCACCAAAGCTTTTGATGAACAAAGATTCAAGTATTTAATTATGGCTATTGGGATGATAAACATTGATTAATTTCCTTGTACAATATGCTAAGTCAAATTTGTCTATTTACAATCTAAGCCCTGTTACATAAAGTATCTCTTCAAAAATTATGAGGTATAAACTCTTCCGAAGAGAAATTTACCCTCGAAAGATAGTCTCAATCTTCTTTCGAAGGAGAACTCCTCTAATCCAGACACATCTTCCAAATAGAATTATGCTTCAGAAGACAAATTAATCATAGATAAACTCTCTTCCAAAGGAAACTTTCTACTTCTACGGAAGCACATTTTTCACTCCGGAAAGAAAATAGTCTTGATGACAAATTTTGCTTCGGAAGCAAATTTGGATTCGGAAGATAATCAGGAGAGAGAAACTTAAAAATTCTCTTGGAAGCTTTTATTATCAGAAGAATACTTTAAAATTGTAATGGAAACATTTGGGCCCCACTCTGCAAAAAGTAAGATTTTATGGAAGATTGTTGGAATATTTTTAATGAAGCATCCTTACCACCTCTGTCAAATCAGTCGTAACTGTCATTTCATCTTATCGGTTTTATCTTTTCTACCCCATATTTAAAAGACTCCGACCATTCTTTCTACTTTCTTTACCACTGTAAAAGCCCTAACACACTGTTTCCCTTACCATCTTCAAACTTGAATTTCCCCCTTTTTAAAATTTTCAAACAATGGCTCTCAATCCCCAACACAATTAAATTGCTATTCTCGATTCATCTGTGAATGGTGATTTTACTCAGATCATCCAGTTCCTCACACAGTCTGTATACCTTCCTGCTCTCACCATAAACCCTGTCATTTACTCTAACCATATGTCTGATTTTTGGACAAATGGTCAAAATGCAATAATGGTCCGAAGAATCTCGATAGTAGTTCCATGAACAATCCTTTACGAGCTGAAAGGCTCCCATACTGTTTGGAGGGCAGGGGGCGTAGATGCCAAACAAACCTAGCCCACTCTGGCTCAGCCGCACCACCCAGGGTGTGAGCCGCCAGGGAGTAATTCGGTTGAGAGTCTGTGGACAAGAAATAGTGGTGAGTGAAACCACTTTTAGAGAACATTTGGAGCTTCATGATGTTGGAGTCGCAACTGAATTTCCAAGACCAGATTTAGAAGACTCCTATGTTCAAATGGGATATGGGAGTGATGTAAGTAAGTCCACTGTCTACAAATTCAACTTCTCCTACAATTGGAAGTTCTTACTGCACATCATCCTTCATAGTCTGTCTAACAAATCAGGAGGTTGGGATCAAATCCCTTATGAACTAGGTTGTCTAGTTCATGGGTTGGTCAAAGGCTTGAGGTTCAACTATTGCAGGTTTGTTCTGAATAACTTAAGAGGAAATCTCATCAAGAACATATTCTTCATGTATCCTCGTTTTATTTAGTGCATCATCAACTGTGAACTAGATCTGGATAGATTGGAATATAAGGATATTATAGTAGTTCCTCACATAAAGCCTGGTATCTTCTGAATGCTGAAGAAGACATCAACCAATTTCACTAGAAGATTCACTCCTCTGCTTCCAGGTATGATTGAGCCTATGGCTCCTGCTGACATCCTATTCAACCAACAGGTGATGAACCCATACCAGATATCACTATCCCACTTCAAAAAGCCTCCTTACTTGTCAAAAACCTTTATCAAAGATGTTCCAAGCAAACCCTTATTCAATCTACTTTGATTGAACAAGCCCCCTCTGTTCAGCCTAAAAAGGCTAGAGTGGAACACAGGGCTCCCACTCAGCCTGAGGTCCAACTTTCCCCTCCAGTTAACCACAATATCAGTGTTGAGTCTCCTCTGTCTCAACCTGATGAGCCCATAATCCAAGCTTCCAGCCCTCAGGATGAGTCATAATATTCTCCCGAGCAGCCAAAAAGGGACATCCACATCACTGGCTCAGAGCCATTAGATGTTGACCAAGGTCCCGGGTCATTAGGCATATCCTCCATATCCTATACTGACCTTTTAACCCATACTGATGAGGATTTTATGTTCCCTTACGGCTATGAAGTTGATCTACCACACCACTCTTTAGATCAACAGAGCCAAATGGAACCTCTGATCTCTAACCCACATCAGCAACCATTTACTGAGGTGAGTCTAACTAGTGTGCAGGGGACTCATGTTGGCTCAGCTGCCACTACTAAGAGTCTCTCGTTGAGTTCTCAGGACAGTGGTAACATCAATGAGACTGAGTATCGACAACTTTGCCCATTGACATCTCTGAAAGAGATAGCATTGAGCAAAGGTATCCAGGGCGCCAAGAAACCACTACTGGTCATGAAGATGTACATACTAGGTATGTTGTCTCATCTCCCCATGATTCTTCATATAAAGATGAGGGAAGTCGGAAACTCACCATTTAGTACTTGCTCTCTAAGGTCTCAAACCTTGAATCCAAGGTTAGAATCCTAGAAAACAGGTCTGCCACTCAGCAACTTAAGATTGAAAATCCCAAGGCCAAACTAACTGAGACACAGATAGAGAAGTCTGTTAGGCATGTACCAACTTAAGTTTCTTTAAGTTCTTCCTCCAGCTCATCTACTTCTCAAGATGATGCTACCAAAAAGGGGGTGAATGTACGGAAACAAGCTCATGAGGAACCTTAAATTTCTAAGGAACCTCAATCTTTGGCACTTACAACTTTATCCTCCCTGTACCCCCCACAACCACAATAATCCAATATCTTCCCATAACCACCTCCTTTGAATTTTCAAGTAGACCCAAGGATGCTCATCAACCTTCATAATTTTTCACACAATTTCAATTCAGCTCATCACTTGAACAACCATCCCATGATGTTGCAATCACATATTTTGGAGCAAAAGAGTTCCAAAGACTCAGTGCACCACCTACCACTCAGGTGGAAGTTGGTCAACCTAAGGTAACTATGGAACCTGAGATTCAATTCAAAGGGGAAGTAGGACTGATGGCCCAGCAACTACCTTAGTTGGGACAGATGGTGCAACTACATCAATCTCTTCCGAAGCAGAAATCCAAGCTGCGGAAGTGATTGTTGGCTTATCATCTCTGTCTGATGAACTGGTTCTCACAGAGGCCATTCTTGATCTAGCCTCAGAGGTGAACAGTGAGGACTTCCTTACAACCCCTATCCTTCTACATATACCATATGATCAACCAGAAACTTTTCAACCCCGTCCTCAGTCCTCTCAACCTTAACCCTCAAAGCCAGAATCTCCAAAGAAAGTATCTCATCATGACCATAAAGGTAAGAGGAAGATGACCGAGGAGGAACTTCATAAGGATGAGAGGTTAAACAAATTGAGAAGAAAGGGTAGACTTCCTACTTAGAAGCTGTTGGCTGCAAGCAGTAAAGCAGCAGCAACATCTCAGGAGTCTATCAATGAGAAGAAGAGGTTGAATATAATTGACAGGCTCATCAGCCTGTGAGTAGCAAATGAAGAAGTGATACTACTCCCACTTGATAAGCTTATCAAATTGGAAGAGGCAACTCTGCTACAAAGAGAAAATGGGCATGCAGCAAGGTTGGCTAAAGAGGAGAAGGCAAGAAAGATGAAAGAAGAAGCTGAGTTGAAGAAGGGGATGGAGAGGATAGCCTTCCTATGCTCTAGAGGCTATTCTCAGGAGGAGCTGAGTCCTCATGACAATGAGACAATCCTATTTCTTGTCAATAGAGAATAGGATCAAATCAGCAAGGAGAGGAAGAAGGCTAATAGGGAGAAAGCTAGGGAGAGAAAGAAGAAGGATGAAGAGGCCAAGCTTGTAGCTGCCAAGAAAGTAGGAGATAAGGCCTGGATAAAGGCTTATCTCAGGGCACATGGCTTTACTCGCAGGCAAGTTGGGTCCATGTCAGAGAAGACCCTACAATGACATGTTAGTGATATTAAAGCTGACATTCGCTTAGGAAGAAGGAAGGAGGTATTTCAAGAGATACAGAGGATGGAACCCAAGCCAACACCTAAACCTCAACCACAACCCATAACAGATGAACCTATACCCTTATCCATCCCCATCAAAACTGAACCCATCACTAAACCATACACCCCTGAACCCACACCATTCATCTTACCCTTACCAACTTCCTCTACCTCTCAACAACCACCACCACTACACATCCAACAACCTAAAACACAACCCAAAACCCAACCAACGCCCAAACCATTCTCTGTACCATCCATAACTCCAACCTTAGAAGAGATTGGGGAGATCAAAAGGAGACTCACCAACTGCTCTAGAGTGAGTAGCATCTCCTATGATGAAGGAGTCGTTGTTATTAAATACATTGATGGATCCTCAAGTTCTATCACAAGAGATGCCTTCTTAGATCTACCCCGAGAAACTCTCCACTAATGATTCAGTCTTCTAGCCTTAAACTCTGGCTCACTAAATGAAGAAGAAAAGAAGTTGAGAAGAAGATTGGTATTCATTCTAGACACTAGGAATAGGGACAGACTACCAAGCGTGCCTTTCATTCCTAGACAAAGAATTTTCCAGTGGAGATTTGATGAACCTTCTCACAACTTTGTTGTGGAGAGGGAGAATGGAGAGGTAAACAGGTTAAATGCCTCTTCTCTGCTACACTCAAGCAGATTTAACATCGCTGAGTTAGCAGCAAGACCATTCACTAATCCCTCTAACTCCCTTATAGCTGCTCATATCAGAAGACACATTGACAGCCTTTATCTTACCGGACTTAACAAGAGGCAAGAGCTGAAGAGGAGTTGAAAGGTTGAAGAAGAAAAGTGTAGTTTTGGTAGCATCAACCTAGGGGGAGTTTGTTGGATCTATTAAGGCTGGTGCAACCAAAACAACACTTAGAAGAAATTTGCACAACTAAGGAAAAGTCTTCCGAAGGCAATGCTGCAACTTCTGAAGCTTCTAAGATGATCTTCCGAAGAGCTTCCGAAGGATGAACTCAGCCTTCCAAGACTTAGAAGATCTCCATCCTAAAAAGACACTTAGAAGAATGAAGACAAAGTCTTCCGAAGACAAAGCCTCGGAAGAAGCTGTGTCTTCCGAAGTATAAAATGGTTCGGAAGAATTTATTCTTCTAAAGCCATTTTTTCTTTGGAAGAATCACAGTATGAACCATTGGACAAAGCATGGTCCGACTGACACTTGCTGCCTACTCTGATTCTCTGCAAGATGCTTTTCACGCTCATGTGGTTGACCTTACCTCTGTCCTCTGTTCACCATTCCTTAGTAGGTGCAGTTGCCACCTTTAGTGGTTGACTAAATGGTAAGTCATAGACCTGTCATGACTACCAAATCTTAGATAATACTTTATCTAATATACCTTACCTCTTACAATGTAGTATTTGTATAGCAGTAAGTCCCAGCATGTTATCTACGTATAGCAAGCTGTAGATACATGTTATCTACGTATAACAAGCTGTAGATAGTAGTATATAGTCTCTCACTGTAACTTAGTATCCATGCTTCTGCATGAGTCTTGCAATACTTAGTTGAGAGATAATATATACAAGTATCTTGAAAACATCTCTTAGGTTCTACTTATTATATTATTATCAACTGAGTTCTTGATTCTGCAGTTCATCTTTGAGTGATACTTGCCAAGTTTGTGAGAAATACTAAGTGTTATGAAACCCATATCGATCCTGCATAATTTCAAGGCATTTTTCTTCTCTTTTGGCAGTTATCCAAACTCGCAGTCAACCTTGTATTGTAGGAGCGTGGGCGCATTCAAAGACATTACAATGGTATGAGACTCGAAAAGGAAGAAGAAGCATAAAACTTCTTTGGGTAGGTTATAAAAATCTCTAATGTGCATGTAAGGTTAATTCGGATGGAATACAAGACTTTTCATAAACAAACAACGCCTTTTTAAAGTGATTATGAGAAATGTATATCAACTCGAAAAAGACATATCCTTTAAATCTAGGTCTGCTATTACTTCAATTACTTATTTAGGGATGTTTTGAGTCTTGAACTCTTTATGTAGTTGATGGCTTTTCAGAGAGGTTTGTACCACTTATCATGAATATTGCTCGTCAGCTTTCCTGATGCTGCGTTCGACAGTAGTGGCTTTGTATATGACTTTTTATAGGCTCTTGGTCTGGACGGAAAATATGCAAGAATATTTTCTTTTTCTTTGATGTGCTGAAAAATAAAAGTCCATTATGAGAACCAAGTTTCCCACCATAATAATTACGCTTTAGGGAGCATCTTTCTTTTGAACTTCAACATTTTTTGGAAGGAAGACATGTTAGTTCTAATCAGAAGGTGGTGGCTAATTAGGTGGAATTGGTACTTCTCAATTCCTATTTTGACTATTAAAATTTCTTTAATTATGAAGTGGTAATATTTTTCTGATTCTTTGAACGTGTCACTTTTATATTCACATATTTTTCTAACACCCTTATCATCTTTTACAAGTAGGATTGCGGCCCAGCAATCGTCGCTAGCATCAGTCTAGAGTATTCTTTTGTCATCCTGTAAAGGAAACTTACATGATAATATTTTGTCAGCGGGTTGCTTTATTTCCTTTATAGCAATTGTTTGTATGCCAGACCAAGTTGGTGGGTCCTTTTTTAACATGGGGAATAGATACATTGTTTACTTTTATAGCTTGGGCAAGAAGTCAAACATGATATTAAGCAAGCCAAGGAATCACTACACCTCCTTTTGAGATGTCATACTGTCTGGGAAATTGTGCAGCTTTTGAGCGATGTGCGGCTAAGGTTGATATTTTCCATTAGTGATTTGCATTCCTAGACGCTCAACGGATTTGGCCCCAACTCCCATCTTCTTCTTAGAGAGCATGATCCTATATTTTTTAACAAGGGAATGAAAATTCATTAGTAATTCTCCATGAGACTCTTCATCTTCTAAGAACAAAAGATTATCATCCATGTAGACTAGGGCATTACTAAGAATTGGTTCAAATATTCGAACAATTGCATTCTGGAATACAGATGGTGCATTTTTCAGTCCAAATAGTATCACCTTCCATTGAGAGTTATGATTTGAGATACAAAAGGCTATTTTTGGTCTGTTATCTGGTTTGATTCCTAGGTGCTTGAAACCAACTTTTTGGATAGTACTTTTGCATTCACTAACGACTGGAATAAAGACTTATTTTATGGAAGCATGGACTTGTCATCATCTAGGAAATGGTTTAGTGGTTGATAACTGATCACAAACCTTAGCTTCTCTCGAACCTGTTCACTCCTTTTATTAACACAAAATGTCTCACATGCCCACCGGATGTCATTGGCTCGATGAGATCCCGTCCGACTAATTCTAAACATTCCTGTATAGAAAATTGGGTATGTTTTGGATTCATCCCTGAGTTACTTGCCTTTGTGGGATTTATATCTGCTTTTTTTGAATGGTAAAACAACAGAGAAGGATAGGTTCAACCATAATGGGGACTTGTGTTTGGTTAGGAATTCAGTGTGACTATTTGCACAAGATGTCTGGGTAATTTTTTCTTTCACTGCCTCCAATTAAACAGGAGAAGCCATACAAAGTCTTGGGACTATACTATAGGAGTTTGTGAATTTTTATGTACCTAACTCCTTCTCTATATTTTAAATCTCATAAACAATACAGGATATAAAATCCTTTAAGAAGATCTTTACCGTGAGAGTCTGAGTCAAGAAACCTATGTTTAACTATGCAGGTAGGGAAAAGTCATAGATGTATTGGAACACTGATTTTATCCATTGTATAAGTTTCTCCATTTGCTACTACAAAATGATGGCAATAGGGCTTCCAATATTGTCCTAGGAGTATGTGAAGGTTTAAAATAAAGGATGCAGACCATGTATCAAAGAATGCAATGACTGGGACAGGTATGGAATAAGTGCTTGTAAGCAAATAAACTTTGACAAGTGGTGGGGTCGCTTAGTTTTTTTATAGTTATTTTTATTATGGTGTTTTTCATATGAAATAAATATTGGTTTGGGGTTGTGTATTATACTATTATATGTCGAATACATTCTCTTTTTTTGTCTCAGCCCAAGTGGTCACTAGTTCAAGGGCATAAGGTGTTGGCAAATCTGTGTGCTTTATGAAGTTGAGGAAATGAGAAACAAGATTTTACGTTTCAATTGGTATTTTTTTCAGGTGTCTAGAGGAGGTTAGCATAAAGATGTCATCTGGTGTCTGTTTATATGGAGTTGGGTTTTCCGCCTTACTTATGGACGGTCTCAGATTCATACCTTTTGAGGTTGTATTTGGAGAAACCGTCTTTCTGGCTCGCGCTTTAGTCAAAGATTCCTCTCTTGACCAAAGTGCCATTGATGAAGAGGCTTGTGAGAACAGTTCTACTAGAAATGGCTTTGTGCTAAAGGTTGTTCCAACAAATGGTATTGTCATCACTCTCTGTGGATCGTCTTCAAGAGTAGCAATCCTCTGTTGTTTATGTTGTCTTTCCAGATATGCGAACCACATCTTGAGAAACTTCATATCAGTCTCTTTCTCGATGAGACTTTAAGTGGCTTTTGATGTTGGGTAGTTTTTTACTATCTAGAGGAGCTCATAATAAAGATCAAGTATTTCTTAACTTGAGTTTTAGGTATGTTACTTTGAACACCGTGCATCCTGTCAACCAAAGCTTTTTGTGTTTTTGATAGACTATTCTGTTGAACCATGATGGTTTTATGGTTCTAAGATATAACGTTTTTTGGTTTGCAAATTTAATGTGGTTTCAAGAGAAGGAGTTGAACGTGAGGCACCATGAGGACCTATAAAAATAGGAGCTTGTATTTTTCAGTTGTGTTTGGTCTTTTGCTAAGCATCTTCAAAATTGCTCAACGATAGGAACTCAGTCTGGTAAGATGGTGATAAAGGTGTTGGGGTGAGGGTAAAGCATTCCCTGGGTCAGCTCGGAGGGTATTTATGTGGTGAGGAATTTGTTGGTTTGGCTTTAGTTTTAGTTTAGTGTTACAATACAAATCATACTAGTCAAACTTTCTTAACGGTTAACAAGAGTACCAACATTTAGATCTCCAGCTTCGTATCTCTTCTATAAAGCCTTCTAGAAACCTCTTTTCTTCTTTGAGTAGTCTTCATCAGCATATTCTACCCGGAATGCTTGCAATCATAGCAGTTGTAGAACAAGTCACACAGATGGTATGTAACTTGTGTTGGGGCTTGTACCGGTTATATCACATGGATCGATTAGAACACCTCCGTTTAATCTGTATTGTAAACCCGACCTCAAGAAGTCCATATTGGTGGCACACAAAGTCGGGAGTTTTTGTGGTTTGAACCAGTGCTTGGTGAATCTATCCATAATTAGTTATTTATTTTTTTGAAAGAAGCTTGGATAACTCTTCTCTAGATAGCTTCTTAGGAACATAATTTCACATTTGGCGTTGTGTTGGAATCAACTTCTATGAACAGTGCATCGCCAGAGTTGTCTGGCTCGAGGACCATGATGTAAAGTATGGTTTTGGTCAACTTCTTCTTCCTCTTTTCTTGTAACCTAACAACTGTCGATCACGCCACTGATTCTACTATAATCTGCATCTCAATGTTCGTAGATGGTATAAATGATTAAAATCCCCAATGTTCTCCAATCGTACCTCGAAGATGTGTTGGAGAAAGTTTTGATTTCTTAGATATTTCTTTTTATAAGGTTTTACTTTTAATCTTCTTATTCATTCACTTTACTCCAACATATGGTAAGCAGATTGTATTTCAAAAACATTTTATAGGTTCCATTACATTTCTTATTCTTCTGAAGAATGTTCAAGGTAAACATATTGCGTTCTTGGATTGATTTGATAGTATAAACTTCAGAAGAGTTTCTATTTTGAAATTTGACTTTTATGCTAATTGTATGTACTGCAACTTTTGTTTTTTCTTGTCACAAGTTTCGAGTTTTGACCGTTTGGTTTGATTGATGCCGTGATAGGTAATACATAAAGGTAAATGAATAGATCACACTATATGATCATGAACTCATGAAATATTTGTAGTCGAATATCAAGAATCAAAACAACCTGCAGCTCCTTAAAAAAATTTATGCTTGCCTCAAAATCTTGATTTATTATGTTTGATAAGTCAGTCTGTGAGTAATCATGCATCCCATTTAAGAATTGACCCATTCTAACCCGTACCCATTTTAACCCAAACTCATCTTGACCCATACCTAAGCTGACCTTTTGTTTAAATTGACCCGTCCAGACCCGAATCCATTTTAACCCGAACCCATCTTGACCTGACATCCTGGCCGATCCGACCCGTCCATTTTGCCGGGTATAGTATACAACTCCATTAACCTACCATTATTATGTTTATGTAAACACTATACATATAAATATTTAAATATATTAATGAATTGCATTTCTACTACTTTTTAAGGACGAGAATACACCACAACATGCCTGCAGGTTTAATTTTGTATAATGATACTCCATAAACATTACATACATATCCCTAAAACAACCCTCAACTACTGACCACCATCAATACACAACCACTTCAAAGCACCACCACCACCGATCCATCTCCACAACCATCTATCGTCGGTAAATTGCTGCATCCAGTATACATTTCCTTATCTTCCTAAATCGCAAGTGCACGACCACAAATTTCTTGCACAACCAAATAGGAAATTTGCCTGCAAGCTGAATTTTGTATAGTGCTAGCTTTCATAATATAACTCCATGGCATACTACTCCATTAACCTACCATTCATATGCCTAAATATACATTTCCCTAAAATAGCATCTAACTATTGGAAACCACAAAGAAATTAAAGCCCTCCTGCAGGACCTGCGTTGAGTTTCAAGTGAAATATGGCATAACTAAAGAACCCCAATGAAGTCGAACACAATCCAACATTTTTATGAGCACATTTTAGTAGAAGAGCACATCATAATCAGCTCATGCTGACTTTTGGCTTCAAGAGTAATGCATATAACAGGTTGTCTCATTCTTGTGTGAATAAATGACTAAAAAACAATAAAATGCTGAGCAAGTGTGTCAACTTAACCCAGATGTGAAGAAAAACCTAATTCCATAAATTCAACAATATGATGATACAACTCCGGCATAATACGCTAGTGAAACACTACTACAAACTGCTGCGCAAGGTCGGGAAGGCAAATGCTGAAGGGATTCTTGAGTAAAAAAGGGGTTTACTAATGATATTTTAACCTAGTGGTCAAGGGGATATAGGAGGATTTGCCTTTTCTGGAGGACCAAGGTCAAATCCTTAGCATTGACGAATAATTACTAACTTTGTATACTAATTAGATCATGCCATTAAAAAAAGAAGAAAGGCGGTGATTTGAAAGAGAATGATGTGTAAGTAGGAGAAGAAGGCCAACACAAAAGGAGTTGTAACCAAAGCTTTATAATCTGTCCCATTAGAAACAGTAAAATCACTCACAAAAGAATGTCAGTGCTTAATATAATTTAAATTTCATCAACCATCATCTCGTCACATTTAAATTTCAGAGTAAAAATATTAATACTTTTCATATTTTTAAAAATTCAAACTATTAATATTTATCTGTTATAATACCATGATATTTAACACAAGATTAGTGTTATAATCTTAAGAACTTAAAGAGAATTGTAAGAGCAAGAAGAAGAGAAATGTATATCTTATGAAAGTGTATACAAGAGGTGCATTTTCTCCTCTACATTGAGTTGGTATTTATACTACAAAGATCAATCATTTTGGTAGACAAGGTAAACTATTTTGGTAGATAAGCATAGCAAACTTATCTACAAGTTTGACAAAGAGTTCATCCACTTGCCATGGTAATAATTCATAATACTCCCCGTTGGATGACACTTTTCAAACTTCAAGAGTTTAAGTACTACCTCATTAAAAACCTTGCTAAAGAAAAACTCAGTGGGAAAAAACCTTAGCTAAGGAAAAAAGAGTGCAGCTTATAACTCCCCCTCAAATTGTCTTCTGTATATCATCACATTGCGTGCACGTGCCGCATGCCAATATCATAAACATGCTTTCTAAAAGTTGTTTTAGGAAGTGCCTTTGTGAAAAGATCAGCTGAATTGTTGCTAGATTGAACGTATCTTATTTCAACTTATTTATCTTTAATAAGATCTTGAGTGTATGAAAAGAATCTTGGTGGTATATGTTTTGTTCAGTCACTTTTGATATACCCTTCTTTCATTTGTGAGACACAAGCAGCATTATCTTCATAGATTGGTGTTGCATTTTCATCTTTCTCCAATCCACAAGAAGTTGATATGAGTTGTGTCATAGATCTTAACCATACATATTCTCTTGAAGCTTCATGTAGTGCAATGACTTCAGCATAATTTGAGGATGTCGCAACGAGTGTTTGTTTATGAGAACGCCATGAAATCGCAGTTCCTCCATTCTTAAATACGTATCCAGTTTGAGATTTTGTTTTATGAGGATCAGATAAATAACCTGCATCTGCATAACCAACCAACCCTTCTTTTGACTTATTAGGTTAAAACAAGCCTAGATCAATAGTACCACAAAGATGTCGAAAAATATGTTTAACCCCATTCCAATGCCTTTTAGTAGGAGTTGAACTAAATCTTGCTAACAAATTAACTGTAAAAGAAATGTCAGGTCTCGTACAGTTAGTAAGATACATAAGAGCTTCAATTGCACTGAGATATGGTATCTCTGGACCAAGAACCTCTTCATTATCTTCACAAGGATGGAATGGATCATTATCAACATTGAGTGATCTAACAACCATTGATGTGCTTAAAGGATTTGCTTTGTCCATATTGAAACGCTTTAAGAGTTTCTTAGTATAAGTTGATTGATGTACAAGTATTCCATTATGCATATGGTCAATCTGCAAACCAAGAAAATATTTGGTTATTTCAAGGTCTTTCATTTCAAATTCTTTCTTTAAAAGAGCAATTGCTTCATTAATCTCCTTTTACATTCCAATTATATTTAGATCATCAACATACACAGCTATGATCACATATCCGATGGTGTCTTCTTAATGAAGACACATGGACAAATAAGGTTACTTGTGTATCCTTTACTTGTTAAATAATCACTCAAACGATTGTACAACATTCTTCCAGATTGTCTGAGTCCAAACAAGGATCTTTGTAATTTGATGGAATACATTTCCTTAGGCTTTGAGCTTAATGCTTTAGGAAATTTAAAGCCCTCAGCAATTTTCATATAGATGTCACTATCTAGTGATCCATACAAGTAAGCTGTGACAACATCCATAAGACGCATCTCTAAATTTCTAGAGACTACTAAGCTGATTAAGTATCTAAAGGTTATTGCATCCATAACAGGGGAGTATGTTTCCTCATAATCAATTCCTGGCCTTTGTGAAAAACCTTAAGCTACAAGTCTAGCTTTATATCTTGTAACTTCATTTTTCTCATTTCGTTTTCGTACAAAAACCCATTTTTACCCTACAGGCTTTACATCCATCGAAGTAATAACAATAGGTCCAAAAACCTTTCGTTTGTTAAGTGAATCTAATTCAGCTTGCATAACTCCTTTCCATTTATCCTAGTCATGTCTATTTTGACAGTCACTAACTGATTTTGGTTCTAGATCATCATCTCCACTCATGATGTCACTTGCTACGGAATAAGAAAATATTTTATCAATACTTTCCATTTTATCTCGATTCCATAAAATACGTGTGTGACGATAGTTAATTGACATTTCTTTGCTATTTTCCTTCAAATCCTCCTCATGAGAGTTTTGGGTATTTAACGTTGCATCAAGGTCATTCACTTTATGGTCAACTTCCTTTTCATGAGTTTTTCTCTTTCGAGGATTTTTATCCTTGGAACCGATTGGTCTTCCTCGTTTCAAACGTCTCTGAGATTCATGAGCCATTGTGTTCTTTATTTGCTTATTTGGAATCTCAACTCGAGCTGGAGCATTAGCAGCTGGTATATGAGATTTAGTAACTCTGTTTGTATCAGTAAATGCATCAGGTAATTGATTTGTAATTTCTTGCAGGTGTATTATCTTTTGAACCTCTGTCTTATGTTGTTTAGTTACTGGATCAAGATGTAACAATGATGGAACATACCATGAGACATCATTTTCTTGTCTTTTCTTGTCTCCCCCTAATGTCGGGAAAACTGACTCGTTAAAATGACAATCAGCAAAACGTGCTGTAAATACATCACCCGTTAAAGGTTCAACATATCTTATGATGGAAGCTGATTCATATAGAACATAAATTCCCAACCTTCTTTGAGGACCCATTTTTATGCTTTGTGGTGGTGCAATAGGGACATACACTGCACACCCAAAAATTCTAAGGTGGGAAATGTTTGGCTCATTACCAGAAACAAGTTGTAACGGTGAGTATTTAAGATTTGCACTTGGTCTTATACGAATTAGTGATCCAGCATGAAGAATTGCATGACCTCAAATAGACACAGGGAGTTTTGTCCTCATTATTAATGGTCTAGCAATTAGTTATAGACGTTTGATTAACGACTCAGCTAAGCCATTTTGTGTGTGTAACTGAGCAACAGGGTGTTCAACAATAATTCCCAAAGACATGCAATAATCATTAAAAGCATATGATGTGAATTCACCAGCATTATCAAGTCTCACCCTTTTAATTGTATAATCAGGAAAATGTGCTCGTAATTTAATAATTTGTGTAAGAAATTTCGCAAATGCTACATTACGAGTTGATAACAAAGAGACATGAGACCATCTACTTGATGCGTCTATCAAAACCATAAAGTATCTAAATGGTCAACATGGTGGATGAATTGGCCCACATATATCTCCTTGAATTCTTTCAAGAAACAGGGGTGATTCCTTTTCAATTTTCACAGGCGAAGGCCTTGTGATTAACTTCCCAAGAGAACAAGATGTACACAAAAGAATTTTATTTGATTGTGGGATCTTTGATATTTCAATGGATGCCCATGTCTATTTTCAATTATTCTTTTCATCATTATGGATCCTGGATTGCCTAATCTGTCATGCCATAAGTTAAGTGTTTCAGGATCACAAAATTTTTATTTAACTGCCATATATGCTTGAGGCACATTAATGTGTGTATAATGTAAACCAGACTGAAGCATTGGTAGTTTTTCTAATATCTAATCTTTTGTTATGATATGCAAATATTTTTCATTGTCAACAGTCCTTGACTGAGTATCATATCCATTATGATATATGTTTTTAAAACTCAATAGATTTCTTGTTGATTTTGGGGAAAATAAAGCATTTTCTATTATAAGCTTTGTACCATTTGGTAATGCTAAATTAGCCTTTCCCACTCCTTCTACAAGGTCTGTAAGGCCTGATATTGTATTAATGATTCCTTTCGTTGGTTTGAGTTCATAAAAATATGTAACACCCCGAAAAGTCAAAACGAGTCGTCGAGGATAATGAGCTTAATTTGTGGGTATTTAATAAAGGAAGGAAATGGGTTATGGGCTAATTAGGCTTATGGGCAAGAGCCTAAGTGATTTAGGGCCCATAATCAGCCTTCAAACCCACCTAATCAGCCACCATCTTCCACACTTGAACCCTAGCCACCAAAATTCATAGAGAGAGAAAGTAGAGAGAGAGTGAAGAAAAACTCAAGATTTGGAGCTTCAAAGGTTAAAAGTTTGAAGATCTGGGTGTTGGAGCATCAAACCATAAGAAAGGAGCAACAAATCCAGGTAAGAATCGACCTCTAAACCCTTTTGTAGATCAAACCCGGATTTTAGGGTTTTGGGTTTTGAAAAGTTTCAAAGAAACACATAAAGGTCAAATTTTTACGTATGAAAACGTGTAAAAAGGTTAGATATGGCTTCATGGACGGTAAACTAAGGATTTGGACGTAAAAAGTTAAGATTTTAGGTTAAAAACGGGCTGGTTCTTCATTTCCGTTCATCCAGCAAAACTGTGCCCCCGATAGTTATTGTAAAAAGGTGTATCCACGGCCACGACCACGTCCACGGCTATAAAAATTACCTCGGTAGTTATTGTTACCCTTAAAAAAATGATTACGATTATTAGGGTAACTTTTATCAAAAGAACCACGACCACGACCTCGTCCCCACTTTCTTCCAGAGTTTTTAGTAGCAACATTTATTTCTGGAATTGCTAATGATCCCGTAGGACGAGCTTGATGATTTTTCATCAAAAGCTCATTATTTTTTCTGCTACGAGGAGAAATGAATTCAAATTAGAATATCTTTTAAATTTTTGCAACCTGTATTGTTATTGCAAGTTTAGATTTGATGCATGAAATGTGGAGAAAGTTTTCTCCAACATATCTTCCTCGGTTACTTTTTGCCCACAGAATCTGAGGGTCGAGCAGATTCTGAACAAAGCAGATGTGTACTCGTTTACCTTTTTAAAATCTTGGAACCTGAGATTGTTCCATTCATCTCTAGCAGTGAGAAGTAGAAATTCCCTTTGGTGATCAAATCTGCTTTGTAAATCTTTCCGTAAAACATACGGATCTTCACAATTTGAATATTCAAATTGTAGCATTTCATCAATATGTTTATATAAAAAGACGTCGGCTTTCGCTTTGTCTTGTTCAGAGCAAGCATTCCCCTCTTGTATGGTTTCTAAGACGCCCATGGATTTTAGATGTCTTTTTACATGGGCCGTCCACGGCATATAGTTTTCTCCATTAATATTAAGAGCTTGAAATTCGAGTTTTGCAATGTTCGACATTTTGTTTTCTAAACAAGAATTAAGCAAATAGTAAGATAATTATTAGAATCCAAATATATCAATAAACATCGCGATACAATAAAGTGGTAGAGCTATAAACAAATACAGAAATAAGAAAAGTTTGAATTTATCAAGTGGAAGTTCAGCAATGGGGATAAGAATTAAAATAAGTATTATGGTTGCCAGTACTAAAATCGGGTGTATCATCTTTGAAAGATTATCTTGGATAAACTTGAGAAAAGAGATAATCTGTTTATTGAAAATAGATCGATGGTGGTCAATTTATAGTTTAAATTATAATCGTTTGTAACGGCTATGTACAACGGCTATATAACCGTTTATAACGGCTATATAATCATTGTGTGTGTATATATCGACAGTAATTTTAAATAAAATAGATAAGTATAATTATGTTATGAAAACATAAATTTAGTTTATAAAAAAAGAATAAGAACGAGAAGTTAGGATAAGAATAAGACATTAGTACGAATAAATGTTAGTAAACATAATAAAAAATATTAGTTGCATAATTAAAAGTTAGATGCATATATAATAGGTTAGATGTATAAGTAAAAGTTAGTTGACATAAAATAAAATGTTAGTTGCATAATCAAAAGTTAGATGCATAAATAAAAGTTAGTTTGTTAGTAGTCTCATGGTTATCAAGATGTCCATAATAAGATCTCCTTTTATGCTTACTTTATTTATCTTAATCATCTTATCAATATAAGCTATTATATATTATTACTTAATGAAGCTCTTACCTTGATTAGTGGATAACTTTGTGCTTTATTGACTTTCTTGATTCGAGTTTAGGAGCTTTCGTGCTGATAACGTGTTATAATACCACGATATTTAACACAAGATTAGTGTTATAATCTTAAGAACTTAAAGAGAATTGTAAGAGCAAGAAGAAGATAAATGTATATCTTATGAAAGTGTATACAAGAGGTGCATTTTCTCCTCTACATTGAGTTGGTATTTATACTACAAAGATCAATCATTTTTATAGACAAGGTAAACTATTTTGGTAGATAAGGTAAACTATTTTGGTAGATAAGTAGCATAGTAAACTTATCTACAAGTTTGACAAAGAGTTCATCCACTTGCCTTGGTAATAATTCATAATATTATCATATTTCTCGAATTAATTTTTGCACTAGCAAGCAATATGGGGTTATTACGTGGCTCACATGGGTGTTGCATGGGTAGGCAACAACCGTCAACCTCCTTTGATATAGAAGTATAGAACGACCATGTTAAGCGTTGTTTTCAGATTCGGATCGGACCAGCAGGTCGAACTGAACGGATCGAGATTCGAAAGTCGGAATGGTTTGATCCACCTTAAAACGTTTCGTTTTCAAGAAACCGGTCGGTTCGAACCGGTTTGGTGGTCGGACCGGATTTTTAAATCTCTTTTAATCTTTTTAGTTTTTTAGATTTTAATGAGTTTAACGGATGGTTCGAACTATAAAATAGAGCATTGAACATAAGATTATTGTTTTGTTTTTATATATAGTTATAAACTACACATATAAAATATTTATATTGAATTATATATATATATATATATAAACTATAAATCTAATATACATATATATAATAATGACATCTTCTGGTTCTTAAATCTGATTTGACCGGTTCGACCGGTAAGGTGACCAGTTGGCCGTCCGATCCAAGTCTGAAGACATTGATGTTGAGGCGTAAGAGGATTGAGACGAGACCCTTGACAACCTGAAAACACTCCCCGCACGATCTAACGATGGGTCACCGTCCCAAATATTAACCACACCCTTAGCTTTTATAGCCCACCTGTAATCTTTTTTACCCACCCATTCATCATCATAGTGATCAAATCACGGAGATGATAGATAGATAGATAGATAGATAGATAGATAGATAGATAGATAGATAGATAGATAGATAAATAGATAGATAGATAAAGTTGCCCTGGGTAGGATGCTCCTCATCCCCGGTTAACTCGTCCTCCACGAGTTCTTCCGGTTCCGTTTCCTTCTATGTTGACGCTACCTCTACATCTTGGATCTGTTGTTTGAGTCCCTGGATCTATAGTTGTAATTCAAGGCCACTTACTTGTTGTCGGAGTTTTTTGATCTTAAGATATGTTGGTCGGGATGAACTCTATCGTTTCCTCAATCGGCAGTTCCATGAACAAGAGTGTATTATCTTCCACGTCGAGAAATTTGAAAACAAACCTCTGATGACAAATGATACAAATACAGAAGCAATCAAATGCTCCAAAGATCAATTAATAATCGATAGTCTCAAAGAACCAACGGGTTCAAAGAACAAAGTTTTTATAATTCAACTCAATCAAAAACTAATAACACATATTAACCAAATCCTAATATTTATACTAAACCCTAACAACTTAAAGATAACAAACTAAAATAAAAAATCAAGTAAATAAAAAAGATAACTAAAGAAATAAATTCAAATTCAAACTTGAAGATGCTTTTGCATCAACCACCATGTTAGAAATTTCTAGGAAAAATCCATGAATCGAAAACATTAACCGACATTAACCATCCTCTCTCTCGTCCTTCATCTCTCTCTTTCAAGAGATGTATGTAGGCAATGACATTTACCTTTGAAATCACAACACCGCGGTCCCATCACTTTGACGTCTGTGAGGTGAAAGACCATGAAAATCAGGTGGTCTAATGGCTACTTATTATATATACTATAAAGATTTCAAACTAAAAAAAGTACTAAAGTAAATAGTAAAGAGTAAGGAAAGGATGTTCTCGTAAAAGCATTTATAACACATTTTTTATTTTTATGTGAGTGGATGTCATATGTTATAGGGGATGATTGTGAGTGAAGGAAAAATAAAATTTATGGAGGTTGTACTGTGATTCCTCATATTTTGTGAATTACGGTATAACCCCTATAAATTTTTTTAATATTTTTAAAAGTGGTTGTGAGTGGATGAAAGAGAAATTAAATGTAATGATAAAAGTATTAAAAATTATTATTTAATTGAAAAAAGATATAAAATAAAAAATTTTAGTATAATTATAAGGATGAGGATTAGTGATGAATTGTGAATGCTTTAATAAGAAAAATACTTAGAAGATCTAGGGAACAATGAGTACATCACATATTCCACAGGATGAAAGTATTTCTTTTTTATCAAAAGTAGAGCTCGAATCCTACCCATAGTTAGGAAAAAAAAAGTTAGTTGGGTCGACTCTTATAAAATTTATATTGAGTTAAACTACTCGTTATTAATGGAATAATGGATCCAATGGGCTAAGATGTACTCCACACCAAATGTCCAACCACTCAAAACCTATAGTTAATTAGGAAACATGTTAGTATGCATGGGTCTTCTCATATAAAAATTTGAGCTTAGACTACTCATTTGTCAATGGATCGAATGGGCTAAGATGTTCACCAAATATCCAACCACTCAAAATGGCAGATTCATGTTTAAACCAATATCCAATGAGTGAGAAATCAGATTGTTTAAACCTAAACAGGAACACTCCCAAACAAGATAATAAATGTCTCTAACATGACATCCCGTGGTAAAGTGTCTCTACTTCTATTGTTGGACCCATCCCGAATAATATTCTTCATGCGTCTATTTTTATTTTTCGGGAATTCTGCACACACCGTAGTTTCCTGTTAAATACCGATTCAAACGGTCACGGTTAGGCCTCTCCGTGACCGTTCAATCAGGTGTGAGACCTAACTGTCACGGTGAGGCCTAACCGTGACAGTTAGATCTGGGGATCCGTTAACAATGATTGGGTATGTAATTAATGGGGAATTGATTGTGTGCAGTTAGGGTTTTGGGTGCTATATGTCACGGTTTGGCCAAACCGTGACATATTGCATATATTTTTTATATTTTTTTATCATATCACTTTGTTTTTATTTTAATTTTATCACTCGTTTAACCTAATCGTAACTCACAAGTTTGTGACATATTGCCAAACCGTGACATATTGCCTATATTTTTTATATTTTTTTTATCATATCACTTTGTTTTTATTTTAATTTTATCACTCGTTTAACCTAATCGTAACTCACAAGTTTGTGTTTTGTGTTTATTAATAATTTATCTTATTACAAGTATTTATTTATTATTAATGTGACGGTTTTGTGTTTAATTTGTTTACGAGTTTGTAAAAATCGGTTGTCATTATACAGACATATTGTATATATTTTCTAAATTTGAGTAATCACACTAGTTTGTTTTTATTTTATTTTATCACGCGGTTAACCTAATCGTAACATACGTGTTTGTGTTTTGTGTTTATTATTAAATTATCATATTACAAGTAATTTTTGTAATATACAATTAGTTGTTATCAAACATATACAATTAACATTATCAACATATACAATTAACATTATCAACATTTAGTTGTTATCAAACATATACAATTTTTCTTATCAAACATATACAATTTTTGTAACCTAAATCGTAAAAATCAGTTGTTATCAGACATATACAATTAACATTATCAACATTACAAATATAAAACAAACAAACAAAGAAACACAACCAAACAAACACAACCAAATATACAAGTCATCATAACTGAAACTACACATATATATATATATATACAACGAGTTTTTACATACAAAAATAAATAAAATACAAACAAAATACCTATCTAATCCATCATCCCCGGATCGCTGCCCTGACCAGACCCGCCCGCGCCAGAAGGGCCAGCACCGTCATGGTCTAACGGCCTCGGTGGCTGTGACAACGACGGTGTACCCGAGGCGGCATAGTCCGCGACCATGTGCTGGACGACCCAGTCCATCATATCATGCAGCCTCGTGGTCGTATCCTCCAGCCTCCTGGTCATATCCTCCAGCCTCGTGACCCTGTCTCGTGTGTCCTGAAGCATATCAAGAACATGAGCAGGCAATCGCACGGCATGGTACACGCGCTGAGGATGTTGGGGCTGGTCCTGGTCGTGCGGCGGGGGAATGGGCTGATCCTCCCCCCCGCCAAGGGGCTCGTGGGCATCCTGAAGGTGGACCTCAGCCCCCGCCAGCTCGGGGGGGTCCACCAACGGCTCGGGCACCCATGGCACGAGCTCATGGTATCTACTGAGCAGGTGCCACGTGCCGTCGGGGAACCTCCTAATGATCCTCATCCCAGTGGTGGTGGTCCGGGCGGCCACGCGCACAGGAGTCGGAGGTAGCGGGAGCTGGGACATGGCGTGCGCGTACCCGAAGCCCCGAGCGATCGGGGAAACGATGTTCCCGCCCACTAACGCCCCTCACGACTGCCGATGATAATAACTAGCAAAATAATCAGCGAGGGCATGCGCGAGGTGGCAGTGTCTGTGTGTGAGTACACACCGAAGAAAAAAAAAGGTCGGCGGCGTTGACCCTGTCGGTCCCCACCCCACGACCGGCGATGGACGTGGCGATGAGTCGGTGAATGTATCTATACAGAGGGTCTCGTATATGAGATGACCTCGTATCACCACCATACGGTCCATCGCCAATGGCAGGCCAGCAGACCTGATCGGAGTCGTCGGCCCCGCGGATCAAGGCCGTGGTGTACATCGGCTGTCCGACCTCCATCTCCGTGTAGAGGCCGCTGACGACGGCGAACCGCCGAAGTGACATGCGGTGGAGGTGGCCGAACAACCAGAAAGAAACCTCCGCGGGCGCACGACCGTCCGCTATGTCGTCCTCGTCCAGCTCCGCAAGTCCCTGCTCACGTGGACGGAATGTGAAGGTGCAGTAGAACTCCACGGTCAACTCTCGATGGGCATCGTCGCCCATCCGGAACAGCTGCTTCCACGGGCCGTCCTCGCCGATAATCTCAAAAAAATGGTCCCGCTCTCCAACGAGCTGTAAGAAGTCCTCCGACAGGACGGTCCCCGGTGCCGGCACTCGTGCTCTCAGGGTCCTGAACCGCTCGTACGACGTAGTCCCATACTCGAATTGTAAAAACTGGCAGTCATCAATGCCGGGAATAAAAGCATCGTCGGCATCCATATCTGCAAAGAAAAACGTATTTATCATTATTTACAATGTTTATAAAATTAATGGTTGACGGTTAATTATTATTATTATATTATTGGTATTATTACTATTATTATTATTATTATGTATACTATTATTATTATTGGTATTATTACTATTATTATTATTACTATTATTATTATTCTATTCTATTTAATCTAAGATGTCGGTGGGGATTTTTTTTTTTTGTTTTGTTTTGTGGACCGGCGGGTCCGACCGGTTCGACCGGGAACCGGTGAGGATGTCGGTTCGGTTCGGTGGTTTTGCGCCGTTTTCGATTGAACCGGTCGGTTCGTGCGGTCGATCGGCCCGACCGGAACCGGCGAACCGGGTTGAACCGGTTTTTTGAAATTTTTTTTATTTGACCGGGAACCGGTGAGGATGCCGGTTCGGTTCGGTGGCTTTGGGCTGTTTTCGGTTGAACCGGCCGGTTCGTGCGGTCGATCGGCCCGACCGGAACCGGCGAACCGGGTTGAAACGGTTTTTTGAATTTTTTTTATTTTAATAGAAAAATATTATTCGATATGGATTAAGGAACACCGGTTCGTTAATTTGGATAATGTTTACTTGAATGGTATGTATTTTGGATTTTGTTTTGGATTAAGGAACACCGGTTCATTAATATTATTGGCGAACCACTATTTGATTTATGGTTGTTTAAACTTTGGATGTTGTATTTTGTTTTGGTTTATGGTTGTTTAAACTTGGGTTGTTATATTTTGCTAAATTGGACTATGTTTACTTGAATGACATGTGTTTGTAGTTTTATAAATATTTGGAATTTTTTAATATTTTTTTAAATATTTATGACGTCATCCGCTTCGTAATCCGGTCCGACCGGTCCGACCGGTCCGACCAGTGAACCTCTAGGCCGTCCGGTTCGCTTTCCGATCCGGTTTTGAAAACATTGTGTGTTTTTATAGGTTTGTTTTATGGGTTTGAGGTTTGGGGGTGGGGTTTTTCTTGTGAGTTTTTTGGTTTCTTCACACATCTTTTTGATGGGTGTTTTGATTACGTTCATTTATAGTATTCGTTGGTGTCGTCTTTCTCCGGGTTCCTACTTTCTTTCTTTCGTTATCGGTACCCTATTAAGGTTTGGGTTTTCCTTTTGTTTGCTTTTTTTGGGGCTTTGATTTTCGTCAGTTTTTCTATATAGGACTGTGTCGCGCTTTGATTTTCGTCTATTTTGTTTATGGTGTTGGGCTTTGATTTACTTTTGGGTTCTGAATGTTCTTGTGTGTTATGAATTTGAGGTTTGGTGATTTTGCTGATTTTATGGTTTCAAACTTTCATTTTGATTTTAATTTAGGGTTACGTTAAAACTCACATAGCCGCGGCAAGCCGCGGTACCTAAACCTAGTTATTATTATTATTAGTATTAGTATTATTACTATTATTATTATTATTATTATTATTATTATTATTATTATTATTATTATTATTATTATTATTAGTACTATTCTTATTACTATTATTATTATTATTATTATTATTATTATTATTATTATTATTATTACTACTAGTGTTACTATTATAACTATTATTATTATTATTTAACTATTATTATTATTATTATTATTATTTATTATTACTATTACTATTATAACTATTATTATTATTATTTACTATTTCTATTATTATTATTTCTATTATTACTATTACTATTATAACTATTATTATTATTATTATTACTATTATTATTATTACTATTATTACTATTATTATTACTATTACTGTTATAACTATTATTATTATTATTATTTACTATTATTATTATTACTATTATTACTATTATTATTACTATTAGTATTATTAATATTACTATTACTATTATTGTTATAACTATTATTATTACTATTATTTATTATTATTTCTAATAATAATAATAAACCGTCGACAAACTACGCTACACATACGGGAAAACCTATCAAATCTATAAGGGAAAACCAATAAAATCTATTTGGGAAAACCTATCAAATCTATAAATGAAAACCTATCAAATCTATTTGGGAAAATCTATCAAATCTATTTGGGAAAACTATCAAATCTATTTGAGAAAAACAATCAAATATATTTGGGAAAACCTATCAAATATATTTAGGAAAACCGATCAAATCTATGTTTACCTCTATGGATTAAAGCGGAAAATTACGTACCGAAAACGATAATGTAGCGGCGGTGGTGGTGCGACAGCGGTGTTGCCGCGGCGGTGGTGAAGCGGCGGTGGTGCAGCGGCGGTGGTGCAGCGGCGGTGGTGCCGCGGCGGTGGTGGTGCGCAGATGGTGAGTGGCGGTGGTGGTGGAAGATGGTGAGCGGCGGTGGTGGTGGTGGAAGATGGTGAGCGGCGGTGGTGGTGGTGGAAGATGGTGGATTCACGGCGGTGGTGGTGGAAGATGGTTGAGCGGCGGTGGTGGTGGTGGTGGAAGGTGGTGGTGAGCGGCGGCGGTGTCACGGGGAGGGCTCGCGGTGTCGGTTTGGAGGCGGTGGAGGTGAAACGTTGAGAGGATTGTGGTGGTGAAGTGGTTGTGGTTGTGTGGATTGTGTGGTGAAATGGGGGTGTGCGAACGGTTGAAGACGAAACCAGTAAGCAGGAGGTCACGGTTTGGCCTCCACGTGACCTCTTACACACACGGTGCTCGAGGGGTAGGTGCACTAATCGAGGGGCAATCAGATTCAAAAAAATATCTCAAGAGGTCACGGTTTGGCCTCCACGTGACCTCTTCCCTTTTTTTGTATAATTGTTATTATTATTGTTATTATTATTATTATTATTATTATTATTATTATTATTATTATTATTATTATTATTATTATTACTATTATTACTATTATTATTAATATTATTATTATTATTATTATTATTATTATTATTATCATTATTATTAATCGTAACCTTTTAGTTTCTGAATACATAAAATAATACTATTATTATTAATATTATTGTTATTATTAACTTTAAAATTATTACTATTAAACTTTTATTTATATTAGAGTATATTATTATTATTATTGTTATTATTATTATTTATCATTATTGTTATTATATTAGAGTTTATTTTGTAGTTTCTGGATATATATAAAATATTATTATTAATATTATTATTATTATTAACTTTAAAACTATTACTATTAAACTTTTTATTTATATTAGAGTATATTATTATTATTATTATTGTTATTATTATTATTTATCATTATTGTTATTATTAGTAGAGTTTATTTTATAGTTTCTGGATATATACAAAATATTATTATTATTAATATTATTATTATTATTATTATTATTAACTTTAAAATTATTACTATTAAACTTTTTATTTATATTAGAGTATATTATTATTATTGTTATTATTATTATTATTTATCATTATTGTTATTATTATTAGCATTTATTTTGTAGTTTCTGGATATACAAAATAATACTATTATAATTATTATTATCAACTTTAAAATTATTACTATTAAATTTTATTACTATTATTATTGTTATTATTATTATTTATCATTATTGTTATTATTATTAGAATTTATTATGTATGTTTGAACATTGGTTTACAAAATATAAGGTGCATATATGTCGATATGTTCCCGATAAGATTGTTTAGGTTATTATTAAAACGTTAAGTTTTGTTCACGTACGCATGTTTGTATGTACGTTTACGAAGTGTATTTGTTCTTATTGTATATATATGTTGATGTATGTGTATGTTCATGAAAAAAATATCCGATTCGATATACGTAAATGATCATAAACGGTTAATGTGTAGGATTAGGGAACTTTAAAAGGTCACGGTTAGACCAAACCGTGACCTCTTTTGTCAACAAGCTGTCACGGTTCGCCCACCACGTGACACTTTGTGTCAACAAACTGTGACAACTTCATTCCACAACGCCACATGTGAACAAAGGGGTCACGGTTTGCCCAAACCGTGACCTTTTGGTCCATATTATTTTAAAAGAATAAGTTTTTTACACTTATCAGCGAACCACTCCCGTCCCGACCAGTTAAGACGGTAGGGCAACATGGGAGTGGTGTGGGCTCGAAACCCACTACCACCGGTTCAAGTGGGTATTTTTTATAAAATTATTTAATTAGTAAAATATTAAAAAAATTAGGCAAACGGTCACGGTTTGCCCTAACCGTGACCTTTTGCCCTAACCCTAACCGTGACCTTTTACAAGTGCCATGCGCCCGATCAGGTGCCATGCGCCTGAAAAGAGGTCACGGTTAGACCTAACCGTGACCGTTGCCAAACCCTAAACGTCACGGTTTGGTCAAACCGTGACAGTTTATCTTCCTGTTTGATTTAGTGTTTTATTTTTATTACTATTATTATTAATATTATTAATATTATTAATATTATTATTATTATTATTATTATTATTAACTTTAAATTTATTACTATTATTATTTCTTCTATTATTATTATTATTTCTATTATTACTATTATTATTATTATTATTATTAACTTTAAAATTATTACTATTATTATTTCTTCTATTATTATTATTATTTCTATTATTACTATTATTATTATTATTATTATTATTATTATTATTATTATTTCTATTATTATTATTATTATTATTTCTATTATTACTATTACTATTATTATTATTATTATTATTATTACTATTACTATTATTATTATTTATACTATTATTTTATCATCATCATCATCATCATCATCAAATAAAAGGATCTTCATTAATATGATAAAATATCGGAAAATGATAACTTATAAGAGGCATTGGTGCCTCTATGACGATCCGTTATTCTAACGTAATTATTTATACGATCCTCATATATATTTTGTCATTCTAGTGCTTGTTGATATGCAAATCTCAGCCAATGATAACCCACACTGGGCATTGGGTAATCCCCTTCTAATTGTATGTAAATAAAGTGACATTGGTGAATATGAGCAAGTGCGACAACTGGATAGGTGAGTAATGGCTCTGGCACTGTTCTCAGCGGGAACCATGTCTGGCTGCCAAATGAAGAAATAAGATGCACAATACAATTGAATGTTTCCGCAATTACGAGTCCATGGGCCAGAAAAGTTAGCCAATGGGTATCGGGTGCGGGTTGAGTCGTGCCAAACCAATTTAAGCTATTACGAACAGAATCATAATAGCCAGGCAACTCGCGCTTCAAATTGCTCCGCCAATACCTCATGTTTCTGTCCATCTCCGACAACATTTGACGCCTAACCCATTCCCATTCATTTTGTTTTTTCCCTAAAGCCACCGCGATCGCCCGAAAACCACAGTTACCATCAGGCCGCATATCTTTTATAGTCGAAACGTACCGGTGAATCCATTGGGGCAGTTGATCCTTAAACTTCATAACTTTTATCACATCCTTTGGTTTCAATATTAAAGGAAACCCTAGGGCAGCTCCCGTAATTGGTACATTTGAAGCAGCCTTTGCCTGAATAGAACGGTCGTTGGGCATTTTAAACTGAGGGGTATATGAGCTATGCCTCGCCGGGTCAGGCATAGTTTGTTGTGAGGAAGTATAGGAGCTGTGTCTAGCAGCCTCATACTGTGATGTATTGGAGCCGCTCTTCTTTGTTGCTCCTTAATATTTGGACGACCACGTCGGTCATGACGCACCTCAGGTTCTTTAAGTTTTGACTTGCTCTTAAACAAAGAGTCAAATACTTTCTTAAACAATTTTTTCTTTATTTGAGGGTTGGGAGACGACATAACCTTTTGTTTCAAGTCATCAAATTTCAGATCGTAGTCGGGTTCAGGCGGTGCGACGTACGCTGGCTCGAAATCAAGCTTCCTCCAGTGTGGATCTACCGCATCGAGTGGAATACTTGTGACTGGATTTAAAGGTTAAATTATTAGTGAAAAATATGCAATCGTGTGACAACAGTAAAAAAATGTATTAAGAAAAATATAACCTTCTCGGACGTATATCTCCAAACGACAAGCACATGGCAAGCCCATGGACGTGAACAACTGGTGTCCACATGAACCCCCAGACTCCTGAATCATTTCCATTTTCGTCAACTCTGATTCAAGGAGGCTAAGGCAAAAAATGGATACTTTATAATGCAACTTTGAGAACAATGACAGTCGATGGTCTTTTTTAATTTTCACACGGGACACCTCGAATGTTTTACAAATTTCAATCTCTTGGCCGCGCACGAGGTCACAAACATATCCGACAAGTGTGTGCAATGTATTATTGGTCCCTGTGAGGTAACTCTTGAAGTTGGCATGTTGGTCCTCAACCCTATTAGTTGTAAACTCACCAAAGTTAAGGCGGTCGTACATCCAACAAGTAATAGTTTTCTCTTTGTACGGCACCAACCAATTATTCCAAATATATTCCCATACCTCTGAAAGAAATAACAAAATTTATAAAATGAACAAATAAATTGTTAGAGTAAAAATAACTATGAAATTCTTACCACGTTTACCATCTTCAGTTAACTTTTCTTCCATCTTCCTGCAATTGTAATCGTACAATGCCTCTGTGGGAGACGAACACAAGGTCTTCGACCAGTATGGAAAATCCTTCCACATGCCGGTTTTGAATATCATATTTCACCGTCTTTTGATATTCTCCCTAATGTCCCTGTCTGTGACAATAACGCGGGGCTCCACACACCCATCGAGCATATCTCTGATCCGCTCCAGTACCCATGTGAAGTTGTCCTGCCGTTCCCTCGATATAAATGCATGCGCAATGCAAAACGACTTCGACATCGACGTAACGGCAATAACCTGAACAAACGGAATGTTGTACATGTTGGTCTTGTACGTCGTGTCTATCAACATCACGTGGGGGAATGCGCGCCACATTTTATACGAAGTAGGATGACAAAAGAAAACATCTTCCACGGCTTTAGTAGTTGCATTCGTTCGTGTTTCATACATGAACTCTTTAGATTGTAGCAGGTTTTCAAGTTCCTGCATTGGTGTCATGCCTTTTCTCCCCTCAGCCCTAAACTTCGACGTCAGATTGTATATGTCTTGAACAACACAGACGCTGTGGGGAAAGTGCTCCCTTACGGCTGAATGGATATGTCGTGGCCGCACGTGCTGCCTGTGTAACTTCTCGACAAGATCAATTTCTTCGGCAGTCATCTTCCTAAGATGCGTGTGGCCCTCCTCGTACACAACAGGATCGTGGTTATGCGTCTTGTTTCTCACCTCTAACATCCAACTGTCACTCTTTCCTACGTACTTCCCTATGAGTTTAAAGGGACATCCCTTCTTTATGCTCCCAGTACGTCTACTTGTGCCAGTGAATTTAGGTTCACCACTACGATTGCATAATAGTTCCACATCCTTTTTTCATGACCGACCCACCACAATGACGCACCCATGCTCGCGTCCTCTCATTTTAGCCCAACTCTCCAAGTCCTCACGAGAATCAAAATACTGAAAAAATGATAAAGCTAGACATAAAAACAATATATAAAACAAATAAAAAATAAAATAAACAAAAGAATAAATACTCTTCGTACTTTATCGGTTTTATAAGAAACCGTAGCCTTTCGAATCCGATCCTCATCCTCATCAGGCTCCGCGGTGTCCCCATGGTTTTCTTTGAGGTGAACCGATCTGTCACTCTCATATGTGTCATTCCCATTAAAAATATCCGACACATGTGTAATTTCTAGTTCTGACTGGTGCGGGGGATGTCCGTAATCCAGCTCTGTTTGTGAGTGGTACGTGTTCGGGGCATGCCCGTAAGAATTGTAAGGGGGATATCTGTACCCTTCACCGTAACCCGTCTGTCCAAATAAAGCGTTGTACGCCTCTTGAGCAAATGTGTTCGACGGGTTGGTTTCCTCCTCCCCCCATGGAGGGTGACTCCCGTATACGTAATATTCCTAAAAGAGATAATGGTTAGATATTTCAAATAATAAGTTATAATAAAACATATACTAGTTCAACCTGGTTCGAATCTTCGATATATGGCACCTCATTCAAATCTGGAAGCTTCGGCTTTTGATAATGATCTCCCGAACCCGACATTGTTTTCGAATTAACGTGTTTTTAAAATGACGAAGGCTGAAAAATCACAAGTGTTGGATGAATGAAAGCTCAAACGAAAAAAATTCGAATGAGATGTTTTGAGGAAAAAATCAGAGGAAAGGTATTTAAGGTGAAAATCTGGTGCACAAACCGTCACGGTCTGGCCTTCACGTGACGGTTCGTGGCGCGATTCCCGGCCTTCTGTCAAAATCACGTCTACCTCGTACCTTAAACTGAGACCTCGTACCCTAGAGGTCACGGTTAGGCCAAACCGTGACGGTTTGGTGACCGCTTTTCAACTTTATCAGACCATTTTGTCGTTTTGTTGTCACGAGATCACGGGTAGTACCACCTCAAACCGTGACAGCAAGGCCTTGCGGTCACGGTTAGGTGCCAAAATGTGAACGCAAGCCCTAACCGTGACTGTTTAAACCGGCCTACCACCAAAAACCCCAGCAGTGTCCCCAGCACAACCCTTATTTTTTAAACTCCCACACACCAACCCCATAATAAAAGCAAACCAATGACCAAATTAAACCCCTATATCCTTTTACAACAAACATCATCAAAACCTTAAAAAAAAGCTCATTTCTACACAAATGGACCAAACTCATAAACACAACACTCTCGAACAACATGTCTTAATATTCCCCTTACCAATCCAAGGCCCCGTTAACTGTGCTCTCAAACTAGCCGAACTCATATGTCTCTCCGGCATCCATGTCACCTTCCTCAACACCGAACACACCGCCCGCTCCTCCGCCACACCAACGTGCTCTCCCGGTTCAACCGCTACCCCAACTTCTGGTTCGAGACCATACATGATGGGCTCAAGCACGAAGACCCCATATCCGCTGACAAGTTCATGGAGATGATGGATGGTGTGGATAGGGTGACAAAACCTCTTTTTCGGGAGATGATGGTTTCGGGTACGCTGAGTCGGAGATCAAAGCGACCTGTGACCGTGTTGATACCCGATGCGTTCTTTGGTTTTGCGGTGGATGTTGCGATTGAGACTTCGACTCCAGTAGTTTGTTTTGAGACTATAAGTCCATGTGGCTTGTGGACTTCTTATTTGAATCTTCCTACACTTATTGAAGCAGGAGTTGTTCCCTTCAAAGGTTTGTCCCTCAATTGTTAATTTTGTGTTTTGGTGATATTAGTATATGAAAATAGTTTTCGAAATTACTAGTTATATTTCATTTGTACCAATCCGGTAATTTGTATACTAGAAAATAGTAATTTAATAAATTAAAGGATAACATAAATAAATGTCAAAAATTAATTGTACATATAAATTGTATTTTACGTAGGGTTCGTAGCCAATGATATTTGTTGTGTATACAGTGTTACTTTTTATGAGATTAATGGATCAAATTTGATGATGAATAATGTGCGCTTCTCGTTGTAGGAAAAGTTAAATGCATCTTTTCCTTATAAATAAATTGTTTTCTTAATAAGGTTACTGGTATTAAAATGATATATATATTTTTTTGTCTAGTATTAACTATATCATCAATTTGCATGCAATCGGACTGTATGAGTTCATGATGGTTCTTATTCAGTAGATCTATGTGGAGTTGTGGACCGTATACAAGGTAAGCGTATGATAGCTAGATCAAACACTTAATTTTCAGATTCTTGACAATTTTCACTAGCATGCCCTATTTTCTTTGCATCCCTAAGTTAATTAGATGACAACAAAAATGAATGTCATAAATGAATTAGCTAGCTAGCGTATGATTACTTAATACGTTTGGTTGTTTTATGTTTTACTTATAGCAGTTTATTTTTGTGTTCATCTATCAGGAAACAAATTAGACCAGCCAATAAGAAATGTACCAGGAACAGAACATATAATTCAACAACGGGACCTTGCTAGCTTTTGTCGTTATGACGACTTGTCGAACCCTGTTATCAAACTTGTCTTGAAAGAAGCTCAAGTTGTTCCTCAAGCTCAAGGTCTCATACTTAACACGTTCGAAGAGTTGGATAATCTCATACTCCCGCACATGCGAAAGGTTTGTCCAAACATATACCCCATAGGTCCGGTGCACTCTCTCCACAAAACACAACTCATGGCTCACACGACACTAGCATCACCAGAAACCATTTTGTCGAACAATGTTTGGAAGGAAAATAGAAGTTGCTTGTCGTGGCTCGACAAGCACAAACCAAAAACCGTCATTTTCATCAGCATAGGGAGTCTTGCGACCATGACAATTGATCAAATGCTCGAAATATGGCATGGCGTTGTCAATACTGGGAAACCCTTTTTATGGGTGAGACGCCCGGGGTCAATCGTTGGTGGGTATAATGAGTCTCACGTACCGAGTGAGCTACTAGAGCATACAAGAGAACTCGGGTGTATAGTAGATTGGGCGCCACAAGAAGACGTTCTTGCCCATGAGGCAATTGGTGCGTTTTTGACACATAGTGGATGGAACTCGACTATCGAAAGTATAGTGGAGGGTGTTCCTATGATTTGTTGGCCATATTTTGTGGAACAACAAGTGAATAGCCGGTTTGTCGAAGAGGTATGGAAAGTCGGAGTAGACATCAAAGACACTTGTGATCGGTTGATTGTTGAAAAGGCAGTGAGGGACGTTATGGACACGAAGTGTGACACATTTACACAACATATAAATATTTGGGCGAATTCAGCTAGAGAGTCAATAACGGAGACGGGTTCATCATCTGCTACTTTGTGTAAGTTGATCGATGATATTTTAGAAATGAGCTCGAGCTTGAAGTGAACATGTCCACGTACGTTTTGTAGTGGAATTGTATCAATTGGTGAGACATTTGTGTTGGATTGTAAGATGCTTATATAAGTTCATACATATATTTTGAACACATAAGAACTTTAGAAATGAGGTTTAAATAGGAAACATAGATCTATAGATGGCAGTAAGAGGACTCGTCTCCCCCTTTCTAGAGAACCCCTTTTCTCACTATGTAAGCAAAGGACATAGGAAACATAGATCTATAGATAGAGATCGACCACCAATATCCGCCACCTTGCGAGCGGTAGGCGGTAGTGCTCCGTGATGACAACAAGAGGAGCCGTCTCCCCCTCTTTAGAAAACCCTTTTTCTGTCTCTCTAAACAAAACACATTGGTTTATATAGAGCCACACTCACTGGGAGAGGATTGCAAAATCACAAACTTCTGTGGCCATTTTCAAATCAACCCCCCCCCAATACCACTATTCATGCCTAACTTTTCTATTACTATTACTAGGTGGTATCCGACCGCGCTTCGCGGCGGTAAAAAATTGATTACGACACCACACAACGATATAAATCGGTATTAGAAGGCTCAGAAATGATGTGTCGTGGCTGCAAAAGATAGATTGCCTCGCCAAAACGACATACACTTTCATATCATCATCACCCTCAAACTATTAATATCCATCCTTGTTGGCCCAGAAATGGTTGTTCATTGCGGCTGCACACATTAGTTTGCAAGCCAAAGCAATAAACACATCTATTTTCTTATCGTCATCGCCAAGCATAGTAAACCCCACGGGGAATTATTACCATTCTAAAAAAGCCTCAGATGAATCAATCAAGATTCATCGTCACCGACATAAGTGACCTCCATCACCATAGCATTTTAGTATTATCATCATCATCCGACATATATCATACACCAAACATGAAGCAAAAAGATGAAAATAGGGTCTCAGGTGAGGAAAAACTCAACATCATTGACTAAAGATGAACCAGAAAAGCATGGATGGTATTTGTATGAACCAGAAAATCATGGATGGTATTTGTAGGTCAGACTACTCAGTGAGCATTTTGAACAACTACTTAAACCCAGAAACATCAGTTTAATGTCTCAAATGAACCCTAGGTCATCCTCACCAAAAAATTGCGACAAGTATAGCCACCCTAAACATAAAGAAAGTCTCAAATGTGGCAACTCGGGTCGGCGATGACAGGGGCTTAAGAATAAATCGCATCCGTCAGCCATGCAAAATAGCCCCAATTGTTGTACCAATAATGAATAACCATAACACCACAACAGTGAATAGCCCTAATCTGAAAACCCTAAAGGGTATCAGAAAGACACAAAGATAAGGGAGCAACAAAGGTGGTCGCACCACTACCATGAACACCGTCAACGACCAGAGGACCACAACGGTGCCACCTGTTCCACCTCAACCACAAAGGGGAGGCAGAGCGACATCAGGTTTAACCATCACCGCCACGTAGCCGACGAGATCTTAAAACCCTAAACGGGTAGGGGAGAGATTATGAGGCAAAGAGAGGGCAGAGGCGGCGGTACCACTACCATCGCCACTGCGCTCGTCGCTTCACCTCAACGTAGTGACAAGCGACACCAACACCGTCTCCACCCCCGTAGTCGGAAAAATAGATGCCATAACCATAACCATCATTACAATCACCAACACTAACAGCAACAAAGGAGGCGAAAGGTTACGATGGCGGGCGACGACAAAACCGAAAACCACCACTGGTGAGGCGATGGATTGCCGGACTGCCGGACCGTCGGCCGCCTACCACCGGAGATGTGGTTTGCCTCTTCGAAGATGCAAATGACCCTAATCCACACTTAAAACCACACCTGAAAGCATCAATCAGTTGTACACTAAGCTTCAGAACATGTACACGCAACTATTCATACTATTCATTCTATTTGGCTTTTAAATATTATGTAATTATCTAACAAGGGAGGTTATGGCACAAGGGCTGTAACCTTCAAACCATTTGACAAATTCTCAAATGATTATTCGATGATCATCAAACAAAACAGGCGTTAGAAAAGTAAGTTTGACTATTAGCAAGCCCTAACCTACAAACGTCCGGTTAAAGCGACCTCAACTAGCCGTTTGAAAACGGTGCGGATAAGTTTGTCACTGGACTTTGTATAGCAGCCACTAATAACAATGTTTTCAGAACCGGATCGGACGTCGAACCGGACGCCTTACTGGTTTGGTGGTCGGACCGGTCGGACCGGATGGACCGGATTTAACTATATTTTAATTATATTTATATATGTAATTAAATATAAGTAATTTATATATGATTTATACATATATTTTATAGTTATAAAACTTAACTATATTTGTATATCCGAAGTACTAATTTATGGTTTAACACCCCGTTTTTACCCACTAAAATCGAAAAAAAAAATTGAAAACCGGTCGGAACCAGCCCGGTTCGCCGGTCCAACCGCCGACTCGGTTTGAACCGGCCGGTTCAACTCAACCAAAACGAACTACCCCTGACCGGACCTGACCAGGCCCCGATTCGCGGTCGAACCGGTCGGACCGGCCGGTCCGATCCGGTCTCAACAACACTGCCTAATAATGTTATGTATTTGTAAAATTGTGGTTAAAAACATAAAGGGAAAAGATTACTAGTAGATTTTGATAAGTAAATAAAGATCGATTAAATTAAATTAGATAGTATATGAAAGAAATCGAAATCAATAGTAAAATTCTTATTGAAGTGATACCGAATCATACAATACAATCACACATTTATAGTAGTTAGACTTAACTAACTATTTACAAGTTCAACCCCTAAACTTTATAAACTAAACATTTACAACACAAACTTTATACTAAACACAATGAAAGAATTAAACTAACATTCACCCCCTAATTCTTTCATGGAACCAACTCCAAGCAATCTCTTCATGTCATTGAACTTAAGCCTCGGTAGAGCTTTAGTTAAAATATCTGCTTTCTGATCTATCCCACTAACATGCTTAACCAACACCAAGTCCTTCTCAACACAGCTTCTAATATAATGATACCTCACGTCTATATGCTTTGACCTTCCATGAAAGACCGGGTTCTTCTCAACTGGATTGCAGACTTGTTATCCACATAGATCACAATAGGACCAATCTTACACCCAGACAACACTTCCAACATACCCCTTAACCAAACAACTTGCTGAGCGGTAGTAGTAGCTGCAATGAATTCAGCTTCACAAGAAGATAATGCTACTATTTCCTGTTTCTGACTTACCCAACTGATAGGACCTGATCCATAGTAGAAAACCATACGAGTTGTACTTTTCCCATCAGCCTTAGTCGGAGCATGTGAACTATCACTAAACCCAACCAAATCACCCACACTCCCAATCTCATACCAGATGCCATGATCTATAGTACCTTTAAGATACCTTAGAATATGTTTTACAGCCTGCCAATGAGATGATCTAGGTGATTCCATAAACCTGCTAGCTATTCCCACAGAATAACACAAATCAGGCCTGGTTTGAGTCAGATATCTCAAACACCCAATTATTCTCCTATATAAAGTAGCATCCACAGCCTCCAATTCCTCATCTTTTCCTAATTTCAAACCAGGATCCATAGGAGCTTTAGTTGGATTGCAACCCCACATGTTATGCTCTTTCAATATCTTCTTTGCATAGCCAGACTGACACAAGAAAATACCTCTGCCTGCTTGTTTAATTTCTATCCCTAGGTAATACTTCAACAATCCTAGGTCAGTCATCTCAAATTTGGATCTCATCATAGCTTTAAAATCATCAATCAACCTTAAGCTAGATCCTGTCATAATTAAATCATCAACATATACTCCCAAAATCACAGTTTTATCTCCCTCCTGTTTCTTATAAACAGCATGCTCCTTGGGATATCCCTTAAACCCAAACCCTAACAAGGTAAGGTGTAACTTCTCATTCCAGGCTCTGGGTGCCTGCTTAAGGCCATACAAGGCCTTTATGAGCTTGTAAACCAATCCCTCCTTGCCTGGCTTGACAAAGCCCTCTGGCTGTGTAACATACACATCTTCTTTTAAATCCCCATATAAGAATGTTGTCTTCACATCCAGATGATGTACTTTCCACTGATTTACTGCTGCTAGAGCTAGTATCAACCTAACTGTATCTAGCCTAGCCACAGGAGCGAAGACCTCATCATAATCCACTCCATATCTTTGAACATACCCTTTCACCACCAATCTGGCTTTATGCCTAATGACTTCCCCTTCAGCATTTCTTTTCAACTTAAACAGCCATTTAAGCCCAATTGGCTTCACCCCCCTTGGACACTTAACCAAGTTCCAAGTCTTATTCCTTTCAATGCTATCCAGTTCATCCAGCATTGCCTTTTTCCACTCTGGATCATGCTTGGCCTGTTCATAACATCTTGGCTCTTTCACTAACAATAACTCTGACTCATTGAAGATAGGCGGTTCAAAGGGAATTTGTTCTAACACATCAGTCCTACTAAGGACATCATTCAGGCTTGAGAAACCTTTTGGAGGTGTATCATCATAGGTAGTTCTAGGAACTTGATTATCTCCTTCAAGATCCCCTCCACCTGCACACCCTGAATCCATATCAACTTCCTCTGTGTCAGAACTGAAGCTGGAGTGACCATGATCATCTTGCCCAGAACTAGTTAGGCTCCACCACAGCCTGCAACATTAGGCTGTTCTACTGTGTGCACAGAGGATGCACCACCCCCTTGAACAGAAAATGTGGAAAATACCCCAAACCTAGCATAAGTCTGATTGGAGACACCTGAGTCACAACCTTCCCAACCCTAAGGCTTGTCTTCCTCAAATTTTACATCCCTGCTCACAATTATTCTGCCTGTCCCTGGGTTGTATAACCTGTAAGCTTTAGATCCAGGTTCTACACCCAAATGAACCACATGGATACTCCTATCATCTAATTTCTTAACTTGATGGCTAGGAACCTATGTGCCTTACATCCAAAAACCCTGAGATGCTTTATCTTAGGCTTTCTTTTGTAAATGCACTCATAAGGGGTGATGTCTTCCAATGCCTTTGTTGGACTTCTGTTTAGAAGGTAGACTGAGTGCCTTACAGCCTCGGTCCAGAAGTCCAAAGGCATCAGCATAGCCTTTAAAATGGACCTGGTCATCCCCATCACACTTTGATTCCTCCTCTCCACAACACCATTTTGTTATGGAGAGTAAGGAGCAGTCAAGTACTTCTTGATGCCATCCACACTACATAGCTGCTCAAAGCTTCTAGAAGTGAACTCACCCCCTCTATCTGTCCTGAGGGCCTTTATCACATGGTTGGTTTCTAGCTGCACCTGAGTCTTAAACTCTGCAAAAGCCTCTGGTGCCTGGTCCTTTGATTTCAACAGGTAAACCCACATATACCTAGAATAATCATCTACTAACAGCATGAAATATCTGTTACCTCCAGGTGTAGGTGGGTCTATAGGGCCACAAAGATCTGCATGAATTAGTTCCAAGGGTGTCTTGGCTCTAAAACTGCTAGCACTAGGATAGGACTGACTTTTATGTTTTTCAACCAGACAGCTCTCACACACCTGAGCCTTGTGATAAATCTTAGGTAGCCCTCTCACCATGCTATGCCTGGACATTTTGTTCAATGAACCAAAGTTCAAATGTCCCAGCCTTGCATGCCATGTCCAGGCTTGGTCATGCATAGCTGCCAATAGGCACATAGGGGGAGTTACATTGAGTTTGATCTTATAGAGTCTGTTTTCGGACTTCTTCACTTTCATCAAAGTCTTACCACTTTTCTCATAGACCCACAAGAATCCATCTGTCATCACCACTTTACATCCCACTTCATCTAACTGTCCCAAACTGAGGATGTTACTACTCATGGCAGGGATGTAGTATACATTGGTTAACAGCCTGTGTTCTCCATTACTGCATTGAAAGCAAATGGACCCCCTGCCCCTAATCACTACCACCGACCCATCCCCAAACTTCACCCTTCCGGTTATGGTTTCATCCAATTCAGTGAAGTGGGCCATGTTGCCAGTCATGTGGTTGCTAGCACCATTGTCGAGGTACCAAGTGCAAGAGTCTCCTCCATTAAGATTCTCGGGGAACACACTTTGCTCCTCAAGAAGACCCATATCCAGCCTTGCCATCAACAGGGCTGGTTCTTGATCTTCTTGGGTTTGAGATAAGTGTGCTTCCTGATCATTCCTTCTTGATGCCCTGCATTCATTGGAGAAATGCCCCAGTTTGTCACAATTGAAGCACCTCAAGTTCCTTTTGTCTTTCCTAGAGGAGTTGCCACCTCTTTCACCTCCCTCAGTGTTTGATCTTCCCCCTTTGCCCTTAGAAAATCTCCATTTGTTGTTTCCCTTTGGTTTGTTCTCCCACCTAGAGGGCCCACTGGTTCTTGAACCCTGAGGCCTGGACTCAGTCTTGGTCCTCTCTTGCCATTCACTCTTGGTCAAGAGCAGTTGACCAGAGGAGTTCTTTCCCTGGGTGGCTGGCTTGAGTCGTTCCTCATAAGCTTTTAGCCTGCCCACTAGTTCTTCAAAAGTCATCTGGCTCAGATCTGAGAACTGCTCTATAGCAGCCACTATGGGCAGGAATCGATCGGGGGCTGCCTTGAGAAACCTACTCACCTGTTTGGCAGCCGGGACAGTTGTCCCCAGAGCTCTATACCTTGACACCAATTCCCCCATCTTTGCCGCAAAATCATCCACAGATTCATTCTCCCCCATGCGCAGCAATTCAAACTCATGATCAAGAGTTTGAATTCTGGCCTGCTTGACCCTCTCTTCGCCCACATAGCGTTTCTTTAGGGCCTCCCAGATGTCCTTGTCCGATTTAAACGCGGCCACCTGCATCAGGACATCCTCCGGCAGGGCCTGAAAGATGAAGGCCTTGGCCTTCTTGACCAGCCGGACATCCACCGCAGCTTGGGTAGGAGGTTCAATAGCATCCCAAAGCCCATGGGCATCCATGAACGCCTCCATCTTAATCGCCCATGAGGTGTAGGTTGTCGGAGTTAGAGTAGGAATCTTGAACGCGATCGGCTCGTTGGCGTCCCTCAGTGCCACTTGTCTGTCTTGATTCGCCGTCAAATCGAGTGCGGGAGTCGAATTGGTTGCCAAGATTGACTGAATTGATCAACTGCTAATCGAGAGGAGTTCTTCCGAGAACTTCGCACTGGTTTTCCGAAGGTATGATTGAAGGGGGAGCACTCAAATTGGATCGAGAGCCTATCGCGCTCTGATACCAAATGAAAGAAATCGAAATCAATAGTAAAATTCTTAGTGAAGTGATACCGAATCATACAATACAATCACACATTTATAGTAGTTAGACTTAACTAACTATTTACAAGTTCAACCCCTAAACTTTATAAACTAAACATTTACAACACAAACTTTATACTAAACACAATGAAAGAATTAAACTAACATAATAAAGTATAAAAATGAATTAAAATAAAGATCTTAGCTTTTTATACTAAATGGAATAAACTAGTAAAGAAAAGATACCAGAACATCTTTTTTGTTTATTTAATTTCTAAAGTTTAACTAGAATATTGTGTCATATTTGTCTGTGTTTGAATGTTTGCTTGCCAATTTAACATCACGTGAGGAGTTAAAAACTAAAAATCTAAAAAATCTAAAGCTCCAAAAGTAAAGAAAATGACTTCTATATATTTTTCTCTTCACTTTACCTTTTTCTTTGTGAACGGTAAAATTTCATTATAAGAAAAGGATACAAGAAAGGAACAAGCTGGCTTATTACATTATAAAATTACACCAAGACTACCTAATTTGAATACCTTTCCCCTTTATATTTGATCCATAAGAATGAAGTGGCTTTTAAATCTCCTTCAAGTTCACCCTGTTGATCATTTGTTTTATTCTCAAATACCTTCTGATTTCTTGCCTTCCACATGGAATACATTACCAGATTGAACACTAATTTGATTATTTCCTTTTGTTGTGTTGACAAGGGCAAGCTTTTGGTTTCCTTTAACAAGCCAGCAATGGAAGTTGCATGAAAAGCTAGGAGTCTGCATTAACTTCTAATGAAGTCCCATACTTTTGTTGCCATCAGACAGTGCAATCACATGTGATCCATAGATTTTGATAACTAACCGCATATTTGGCATGAAGGATTTGCTATTATACCTCTCTTTTGAAAAAGAGTTCATTGGTAGCCTATTTGTAATCGCTCTCCAACATGTTAAGTTGACTTTTAGAAGCTTGTTACCATTTGAAGTCTATTTGGTCACCTGGCAGATTAACTTGTTAAATTATTCTCCTCATTAATGTTGTTGAATAAACTCCTACACCCATTTATCTTCAGCTTCTGATCTTATAACCATCCTTAGTTCTTCCTCCACGTCCGATAGCTGCCTTAATTCCTTCATGATCTCGGGCCAGATTTCCAAGACCAAACACATTTTGACTCGACTTCAACATCTTTGAACCTATCTATTACCTTACATTCCTTTCTCCTTTCAAGCTTGTATAGATCCAAAAAGTCATCTTTTAAGCAGCCAACATCCGCCCATGTGTCAATCCAAAAGCATATATTTTCTCCATTTTGAGCTTGCATGATATCAATGAGAAGAAATTAATTCCCCTAGAGCTAAAGCATTGAATCATGGATATAACATCCCTCTACGGTCCTTGAAAAGACATTTCAATGGAAACTATACCCGTACTTTGAACTCCCACGTATTGCTTTTATAGTCTACCCATCGCGATTGTTGTTCCGTTTTAGATCTCCAAAGCCACTTAGTTAGAAGGGCTATATTCATTGCTTTTATACTTCTAATTCCCCGTCCACCTTGATCCAAGGAAATTTTATCTAATTCTTTCAATCTACTCAAATACTATTTCAGGAGGTTTAAATAAAAATAAGAAATTGATCGAAAGTTGTTAAAAATACTTATATTCAATTCAATTGTATTTCTCTTTATCTTATCTTAGGTTATATTTTGTGTTTATTTGTAGATCTCTAATTGTTGAGGGACTTATTCTATCATTTGGAGAAGTTGAAGGGCTGGAGTGAAGTTGTAGCTGCTATATATTCGAAGTGAGCTGCTAGGGTTTTGAGGAAGCTACGAGATCTTCATTTTCACCTTTTTTTCCAGAATTTTCTTTTCGTCTCTTCCGATCAACTCGCCATTGTTTCAGTCGAGTTCTTCGTTGATCTTGTGTTGAGTGTTTGCATCATCTTGATGCTCACTCTATTTTATGTTGATTCTTTGAGTTCTTGTTAGAGAGCAGTTAAGTCATAGTTCGTTGTAAACCCTTGATGTTCAGGGTTATCTCTACTTGTATTTGAAGATTTGTAGTGGTTGTTGATATGAAGATGAATGGATCTATGAGTTTTTACATGGTATCAGAGCTTAGGCTCTGATATCCCTCGTCTTCCGCCGTCTGTCAATTCAACATCTCAGGGTTAGGGATTCTTCATAACAAACCCTACCCTCAGTATATGCGATTGATTTTGTTGCTGATAGCATAACTCGGAGATCTGCTGTTGACGCTTCATCTTCTCGAATCTGTTGCAACCCTAGAAGGCTGCACAGGTCCTGTTGGTTCTTCTTGGCCTTGTAACCCTAGAAGGTTACAGGCCTATTTGCTGTCACCGCAAACCAGAGGTCATCTGAGGACGGCTCATCTTCTTGAATCTGTTGCAACCCTAGAAGGTTGCACAGGTTCCACTGGTTCTTCTTGATCGTGTAACCCTAGAAGGTTACCGGTCCTATTTTCTGCATTCCCATATTGGGATCCCCGCTGTGAGGATATCTCTTCCCTTATCTTATTTACTTTCATTGTCTGTCTTTAGTTGCTGTTTGACCGGGTTAGGGGTACCGGTATCTGGTTCTTTCTTTTTTGAAGGGACATCTGTGCTTACCTGTATTTACTTGTTCTTAGCAATTTCTGTGTGCTCACATAATTTTTTTGTGATTCCTTTGTAAACTGTCTGCTCTTGAGATGGCTGATAATATTGAGAATACTGATATCCCTCCTGAGAACACTGAGAGACCTATTGTCATTAGTGATACCTTAATTAGTAAACTTGATGTTAGCAACCCCCTGTACCTTCATGCCAATGACTCTGGAACTCTTACTATTGTCACTATGAAACTTAAGGGGACCGAAAATTACTCTGTCTGGGCCAGCTCAATGAAGCTTGCATTTGAAGTAATAAACAAAACAGGCTTCATTGATGGCTCTTGTACCAAGTCTAAAACAGACACTGTGCTTGCCAAACAATGGGACAGGTGCAACTCAGTTGTCCTGTCCTGGATCTTAAACTCAATTTCAGAAGAAGTGTATTTAGGTCAAGTCTTTTCTAAACTAGCATTTGATGTTTGGACTGAGTTAAAAGAAACTTATGATAAAGTTGATGGCTCAGTAGTTTTTAATCCCTATCAAAATATTAATTGTCTGAAACAAAATGGAAGCACAGTGGCAGAATGTTACCACAAACTGAATACCATGTGGAAACAATTTGATGCCATGGTTCAGTAACCCTCATGTTCTTGTAAAGCATCCAAAGAATTCAATGATTTTAACCACTTAATAAAAGTAATGCAGTTTCTAATGGGTCTTGATGAAGTTTATCAACCCGTTAGAACCAACTTGTTAATCAGGTATCCTCTTCCCACTATCAAGGATGCCTTTTCAATTATATTAAGAGAAGAGTCTCACCGTTTATCTAGTTCAAACTCAATCGGTAAACCAAATCAAAATATGGCATTTTTTTCTAAAACAAATCAATCCTTTGAAATTAAAAATCAAAACAATGATAATCAAAGGAAAAATGGAAGAGGACCTAATCCTAATCTCAAGTGTACCCACTGTAACAAAGTGGGTCACACTATTGAAAAGTGCTACGAACTTGTGGGGTACCCTCCCTCATATAGGAGACAATCTGGTCCTCAAGGATCCAAAGGTACAACCACAAGTTCATCATCAAACATATCTAATAAAACTGGTACTGTTTCAGCTGCCTCTATGTCTTTCACTCCAGAACAATTTGCAAAAATCATGAGTCTTATAAATGAAAAAGCATCTCCTGACCCTCAGAGTTCTGGCATTGGAGGTACATCTGTTAGTGGTTGTTGCACCATTTCTGCTAATTTCTTTCCTTATAATCTGTCCTCCTCTCTTGGGAAAGTCTTTGACAATGGTTGGATAGTTGACTCTGGGGCAAATCAGCATATGGTTAAATCTGAGATAAATTTAATTAACAGCATTGATGTACTTAATTTCAACATGACAGTTAATCACCCAAATGGTACAAAGGCTAAAATAACTAAAATAGGTGACTACATACTCACTAATAATATAATCTTGTCAAATGTGTTTGTTGTCCCCGAGTACTCTGTCAGCCTCATATCTGTCCACAAACTTGCCAAAGATAACGACTTAGAAATCCGGTTTGATAAAGAAAATTGTTTTGTTCAGGATTCGAAATCAAAGAAAATATTGGTGACTGGTAGGCAGAATGATGGCCTATATTTTTTTGACAAGGTTGGTGATCCCATCAATTTGTATTTTAACAACCTTGCTAATTCCAGTCTTTGGCACTCTAGGCTAGGCCATCCCTCAGAAAAGGTTATGTCCATCCTAAGTGAGTCTCTAGGTGTCCAAAATGTATCCAGCACCTCCCCCTGTGAGGTCTGCCATAAAGCCAAACAGACCAGAGTTCCATTTCCCCTTAGTGAGCATACCTCTAAAGCCATAGGAGACCTTGTCCATCTCGATGTATGGGGACCATATAGGATTCCAAGTAAAGAAGGGTACCGATATTTCTTGACTATTGTTGATGATTTTTCTCGGTCTGTATGGTGTTTCCTCCTAAAATATAAACATGAAGTTACTAGTAGTATCATTAACTATGTTGAACTTGTTCAAAATCAATTTGGGAAAACTGTGAAAATTTTTCGTAGTGATAATGGAACTGAGTTTGTAAATAATCACTTAGCCGATTTTCTCACTTCCAAAGGTATCCTTCATCAAACCTTATGTGTCCATACTCCTCAGCCAAATGGGATTGTTGAGAGGAAGCACGGGCACTTATTAAATGTTGCCCGTGCTCTTCTGTTTCAAGGGGTGTCCCCCTTTCTTTTTGGTTTGAATGTGTGCTAACAGCTACCTACCTTATCAACAGGACTCCCTCTTCGGTGTTACAAGGAAAAAGTCCCTATGAGATTATGTTCGGTTTTAAACCCTCTGTTAAACACCTTAGGAACTTCAGATGCTTATGTTTTAGCACAATTTTAAATAACTCTAATAAATTTTCAAGTCGTGCACAATAAATGCATTTTAATTGGTTACTCAAATGTAAAAAAGGGATATAAGTTGTGCTCAGATCTGAATTTTATTCAAGAGATGTTAAGTTCTATGAACATGTTTTCCCAATTAAAAATAAAACCAATGATCACACAAATGATTCCTCAGATTTAAATGTAATTAACTTTTTTGACTTAAATTCTGCTTCCGAGTTCCCATCTCACCAAGTCCCCGATGATGATGAGGGGGTCACTGCTCAAAGGACCGAAGACTTCGGTCAGCAGCCAGTTGATGACGAGATTTGTCAAAACCTTGGCGAGGTTGATTCTTATCAGCAGCCAACTGGCTTAGCCAATCCTATTCCTGGCTTGGCAGACCAAACTTCTGCTCTTAATGATGAGTCAAACCCACCTGAGGGGCAACCTGCTGTTCCATATACCGAACTTTGAAGGTCTTCTAAGACTTCTACCATACCAAAGAAGATGTCCGACTATGTTGTTGAGGGAAAGGTTAGATATGGCATAGAAAATGTTGTTAATTACTCCCACCTTTCAAATGATAATCTATGTTTTACCACTGTCTTAAATAAGTCTGCTGAGCCTAGAAACTTTAGTGAGGCCTGTCATGATAAAAACTGGGTGGATGCTATGAATTCTGAAATGGAAGCCTTACATCGTAATAATACTTGGGTTTTAACAGATCTTCCCCCAGGAAGAAAACCCATTGGTTGCAAATGGTTATATAAAATTAAGTACAAATCATCTGGTGAGATTGATAGATACAAAGCTAGGTTGGTTGCAAAAGGGTACAGTCAACGTGAGGGCATTGACTATGAAGAAACCTTTTCACCAGTAGTTAAGATGGTTACAATTAGATGTGTCATAAACCTGGCTGTTTATAATGAGTGGGCTTTGTATCAATTAGATATTAATAATGCATTCCTATACGGGGATTTATCTGAAGATGTATATATGACTGTGCCTGAAAGCTATTATTCTAAAGATGATAAACGTGTATGTAAACTTGTTAAGTCTCTTTATGGGTTAAAACAAGCCCCAGGAAGTGGAATGAGAAGCTTACTGGGGTTCTTCTTGAAAATGGTTTTAAACAAAGTGTGTGTGATCATTAATTGTTTATTAAACAAAACCAGTCTGTATTTGTGGTTTTGTTAGTCTATGTGGATGATATAATTGTCACTGGAAATGATAAAAATGAGGTTATGAGAGTCAAGTCTTTTTTACGGTCAAATTTTTTAATCAAGGACTTGGGAATATTAAAATATTTCCTTGGCATTGAGGTTCTTTACTTTAATAAAGGTATATGTCTTTCACAAAGAAAGTATTGTTTAGAGCTTTTGTCTGAGTTTAGGTACTTAGGGTGCAAACCGGTTAGTACACCTATTGAATAAAGTTTTATTGTGTCTTCTAAATGTAAGAAAGATGAGGCTGTTTTACTTAATGTCTCTAACTTTCAAAAATTGATTGGAAAATTGATTTATTTATCTCTCACTAGACCTGACATTTCATACACAGTTCAGTTTTTAAGTCAATATATGCATGCTCCTACAAATACTCATCTTCAAATTGCCTTTCGGCTCCTTAGATACTTAAAGAATGCTCCTGGTAAGGGTCTTTTGTTTTCCAAAGGTACACACTTGAATCTTACTGCTTATGTAGACTCTGACTGGGGTAAATGTTTGACCTCTAGAAGGTCAGTCACTGGTTTTTGCATCTTTATGGGAAACAATCTTCTTTCTTGGAAAAGCAAGAAACAAAGCACCGTGTCTCGATCCTCAGCTGAAGCTGAGTATCGAGCTATGTGTGCTGCCTCTTGCGAGTCTATGTGGCTCTTAAATCTGTTTAAAGAACTGGGACTTACTGTTTCATTACCTATAACTCTAAATTGTGATAATGATGCTGCTATTTCAATTTCCTTAAACCCTGTGTTCCATGAACGGACTAAACACTTTGAATTGGACCTTTATTTTCTTCGGGAAAAAATATCGGCCGGGCTGTTTAAGCCCTGTCCTATTAAATCAGACCAACAACTGGCTGATATTTTCACTAAATGTTTGGCAGAAGTTCAGCATAGTTTTCTGTGCAATGAGCTGCAAATGTTTGACATGTTTCACAATTGAATTGAGGGGGCGTGTTAAAAATACTTATATTCAATTCAATTGTATTTCTCTTTATCTTATCTTAGGTTACATTTTGTGTTTATTTGTAGATCTCTAATTGTTGAGGGACTTATTCTGTCATTTGGAGAAGTTGAAGGGCTGGAGTGAAGTTGTAGCTGCTATATATTCGAAGTGAGCTGCTAGGGTTTTGAGGAAGCTATGAGATCTTCATTTTCACCTTTTTTTCCAGAATTTTCTTTTCGTCTCTTCCGATCAACTTGCCATTGTTTCAGTCGAGTTCTTCGTTGATCTTGTGTTGAGTGTTCGCATCATCTTGATGCTCACTCTATTTTATGTTGATTCTTTGAGTTCTTGTTAGAGAGCAGTTAAGTCATAGTTCGCTGTAAACCCTTGATGTTGAGGGTTATCTCTGCTTGTATTTGAAGATTTGTAGTGGTTGTTGATATGAAGATGAATGGATCTATGAGTTTTTACAAAAGTCTCCCAAGAACTGATTTCATGAGAATTAATCTACCTCTCATGGACAGTTGCTCTAATATCCATAATGATAAATGTTTATGTAATCTGTCTACAACCGGTCTCCATTGACATAATCTGTTCTGGTTTGATCCCACAGGGAGTTCGAGATAAGAGACATGTAATTTGCAGGCTTGGCAATTTAGCGACTGAACATACTCACATACCCAAGGATCCCACCAACGAACTAGCCACTATTACTATTTACCCCCTTGCCCCTCCTAGAATATACATTTAACACTTTAGGCTTTTCCTTCTCAAGTATTTGACTAATACTCCTATCATTACTCGCGCCTTCAAGGAAAGTCTTGTCCTTAAGACTTTGATATCCAAATTGGTCTTGAATCCATGCTGCGTCTTCCCACGTTGCTTCTTCCAAAGGTTGACCCTGCCATTGAATCAACCATTGTTCACTTTGTGAAGAACTAGGGCCGATTAAACGTTTATCTAAGATGGCGGCAGGAGTCCAAGATTCTTTGGCGACTATGTCTAAATCTGCGGGTAACGTAGACATAACATTCCCCGTCACCGACTTCTTGAGTAATGACACATGGAATACGGGGTGAATTTTCGAAGTGGGAGGGAGTTGTAGTTTGTAAGCCACTGGTCCTATTTTTTCAATAATCTCGAAAGGAACAAAATATTTGGCTGCCAATTTCTGATGAATTTTGCTCTTAACTGATACTTGTCGGTACGGTTTGAGTTTTACATAAACCCACTCACCAATTGAGAAATTAACCTCTCGGCGTTTTTTATCCGCTTGCCCTTTCATGGTGCTTTGAGCATTTGCTAAATGAATTTTGAGCTGTTTCAGCGCCTCATCTCGATCACGAAGTTCCTGTGCCACCGCTTCCACTCTGATCTCATTGGACACAAACTGAAAAACCGATGGAGGGCGGCGGCCATACACGTTTCGAATGGAGTGGTTCCTGAGGATACATGGAAGGTGGAGTTGTACCAAAACTCAGCCCAGTGAATCCATACCGCCCAGGATTTGGACTGATCAATTGCAAAGCACCTGAGATACGCCTCGAGACAGCGGTTGAGAACTTCCGTTTGGCCGTCGGATTCAGGATGATATGCAGAACTCAAATGAAGACATGTGCCCATAGATCGGAAAATCTCTTGCCAAAACTTACTAAGGAACAACGGATCCCGATCACTAACAATCGACTTGGGTATCCCATGGTGACGAATCACCTCTTTCACAAAAACTTCAGCAACCGTTTTCGCCGTATACGGATGTTTCAAAAGAATAAAATGAGCATATTTGGACAAACGGTCCACCACCACAAAAATAACATTAAAGTCGTGTAACGTAGGAAGACCCGTAATAAAATCCATTGAGACATCCTTCCAAATGGCTTCCGGAATATGCAGTGGTTGTAACAAACCTGCTGGGCGAACAGAGTCTGCCTTACATCGCTGACAAACATCGCATTCCCAAATAAATTTCTTAATCGTAGTTGTCATCCCTACCCAATACAGATTTGCAGCTAGTCGCCTATAAGTTTGGTAAAACCCAGAATGTCCGCCCGTGGCCGTGGTGTGAAATTCATGAAGTAAAGCTGGTAGGAATTTTGAGTTTCTCGAAATGACCAACCTATTTTGATAAAACAGAATTCCATTTCGAATTGAATACCCGGGGTACTTCGATGGATCGGCCACATAATTCCGTAACAACCGCTGAATATCCGCATCCTCGCTGACTTCTGCAAGGAGATGAGCTCCTTGAACCCAAACTGGTGTAGAAATCAATTGACCACACTCCCCCTGATCCGCCCGTCTGGACAGGGCATCGGCAGCCCGATTTTCTCGTCCCGGCTTGTAAACGATGTCAAAGTCATACCCGAGTAGTTTAGCGACCCAATTTTGTTGATCCGGAGTGGTGACTCGTTGTTGGAGCAGAAATTTCAAACTTTTTTGATCCGTGTAAACAATGAAACGAGTACCTAACAAGTAAGGGCGCCAGTGCTGCACGGCTAAGACCAATGCCATAATTTCCCGTTCATAGGCTGACTTAGCCAAATTCCGGTCACTCAAGGCCTTGCTAAAGTATGCGATAGGTCTGCGATTTTGCATTAAGACTGCCCTAATGCCCCGGCCCGAAGCATCACACTCCACAGTAAATGGTTGCTGAAAATTTGGCATCGCTAAAACTAGCGCAGAACTGAAGGCTTGTTTTAACTTCTCAAAAGCTTATTGAGCGACAAGACTCCAAAGGAAAGCATCCTTTTTGGTTAAGTCAGTAAGGGGCCGAGCAATGCTCCCATAATTCTGCACAAACTTCCTGTAGTAACCGGTTAATCCCAAAAATCCCCGAAGCCCTTTCAATGATTTGGGAACCGGCCATTCGTTAACAGCAGCCACCTTATTTGGGTCCATGGAAACTCCTTCCCCATTGATGACATGGCCAAATATTCAATAGAAGATAAACCAAAATGACATTTATTAGGATTAACTCGGAAGTGATTATCTCGAAGGACTTTCAACACTATCGCGACATCTTTCAAATGTTCCTCCCAAGACCTGTTGTACACCAGGATGTCATCAAAAAAAATTACGACCTTAGTGCGTAGAAGAGGTCGGAATATAGCATTCATAGTAGCCTGAAATGTGGCTGGAGCGTTCATCAAACCAAAGAGCATCACCAAATATTCATAGTGGCCTTCGTGTGTGCGAAAAGCCGTCTTCTCAATACTTGATGGGTTCATCCTAATTTGATTGTATCCTGCTTTCAAGTCAAGTTTAGTGATAAATAGAGCGCCATGTAATTCATCTATCAACTCATCCACCACCGGAATGGGAAACTTATCCGGGACCGTAACATTATTTAACGCGCGGTAATCCACGCACATTCTCCATGAAGCATCTTTCTTGCGCACAAGAATCACCGGGCTCGAATAAGCGCTTTTACTAGTGCGGATCAATCCCATTTCCATTAATTCCCGAACTTGACGCTCAATTTCAGCCTTTTGTACATGAGGATATCGATAATGTCGAACACAAATTGGAACAGCCGAGGTGAGGTTTATGGAGTGATCATGAGGACGTGAGGGGGGAAGGGAAGTGGGATTTTGAAGAACCTCAGCATACTCGTCAAGGATGTGTGATAAAGCTTTGTGTTGATTGGTTGATAATTCAGAGTTAATGGGAATAGAATCACCCACGAAAGACGATTCCATCAGGGACATTTGTGGGGAATCACTGATCAATGCTAACCATTGATGTAGGGCTGCTGGAGGGGAGTGATTAATGCGAACCCCGTGTAACTGAACGAGCTGGCCTTGAAAATGAAACTTCATCCATGCATTTTGCCAATCATGCACCACCTCCCCCAATGATTGTAACCAATCAATACCCAAAATGAAGTCTAATCCGCCCGTGTCCATAATCAACGCATTGACTCGGAATGAACAAGGGCCAATGGTGATAGGAATGTCCTTACACCGCTGTGAAACAAACACCACATGACCATCGCCTAAGGTAATATTGATACCCCGAAAAGGGAAACATTGCAATCCCAACGCCTCGACTAATCGACGAGAAACAAAATTGTGAGTAGCCCCACTGTCAATCAGAATAAATATGGTAATACCTTGTAGTGCCCCTTCTAATTTCAGTGTTGTAGTCCCCCCATAAGCCGCCAAGGCTCCTTCAAACTCCAAAGACAAACATGCTCCCACCTCGGACTCCCCTGGTGTGACCGGTACCACCTCCGATTCAGCACCCAACGCACATCCGTCGCCCCCACCTGGGTCATCTTCATCCTCCCCCAGGAGTAGAACCCGAAGTCGCCTTTCTGGGCACTTATGAGCCGGGCCATATTGTTGGCCACAACGAAAACACAAGCCCTTTTTACGACGATCCTCCCACTCTGTACGAGATAACGAGCGTACTCCTCTATCACGAGGGAACAAATTAGGACTCTCCGGCAAAGACGGGGCTCCCGATTTTGACCCATCCGGAGAACGAGGATAATCCCCGCGAGAGCCCAACCCATGATCAAAACCCTTATGGTGGGCCGACCCCCTGGGCTCATTACGGCCCATGTTGGAAAGCCCATCTACCGCAGAAATTGTGGATGGCCCCATACGGTGAAGGTAGCGAAAACGCGATGCCAGTTTCGAACCCCCACTTGGCCGGAGCATCTCCGACACGTCCTTGGCGGTATACATGGCTTCTAATAGCGTGTGAGGCCGATGCAAACGAACCCATTTCTTCGTGTCCTCCTATAATCCGGCCACGAAATACCCCAGTGATTGAGAATCCGGTAAACGGGGGACCAGAGATAGCAGGTATTCGAAATCATCGATGTAATCATAGATAGAATCCCCCTGTTGAATTGTTGCCAATTGTTCATATGGATTGTGTATCGACAACCCACTGAAACGTTTCAATAATTCCAACTGAAATTCACTCCAAGAGATAGATTCTTGAACCTGTGTGAGGATGGTGAACCAATGTTAAGCAACACTCACCATGCTCAACTGGGCTAGACGGAGACGAACGTCGTCTGGTGTGTTGTTGAGATCGAAATAGAGGGTCGCCTTTTGAATCCACCCTTGTGGGTCGAACCCACTAAACTCCGGGAGTTTCACCTTCTTTACCGCCCACGGTAGTCCCGTCGGAACATCACCCTCCGGTCCCGACTTCGATTTGATGTTAGACAACACCTCCTCATTACTAAGACCGGAACTCCCTAAACCCGATGGCACGCGTTTTTCTTGTTGCTTTTTCCAGCTCAGAACCATCTTACGAAACTCACTGGATTCTTCATGTTCGACCTCCATTGCTTGTAACGAAGTTCTGATTTCCGAAACATCTGACTGTAACTGTTTAATCTGGGCTTCTTGAGCATCTAAACGAGTATTGGTACGTGTTTCCATGGAATTTGAAAGAAGAGAAGGGCAGGTCTTTAGCACGTCGGACCAATGATAGAGGTTTAGAACAAGAATAGGGTTATTGTGGACAAGAAGAACACAAGAGGAAACAAGTTCGATGAATAACTATAAATCAATACCCCCAAGGTAGGGTTACAAGGAATGAAGCACAAAAGTTCCAGGGATTTACCCTCTCTCCATGCACACAAGTAGGAGCCTGCAAAAAGTGAATCGACAAAAAGTGGACTCTACTACTGTCCTTATTTCCCTACTAATACCCAAGGATCCCACCAACGAACTAGCCACTATTACTATTTACCCCCTTGCCCCTCCTAGAATATACATTTAACACTTTAGGCTTTTCCTTCTCAAGTATTTGATTAATACTCCTATCCCGTGAAGATTGCTTTGAAAAAAATAAATAAGAGAGAGTTACATCATATTTTGGAGAATTTATGCCTCCGTATGTTCTGTTGATAATGTTTGATAATGTTTGTAAATGGAGCAATGAGATTTGAGCTTTGGATTTCATCTATTTGCATGAAGCCTTTGTCTGAGAGCTTTGGTCCCGATGAATGAGGTTCTTTGAATTTTGATTGAAAAAATTCAACTGCCTTCTTTTTTATTTTGATTGAATCCATGACCCACATCTCATTTACAGATAGCCCTTTTGTAACCGGCCCTTAGCCAAGTTAGAGTTGACCATACCGTGAAAGAAAGAGGAATTTTCATCCCCTTCCACAACCCATTTCACCCTAGCTTTTTGTTTAAGGTCAAGAGTTTTTAATCTTTCAACCTCTTTTAATTTTCTCTTGTAATGAAGCAGTATGTTCTGTTCCTCAAAGCTAAGGGTCTTGGTTTCCACCCTCTTCTCCATTGATACTAACTGCTCTTTTTATACTTTGGCATCATTTGTCTTCTTTTCTTCGAATTCATTTGCCCATTTTTTGTCTGCCACCTTGATTGCCCTTAACTTCTCTAACTGATGCAACACATGGTCCTTGATTGAGTTTTCATCTATTTGAAAAGCCATTGCAGCATCCACAACCACCTTTTCGAAGCCATCAACCGAAAGCTAAGAGTTGAAAATTTTGAAGGGGATTGGCCCATAATCAACTAATGTAGTTTCTAACACAATTGGGGCATGCTCGGATAGTAGATTCATCGATTCATGCTATCAACGCCTTCACCCAGAAGGCCAGAACTACTTCCCCTTCAGACAAAATTAAGTTCAACGCTCTTGTTTCTATCTACTTGTCGTCGATGTAACTTGCTGAGAAGGAGACACAAGCTAGGGAGGTTTCTTTCTAGTGTTTAGAGCATAGAAAGAGTTGAATGTTTTTAGGCACAACCCCTTATTCTAACATACCTTTTTTGAGAACAAGCTCGATCTAGTTGAGCATATAACATCCTGATCCAGACTGGGTTTCATTTCATTTTCCTGAATGGTCTTACTCTTACAGCGCCACCTCTCCAACGTAGAATAACATCTTCATCAATCTTATTCATTATATATTTCGGTGAGTAAAAGGCATCTACCATTTGATACATCATACTTCTCCATAACAACGCTGATTGAATCATTATTCTACCAAACTCTTCTTCAATCTTTGTATAAGTCAGTCTTGCTCCCTCTGATGTTTACCGGAACCCTATAGATCCTTAGACCCACAATTCTTCGTATGAAAGCGTAAAACGAAATAAAATTTTAGGGGCCCATCCGGCCATCCATATATTATTTTTAAAGATTTTTGCCTTGTATCGGCGATATAAACAAGTTTTTATTTATAATTTGAGAGAAAGCAACTTAGGACATATACTAACTTAATAAACTGAAACAAAATTAATTATAGAAGAACAAATTAAATGATAAACAAGCAATAATATATTAAAGTAAAAATAAAATCAATTGTAAATATAGATTTATGAAAATAGATGACAATAGATTAAATTGACAAAGAAATAGTAGTATATTAAAGCGATTGAGTATAAACTAAGATTACACAATAATAGTTGATACATTAAGTGATTAGTTACAAAAGAGAATTTAAAATTCACGGACCTAAAAGAATTGTCAACAGTAAACAGATAATAAACTTTTGATGAACCAAATTTCGCAAGTCGACCTCAATAAATCAAATTTTATAACTTGACCTCGATAAATTTTCAATTACTTTGTTATCATTCTCATTTATCTTTTGAAAGACAAATATTAATTGTATTATCACAAATATTTTTAGTTTATAATATAGATAAAAGTGTTTTTTTTTCAATTTAGGGACCTTTAAAATTTGAGAGCCTAAAACGATTACTTTAATTGTTTGTACTGTAAAAACGCCTCCTGAGCGGAATGGTTGGCCCGTCCTAAAGCCAAAGCTTACTAAAAAAACTTGCAACCGGAACGACTTTATTCTCCAAAATTCATGTGCTTCTACTGAGCTAATGAAAGTGAAAATCAAGTGAAAACCCCAGAGGTTGCGGCCATAAATGTCAGTTGGCGTTGCCTCTCGATGAAAAACTTGGTCACACTAATTTTTATTTTATTATATTATCATTTCTACTACTTTGATTATAGTATCTTTAAGGGGTCAAACTCTCAAAAGAACATTCACTTAAGTCACAATAGACCCTCCGGTCCGTCCCTAGTTTTGTAGCTTCCGCCAATGATTATAATTCTTTCTTAATTTCTCTTATATAATTTCCAAATGTAATTTGATAGATCTTGATTAAAATAGAATCTATACTTATTCACACTAATAACAATTAGCAACAGAATAAATAGTACTCAAAGTTGATAAAATCTTAGCACGTGTTCTAGTGATGTGTTTTTATATTATTTAGGGTGGCCGGGAGGGGCACCAATGTCGTGAGGCACGACAGGCGTGGCGTGGTAACATCGTTGTCGGACCCCTCTTCATGTCGCATGGCGTTAAATCACAATGTCCACATGTCGTGTGATTTCAACATCGATGTGTGTGGCTATGTAGTGTGGCTTAATGTGTCATGAGTGTCCCCTTCAGCATAGATGTATCAAAATTCTATTGGGTGGATTCGTTTAATAAAAATGTATCAAAATAGATACATATGTTATACTTGATTTTTTCCATATACATATATATTAACAAAATTTTAAATAATCTACTCAAATTCATCTAATAACCAGAAATATGAATTTCAAGGTTTAACAAAATGACGAATACAACACTTATTCTCATTAAAAAAGCTTACGAGTTGGAATGAATGAAATTTTATGTTGCAAGAAATATGAGTCTTTTTAAGTTGGAATGAATAAAATTCAAGGTTTAACAAAAGAAGATCGATTCCAGAATTTTAACCTTGATCTTAGAATAAACCTTAAATTGAGTCTTTTTAAGTTGGAATGAATGAAATTTTATGTTGCAGTTTGACACCCAGTATCCACCTTTCTTTTTCCTCCTCACCGGTTCCCTTATATAAAGGGATAATAGATTCATCAATTCACTCTATCAACGCCTTAACCCAGAACTACTTCTCTTATCTTGTCTTTATGATCATGCATCTTGCATTCTAATATTTCTCTGACCAGTTAGTTCTTTCAACCAAAAGTTCAACGTTCGTGTTTCTACTTGTCATCGATGTAACTGTTGGTGAACTTTAATTCTATAGAATCACAAATTCAAAGTTGTGTAGTTGTTGTATAAGTCTGAAAGTATAAGGGTTGTTTTTATAAATTTTGTAGATTTGGTTATTAAGAGTTAGTTAAGATAGCTTAGTATAAAAGGGGTAATGTTGAGTAACTCTATAATACACACACCAAAATTCTCTAAGCAATAATACGAGTTTCTTGTTGAGTTCTTGATCTCTGAACTTTGGTTGGTATCAGAGCTTCAGGTTAAGAAACAATGATTAGCTCGTTTTTCGAATTTGAAGGATTGAATCGAAAAACACTCTCAAGAAAGAACAATCAAGATCGGACGGAGTGGATCTTGATAGAAAGACCGGAAAGAAGACGATGGCTACAACAAACAATCAGTGGTAACAATTCGTGATACCGTGACAATTCCACTTTAGTGCCCCATGCTAACCACCACATATTACTCAATTTGGGCGGTACGATTAAAGATAATTTTCAATATGCATGGGCTCTGGGATGTAATTGAACCAGCAGAAGGTGCTCAAGTTGATGCGAAGAAGAATAACGCGGTGTTCTCCTACTTGTTTCATGCCATGCCGGAGGACCTAGTCATGCAGGTCGCAACCCTGCAAAGTGCGAAGGATATCTGGAATTCTTTGAAGACCAGGTTCGTAGGGGTAAATAGAGTCAAGAAGGCTCGATTACAAACCCTCCGCACCAATTTGAAGGTCTGAAGATGAAGAAAGGAGAAACCATAGATGACTTCGTAGAAATAATATTAGCACTGTCTTCGAAGGCGAGTGAATTGGGTGGACCTCTTCAGGAGTCAGTTCTTATTAGAAAATTGCTTGACATCTTTGCCTGAAAGGTTTATCCAAATTGTTGCGTCTATAGAACAGTTTGGTGATCTAGACACCATGCTTCTGCCAGAGGCAATTGGTAGATTAAAGGCGTTCGACGAGAGGACCGACATGAAGAACAAGCAATCACAACCCAAAAAGAGTCAATTGTTGCTGACCTATTCGGAATGGCAAGCAAGGAAGAAAGGGTCCGATTCAAAGAAGAGAAATACAGGAAAAACTGAGTTGGCCTCAAAGGATAAGGGTCATGAATATTTGTTTGGAAAGGACAGAGGCCAATAGAAACCAAAGAAGAATAAAGAACAACCAACTAAGGACAAGACACACATTAGGTGCTTTAAGTGTGATGAGTATGTGCACTATGCATCGGAATGTTCCTTAAAAGGAAAACATAATGAAGCAAATCTAACCCAACCATTAGATGAAGAACCAGCCTTACTTATGACAATTCATGAAGCAAACCAAAAGGAATTAGTCTCCTTGAATGAGTCAAAAGTAAATCCCATCAAGTATGAGAAGGAATTAGTCGATTCGTTTATATGGTATCTTGATAAGGGAGCATCAAACCATATGACATGAAATTCTCATGCTTTCTTAAAATTAGACAGGGGAGCAGGTGGGAAAATAAGATTTGGAGATGGATCCACTGTTGTTATTAAAGGAAGAGGTTCAATGAATGCAAGAATGGGGAACAAAGAGTCTTGTCTGATGTCTACCACATTCCTATGTTGAGAAGTAACATTCTCAGTCTTGGGCAAGCAACAGAAAGTGGGTGTGAAGTGAAAATGAAGGGGGAGCACCTATGGATGATGGGAATCTCTTGATGAAGGTAAAGAGAGCACAAAATAGACTATACAAAATTTTACTCATAATTGGTTCACGAAGGTGCTTATTGAGTGAAATGCAACATGAGGCACGAAAATGGCATGGAAGACTGGGTCATATCAACTTTGATTCAATCAAAGAGCTGACTGCAAAAGAAATGGTGGTAGGTCTCCCTGTGCTCACTAAGCCTCTTCAAATATGTGAAGCCTGCGTAGCAGGCAAACATGCTAGAGCTCCTTTTCCCTCACATTCTCCTCATAGATTAGAAAGACCACTTGATCTAGTATGCATGGATCTGTGCAGACCCATATCACCCATAAAACAGGCAGGAAATAAATATTTCATGCTAATTATGGATGATTACACTAGGTTCACATGGGTGTACATGTTAAAGACAAGGATCAGGCACTTCTTTTTTTTTAGATCATTCAAGAGAATGGTAGAAAATGACTTGAATTTAAAGGTCAAGACTCTAAGGACTGATAAAGGAGGTGAGTTTTTGTCAAAAAAATTGATGAACTTCTGTGAAGAAGAAGGAATAACAAGACAAATGACAACACCATACACACCATAAACAAATGGTATAGTGGAGAGGCAAAATAGGTCAGTGTTAAATATGACAAGAAGTCTCATGATGGCAATGAACCTACCAAAATTCCTATGGGCAGAAGCCGTAAGGCATGCAGTTCACCTATTAAACAGGGTCACTACAAGAGCTTTAAAGTATGACTCCTTATGAAAAATCTGAAAGGAAGGAAGCCCAATGTAGAACACTTGAGAGTGTTTGGCCGTGTTGCATATGTGAAAGTAATGCAACCACACTTGAAGAAACATGACATAAGAAGTAGACAAATGATCTACTTAGGAGTTGAAACAGGCACTAAGGGTCACAGGCTCTATGATACACTGAATGGAAAAATTATGATAAGTAGAGACGTACTCTTTGATGAGCATGAGAAGTGGAATTGGTCACAAGTCAAAGGAGATGTAACAACATCCAACAACATACCTGATTGGGATACTTTCATAGCATGAGATGAAGAAATACAAAACTCGATAGGCTTTGAATTTTCAAATGGAGACCCATATGAGCAAAATAAAGCCACAACTAAGGCATAAAATATAGATGAAAGAGATAGATCAGAAGTTATTGCTGGTCAAATGAAAAGTTCAACTAACCATGAAGGCCAAGGCCACCAACCTCAATCAGAACTGAGAAGGTTAGGTAGAGTTTCAATACTGCCTTCTAAGTTCAATGATTATGTGCTTGAGGATAGATTAAGAAGTAACTCAAGTGGTCGGGAGGAAGAAGCAACAGTTGAGTTACTATTACCACAAGCAGTGGAACCTTTAAATTATCAAGAGCCAGCTGGCAAAAGTGAGAGGAAGAAAGCAATGGATGTGGAGATTCAATCCATAGAAAGAAGCAAAACCTGGACCTTTGTTGACTTGCCATCATATGCTAAGGTTATAGGGATAAAATGGGTATACAAGTTGAAGAAAGATGCTAAAGGAAATATGACCAGACATAAAGCAAGACTAGTTGCAAAGGGGTATGTACAACAACAAGGTGTTGACTATAAGGATGCATTTGCCCCTATGGCCCGAATTAAAACTATCAGACTTATGTTAGCTCTATTGTAAGGCCCCGTTCCCAGGAAGCCTCACAGTTGGTTAACCATAGCATAAAATCAGTTCAGTAACAAAACATTGCAGCGGAAATAATTAAACATTCATTTAATACTTAAAAACCATATCGTTCTCATACATTTGTCCTTTAATGGTAAACGAAACATATTACTTGTTCTTAATATTACAATAAAGATTTCATAAACAGGAATGCCATCCATAGCTCCCCAAGTAGCTTCGTGGTACCATCCTCAGCATCAGCGCTTACCTGTCCACTATTATGCATAAAAGTCAGCTTTGCTGAGTGAATTCTAGTTTTATATAAATAAGAAAATATAAGCTTTATCCTCCATATAATGAACACACATACATCATACTACAAAACATTACTTGTGTCATAATAAGCACGTTCATTATCTTTTATTCTTTCATTACGTTTCACTTCATCATAAGCGAGATTGCACAAAGCAATAGCTCCATGTTGATCGACAACGAATGTCGATCCCCGTCGTTACATATCATCATGGTAGCTAACCCCTGACAGTTGATCCATACTACAAGGCACATAGCCCACTCATGAATACGGATCCATCATCATACGTGATACTCACACAAGTGAAGTCTATCATAGTGCTTGCAAGACTTTTCATCATCAAACGGGCCCGGGGTAACATTCGTTAAGTTTCACTTCTCATTAATATTATCTTTCACTTAATATATAATACGTAACTTATTAAATACAAAACATACCAAGTACTAGTCATCATAACACGTAACCGACCCTCCGCGGGACAGCGGGGGTTCGGGGGCGGCAGCCCCTGACAGCGGGGTCCTAGGGGCAGCAGCCCCTAGTGGGGTCCAAGGGGCAACGCCCCTGGCTGGGGCCGGGCTGCCAGGTCAGCGCGCCTCTCTATAAGCACTTGAACGTGGAACGTGTTCAAAAATATTACCAGTACATCTTAATTTTCGGGACGAAAATTCCTCTAACAGGGGGATGATGTGACAACCCGGAAAAATTTCATTGACTAAAATATATATATATATATGTATATATATATAAATATATATGTATATATATTTTATATTATAATAATAATAATGATATTATTATCACAATTATTAATAATAACATTAATAATAATAATAATAATGATAATAATAATAATGTAAATAATAATAATAATAATATTTTTATTAATAATAATAATTATAAAAGTTTATAAGTTCAGGGGGTTATCATGTAATTTAAGAAACTTGATTTAAAAGGTTTCCACATGAAATAATAAACCAAGTAAAGTTGAGGGACCATTTCTGTAAATTTCTCAAATCCCAACCCACTGCCCGATCACCCTCTCCGGCCAACAATCCGGCGGGTCTCCGGCGACCCCCAAACATCCAAATTACTCGATTTTAACTCGATTAAATCATCTCGACATTTTCTCATGGGTGATTCGAACTAATACCCTACTGGAATTTAATAATTTCGGTGTTATTCTCACCAAACCCACTCGACCGAAACTTTCGGCCGACCACCACCTCAATCGCGCACTAAACATTAATAATGAACAAATTGGTGGCGCACTAATGATCGTTTAACCATTTAAAATCTTCCCTCGAGTCCTATTTGAGCTGAAACACATTGAAACATCACCCTCGATCAACCGCTCTTTCGCGACCTGCAACTGAACGGAACATCACACTTCGAACTTCAAAACAGGTAATTGAAACCATCTACGTACTCGTTTTTGCAAGGGGAACAAAAGCCCCATGAATTTGATGGGTAATAACATCGAATCGGGCATCAATTTGATTCAATCGAATTAGGGTTCTTCATCGATTTGGGGATTCACTGGAGTTGTACTTAAAACTAAATGGAACCGGTTATTAATGCGGCTGAGGCCTTTGGTTCACCGGTTCCCAACTTGCAATGCAATCCCTGAGGTCACGGGTTCGAGGTCACGGGTTCGAACCCGTGCAACCTCAATTATTTTTTTAATGCTCTTTTTCAACTTTTAAAAATATACAAAAATTCCCAAAAATTATAAAAATAAGTTTTAAAAACTTTCTTTATTTTAAATGTATCTAAGTAATTTTCTATAAAATTTATTTATTAAAAACACCTTAATAATATTTCTAAAATATTATTTATAAATGTTATAAATAGCCATTTTTATAAAAATAGACTCTAAATAATAATTTAAATTATTAATCCATTATTGGACACTATATCATTTTAATTAGATAATTTATATTATTTATTGAACAAAATCTATTATGTTATGATTATTAACTATTGAACATAATTAATAATTAGATAATTAATATTATGTTTTATCATGTAAATATGTTATAATTTAATAATATGTTATTATTTATTATTTATACATAATCTATGTTCAATTATAATAACACTATCATAAATATAACTAGTGTTTTTTTTCCGTGACGCGCGTTGCGCGTCAAATAAACCGGATTTTTACTAAAAGTTGGCTCAGAACCGATAGCAGGTTGCGGCTGCAAACCAAAAATAGCTGCCATGCCAGGACAACCGACTTCAATCTCGGTGTATCATCATAGCCACAAAACAACCAAAAATAATAGTCATGGAGGAATACATGACCTCGTCATCAACATGTCTTCTAGCAGACACAAACCACCAAAATCAAACAATGGTCAAGTGAGCCTATACTTAGCATCAAACAGAACCCAAGATGGATAATAACAATCAACAAAGAATAGTTAATGCAATAACAAACAAAGGCAGATCATAATCAACTGCTAAAAATAACAAATTTGGTTACTTGAGGCTGAGATCTCCTCCATGGCTGCAACATAGATTGCCACGCCAAATGAAGGAGCTACATAACAACCTGGTTTGTAGAGAAGCAACAATAATGCCGGAAAACCAAATACTTGATCAAAACCGCATGTTGTCGGTTGCAAATGAAAAAAACTTACTAAAAAGTAAGAAAAGAACTAAAAAAAAGCTGATCATCAATTATCACAAACTTTACCTTTGCTTCAGTGAGCATGATACGTTTGAGTGTAGGAACATTCTGCATATAAAACCCTAACGATTCAAACAAAACAACTTTCAATATCACCAACGCCGATTTCGACATGCTCCACGCCGATACGCTTTCGCCGGCGGCGAGAAGATCGGAGTGAGCTTTCCCCACCGCACAGTCGATCACCGCCATCGATTTCCCGGTGGCTGATGATTCTGCATTACGATTACTTCCGCCGTACCATTGCCGGCGATTGTGTCCGTACATGCTGTAAGTTCGCCGGAGATTTGAACGACGATTTGTTGGTTGATTGAACTTGAAACTTGAAAACGAACTACAAATGGTCGTCCTTTGGTCTTCTTCTAAAGGGGGGAAAGAAAAGTTAACAATAATATTATTCCAAGGGGGTTAAAACGTAAATATCATAAATATTTGTGGCCAACATCAAAACAAAATAAAATTCACTATTCATTCAAGTTTGTTTTTAAATATATAGGGTAATGTCTAGATAATTTGTGTCTATTTATAAATCTTACTATTAGATTTTATAAATTAAATTATAAAATATTAAAGTATCCTATTTGTGTTTTAAACATGATAAACACAAGTTAGATTTTATAAATTAAATTATAAAATCTTACTAAATTAAATACCAATTTATATATTTAAATAATGTCTAAAATTTATTTAAAACATAATGATATGTTAAAATCATTATTAAAATTTATCAAATATTATGAAATGCAAATCTTTAATTATTAAAGAATTAACAAAAATAATTAAATTATTTAGTTATATGTTTATAACAAATCCTAGAAAACCAAACCCTAGATCAATTGAACACCAGGTTCAAGATCTAACTTATTTAGGTAATGGATTTGTATCTATTTGCTTATGTGAATTATAATTCCTTAGCAGGAATTTACTAGCTTGTCAATACCACACAAGGACTGAGGAGAGTTCATACTTAACTGATCCCCTTTTTAATCATTTAAATGTTTTGGGGAGGAATGCATGTTTCCAAATTATTTTTGTGTATTATGTTAAATAATAATTAAATCATATTTATGATTACATATGGTTATATTGAAAATCCTTCTCTGTAAACTGGACTATTAACAAGGCAGGGATCTTTTGGATAGTACTATCGGGGAGTGACCGACCCCCACAAAGGTTTGGACATGTGGTCCATACCAAGATGCACAAAGATCTTGCTGTCATTCGGGATGACTGTTCTGGTGTGAGAAGGCAGATGTGCGCTATATAAAGTTTGCCATTATAGTTCCACTTACAACCCATATGAGAATAAATGTAAAGAGAGGATTCGCGCCCTCTGATTTGAATTATTATAAATAACATAATATACACATGAAAAGGATATTAAACTATGATACATGGGCAAATCCTATGTGAAGGATTTGTTGGGTTTGTACATAGTGGGTATGTGGGATAGCAGGTTCACCTTATTAAAAAGGGTTCCGACAGGCTATTCATATACCGGTGAGTAAATTAAACTCACACTTTTACAGTAAATCCTAATTGATGATAGTTGATGATTTATCAATGTGTTTTATTTACCTATGAACTCACCAACCCTGTGTTGACACTTGATTTACATGTATTCTCAGGTATCTACTAGGAGCTTATGGACATGCACGTAGGATCATATAAGAGCTCAAGATACATATTGTTTATTATCTGAGATATGATTAGACGTATTGTTAAGAAACAATCCATATATTTATTTCCGCTGCGTATAATATCTAATGCTCTGAATAATAATGGATTGATTATCTAAAACTTATCATATAGATAACTGCATCTCATGTGTAACTACTGTGTTTCGATCCTGTTTGCTCACCCCTCCGTGATAGATTCCAGACCCAGAATTTGAGGGTGTGACAATATGTTTTGATTACAAAGTCTAAAATTTGAAATAAATTATCACCGGTATGTGGATATCCAAATAATTCAATCGCAATCGTATGTTTCATCATTTGCCACAGACTTGGATCTATCCAATAGGCGGTGACGCAAAGGTACGATTCCGGTAAACCGTGTGGGACGGACCAAACGTCAGTAGTTAAGTTCACACCGGTTTGTAAATTTTCAAACAAAACCTTTAAATCATTTTTTGCTTGTTTCCAAAGATTTAAACAATCACGTCTAAGAGTGGTACGACTTACGTGAGTGTAGCGTGGTTGATGAGTTTCTTGAATCAATTTTGTTAACCGAGGGTTGTCGAAGTGATGGAACGGTAATCCTTCTTGAATTACAAACTTTGCCATTCTATCTCGAACCATATCGACGCTGAAGTTCCATAAACCACCATCGTTTCCGATTGATGTTTGGCCTTTACTCGGTGTACTTTTCAAAGGTTTGCACCATTTGGTCATATGGTTTCTCAAAGTCGAGTTTGAATCCGACTTGAAAAACGAACCACAAGTCTTGCATCAAGCTTTATTTTGACCATTTGACATTTCGCATAAGTCGAAATTGCACCAAATCTCTTGGTTTCTCGTTGTTGGTATAATTCTAACAACGGTAGCGACACTTGAGGATCCACCGGTTGGAACGGATGATTCAGAAGCCATTATATAAAATTCAAGAGATTGAGAGAATAGAAACTTGAGAGTGAGGGAGCGTTTTTGCATTTTTAAGCACGTTTTTGAGCTTTTGAGTGTTTTGACTAAACCATTACACCCACTACCTATTTATACTATCCTATAAGGGCAAAATGGCCAAAAAATTAAAAAAACAATTAAAAACAGGTTCCAACGGCTATATGACCGTTTGAAAAAAAAATTAACGGTAAAAACCGGTTCCAAAACCGGTTTTTTTGAACCGATTCCAAAACCGGGTTGGCTCAAAACCGGTTCCAAACCGGTTTCACCCAAAACTAATCCAAACCGGTCCCAAACCGCCGGTTTTTTCCGGGTTGGAACCGGTTTGGCCTATTACCGGTTTCAAACCGGTTCGGGTTCGGGTTGGTTTTCCAGGTCGGGTCGGGGAACCGGTTTCTTTGTGCAACTCTAGTCATGAGTGCCCCCTTCAGATGTGTTTGTGTGGTGTAGTATGGCATAATGTGACATGACAAAATTCTATTGGTGGGATTCATTAATAAAATGTATCAAAATATATACATATGTTATACTTGATTTTTTTTCAAATACATCTATGTTAACAAAATTTTAAATAATCTACTTAAATTCGTCTAATAACCAGAAATATGAATTTCAAGGTTTAATAAAATGATGAATTCAACACTTATTGTAACACCCGTATATTTCTTTTAAAGAAACAAAAGAATAAAAGAGAAAGAAAATGGGGGAAAAGAAAGTCAACCCCAAAGTTGAGGGACCAAAAGTGTTAAAAATGACAAAATCTTGAAAAGTTGGTGTAAAAGGCGATATGGTCGCCCATACCCACTGCACACTCTCTTCTTGTTCGGATTGTAGAGAGAGAAAGCAGAGAAACTCTCGGGTTTTTGAAGAACAAGAAGAAGAATTCAGGTTTAAGGTAAGGTTTAATGTTTTTAAGTTGTTCTTAGCTAGATTAGCCTTGGTTAAATGCTTATATGTGTTTCTATGTGTTCAATTGCGTGTTAAGAAGGTTTCTAAATGATTGGAAATGTTTGAAGAAGCTCGGGTGAAGAGTGTAAACCCGAAGACAACTAAGTTGAGTTTCTAGACCCCTTTTTTACTCGTTTTTAAATGATTTGGGGCTGGAAAATGCATGTATGTATGTTTCTATGAATTTGGGTATGATACCCGTATGTTATGTACATGTGTATGTTTATAGAATATGACTTGGGATGGACGTATGGTTATGTTTATGTTAAGTTTATGCCTGGAATCGTATGTACATGTTTATAACTAAGTATTATGATGTTTGGGGACTGGAATATGAATTAGACACATGAACAGGCTGCTAATACGGATAATAAGGCCAAATAGTGGTCATATGTCTGAAATTTGGACTTAGAAAACTAAGTACAAAATAATATGTCTGAATAGTGCTTATACGCCCAGGAATTTGCCTTAGAAATATGTTAAGGGTCATATGTCCCAACAGTACTCATATGTCCCAACAGTACCCATAAGTCTGGAAAATTTACTAAGTGTAGGGGGTCATATGTCCCAACAATACTCATGAGTCCCAACAGTGCTCATGAGTCTGAAAATTTACTAAGTATGGGGGATGAAACGACTGAACAGTGGTCGTATGACTAGGAAAAATTTTCTAAGTATAAGGTGAAACGACTGAACAGGGCTCATACGCCCAACAGTGCTCATACGACCAGAGTCGAAAATTTTCTAAGTGTAAGCTGGTATGTCCGACAGTGGTGAAACGACTGAACAGGGCTCTTACGCCCAAACACTTAGAATTTTTAACAGAATTTTCTTGGAGTCTGTGCAGTAGGGTTTTCGTATGAATGATGACTGGGACTTTATTATATGCGTATGATTATGTTTGAATGTAATAATGCCCCCTTTCTTAATATTTTAATTAATATTAAGATTAGGGCTATTATTAAGATTATTATTGATATTATTAGTATTATTATTATTAATATGCTTATTAATGATAATATTGTATGACTTTACGTGGAATGATCATGATCAAGACAGGAATTATTATCATTAATAAAGTGAAAGATTAATGATAAAGAAGAATGAAATGTAAATGAACGTAAGAAAGGCTTGCAAGCAAATGTATGGAGGTGCACACCCCTGGCAGGTGTTAGCTCAACTGTGATGCGGGTTCGCTACCCCGAAGGATGCACACAGGGTCAATCTTTGAGATTGACAATGAGGTGAGCAACTTTGTGTTGCAACAGACTCGGTTAGCAGGCAATCCGTGAGATTGCCACTGAGGTGAGCAACTATGTGTTGCAACAGACTTGGCTAACATACGATCGTAAAAGATCGATATTGAGGTGAGCGGCCTTGTTGTCGCAACAGACTCGTAAGAAAAGATGAAAAGACCGAAAGAGTAATGAAAAGAATATGAAATGAACGAATGATGAGGATAATAATAATAATTATTATTTGTAAGTATGAAGGATGTATGTTCACGAATGAAATATCATAATAAAGTACCGAATGGGATCCCTGTCATTCGACCTCAGTAATCGTGGCTGTGTGTCACGAAGAGGGTAAAGCCTGACGGGATCTAGATGATAAAGGAATGATATTGAATTATGATGAATGAATTGAATGAATGAAAGCTAACGAATGAAATGAAAGATAATAAATATATTATCTACGTGTACGTATAACGTGTGGGCATGTACAAAAGTATAGCATGATTTGAAAAGGTAAAGTAAAGTATTTTAATTACAAAACTAGAACTCACTCAGCAACGCTGACTTTTATGTATTTTCCAGTTGGCAGGTAACAGGTTGCTGAGGATGGCACACTGAGATGGCTACTCGGCAAGACAAGACTGACATCCAAAATATGTTTTGACAGATACTGTTGTTTTGTAATTCATTAGACTAATCATTTTGTGACTCAGGAACTAAAATGTATTGCTTAACAACAGTGTTTAAAATGAATGAATGGATTTTTGCTAAAATTAATTCCGCTGCTTTAATTTATAATATGAATGTGTTATGCTGTGAATGACCAACTGTGAGGTGCCCGGGAAGGGGGCCTTACAAGTTGGTATCAGAGCTGAAGTTTAAGTGAAACGGGTAAATTTTCAAAATAAACCTTAACTTAAACTGAGAATGGGACGGAGAGAGGGATGTCAGCCCGAGTAGCCATGTGCCATCAGGTATTGTTTTTCTTAAAAGTTAATCAGTGTTATGTGCGTGTGCTATATGGATTATGTGTTCTTAGTAGATTTAGATGCTGATGTAGTCAGGATAGGGAGTGCTTGGGGTGTGAAGAGTAAAGTAAGTGGCTAATCATAACTGGCCACTGTAATTAGGGACTTACTATACTTGACATAAACTGAGCTGTTCCTTGAATGACTGTTTTAGTGTTTGAATCTTATAGTGCATAGGAAAATGGCTGGGAAGAAACCTTCTAAGGCTGCTAGAGGTAGAGGTCGTCCGCGTACGACTAGTAGCGGTGCTAAAGCTCCTGAGACGACCCCCGTGAACCCTGAGGTTCCTGACCGGACTGAAGGAAATGAAAATGCTAGCCTGAATGCCTCAGCTAGGGAGGCGATTGCTGATGAGGTACACCAGGTCCTACAGGCAGTTATGCCATCTGTAGTGACCGATGTTATTCGAGCTGTGAGGAATGAGGAGAGAAAGGAGAAGGAGGACAGGAGAGGGTCAACTGGGAAGGAAAGCAAGGGGGAGAGGAACGACCGGATCCTGAGATAGTAGTATCTGATGAAGAGGAAGATGATGTGGTAGGGGTGACGACCAAGGGATGCAATTACGGGGCATTCCAGAGGTGCAAGCCCCCGACTTTTGATGGAAATGGCAATGCTGCTGCTGCCCACCATTGGGTGAGGGAGATGGAAGCGGTACTCGAGATCAGCGAGTGCCGGGAGGATCAGAAGGTGAAGTTTGCCACCCACTCCTTTACTAACTCAGCACTATGTTGGTGGGACAATATTGTCCAAGCTGAGGGCAGCAGAGCCATAGGCAAGATGAAGTGGCCCGAGTTGAAGAAGCTGGTAGTTGAGGAATTCTGCCCCCACAGGGAACTTGATAAGATTGAGAGGGAGTTCCTGCAACTCGAGGCGGGAACCCTGACCCACCAGCAGTACACCACTAAATTCAATGAGATGGCGAGGCTGGTGCCGGATCAGGTGACACCGGTATCTCGAAAGATTAACCGGTACATTCAGGGACTGTCCGCTGACATTCGCAGGCACCTGATCACTGCTCGACCAAGCACCTTTAGGTCGGCAGTGGATTTGGCTGGAAGACTTTACGATGAGAGGGAAGTGGCAGTGGTGGAGTCAAGGAAATCCGGTGGTGCTGACCGGAAGTGGAACGGGAAGTGGTTCGGGCGTGGTGGTGGTTTTACCCCGAACAACAAGAAGATGAGGAGGGATGACCGTAGGGTGGGGTCATCAAGCTCGGGACCCAAAAGGTGTGACAAATGTGGGAGGGAGCACGGCGGTGAATGTAGATGGGGGTTAAACATCTGCTTCAAGTGCGGGAAATCCGGTCACATAGCTAGGGACTGTAAGGCTGCGAGATGTTTCAACTGCGGGGAGAGTGGCCATATGAGTAGGGATTGCAAGAAACAGAGGGTGGAGAGTTTCGGGGCAAAGAAGACGGCCGGGACTGAAGGGCAGAGGGCGAGCGCCAGAGCTTTCACCATGACCAGAGAGGAGGCTAGGACGGACCCCGATGTTGTGTCAGATAGGTTTCTAGTAAATCAAACTCTTGCTTCTGTGTTATTTGATTCTGGTGCTAGTAGGAGTTTCATTTCTGCTACTTTCTGTGCTAAATTGCCTGTTAGTAGTAAATGCATTAGTGAGCCCTTTGAAGTAGAAACCGCTATTGGTAAGTCCACTAGAGTTACTGATGTGATAGAGGACTGTACCATAGAGTTAGAATGTCATAGGTTTGCTGCTAGATTACATGTGATGCCCCTAGGTGGGTTTGATGTGGTGTTAGGAATGGATTGGTTGGCAACCTACGAAGCGAATATCGTATGTCGAAAGAAGATGGTTGGACTGACGACATCTGACGGAAGTCTGGTAACGATATACGGTGATCGGGTAACAATGATTCCGAAGGTGATTTCGATGGAAGTGGCAGGCAAGTGTATGAGGCGTGGGTGCAGCGCCTACTTATGTTACGTAAAGGATGTGGAAACGCCAACACCATAACTATCCGATGTTCCGGTTGTGTAAGAGTTTTCAGATGTGTTCCCGGAAGACTTATCGGGATTGCCACCTGACCGCGAGATCGAATTTCAGATCGACTTGATACCCGGTGCCCAACCCGTCGCTAAAGTACCGTATCGATTGGCTCCGACGGAGATGAAGGAATTGATGGAGCAACTGCAAGAGTTGCTTGACAAGGGCTTCATTAGACTGAGTATCTCTCCTTGGGGTGCTCCGGTCTTATTCGTGAAAAAGAAGGACGGTAGCATGAGAATGTGTATCGACTACCGTGAATTGAACAAGTTGACAATAAAGAATCGGTATCCGTTACCGAGAATCGACGACTTGTTCGACCAGCTCCAGGGTGCCAGTTGGTTCTCAAGAATAGATCTTCGATCTGGCTACCATCAATTGAAGGTAAAGGAGCAGGACATTCCTAAAACAGCTTTTCGGACGCGCTACGGTCACTACGAGTTTCTCGTCATGTCTTTTGGGTTGACCAATGCGCCAGCTGCTTTTATGGATTTGATGAACCGAGTGTGTCGGCCAATGTTAGATAAATCAGTGATTGTGTTCATCGATGATATCCTGATTTATTCGAGGAGCGAAGAAGAGCATGCCGGCCACATTTGGGAAGTGTTGGAGACTTTGAGAAGGGAGAAGCTGTATGCTATGTTCTCCAAATATGCTTTTTGGCTACGCGAGGTGCAATTTCTGGGTCACGTGGTAAATGCAGAGGGAATCATGGTGGACCCAGCAAAGGTTGAGGCTGTGATGCAATGGAAATCACCAAAGACGCCATCCGAGATTCGTAGCTTCTTGGGATTGGCGGGCTATTACAGGAGATTTATTCAAGACTTCTCCAAGATAGCCTCACCTTTGACTAAGTTGACTCGCAAGGACGTGAAATTCGTGTGGGGTCGAGAGCAGGAGACGGCCTTTGAGGAGTTGAAGACGAGACTAACACAAGCTCCTGTCTTGACATTGCCCGAGGGAAATGAAGACTTAGTGGTCTATTCGGATGCATCTTATTCTGGGCTAGGTTGCGTATTGATGCAACGTGGAAGGGTGATAGCCTACGCATCTCGACAACTGAAGACCCACGAAGTCAACTATCCCACACATGATCTAGAATTAGCCGCGGTGGTTTTTGCGTTGAAGATTTGGCAGCACTATCTATACGGGACGAAGTGCACAATCTTCACCGACCACAAAAGCTTGAAGTACTTCTTCGAGCAGAAAGATCTGAACATGAGGCAGAGGCGATGGTTGGAACTAATAAAGGATTATGATTGCGAAATCCATTACCATCCGGGCAAAGCCAACGTGGTGGCAGACGCCCTTAGCCGAAAGGAAAGGCCCGAGCCGATTCGGGTAAAGGCTTATCAACTAATTATGACTTCTGATGTATGACTCAGGTTAAGGAGTTTCAAGATGAGGCTTTGAAAGAAGATCGTCTTAACTCCGAAAGGATGAGAGGTCTAGTTACGGAATTGGGTGAGAACACTCTTGGTGTTAAGACCCGATTTGGGCGAATGTGGATTCCTCGATATGGGGATCTACGTGAAAAGATCATGGATGAGGCCCATAAGACTCGATACTCCATTCACCCCGGTGCTACCAAAATGTACCACGATATGAAGAAGGATTACTGGTGGCCGGGTATGAAACGTGACGTAGTGGAGTACGTGAGTAAATGTCTAACTTGCTTACAAGTAAAGGCAGAACACCAGAAGCCTTACGGGAAGATCCAACCATTGGATATACCCGAGTGGAAGTGGGAGCACATCACCATGGACTTCATCACGAAGTTACCACGTACCCCTAAAGGGTATGATGCTATATGGGTGATAGTTGACCGCCTGACGAAGAGTGCCCACTTCCTACCGATCCGTGAAACATACTCATCTGAAAGATTGGCGGATCTGTTCATCAAGGAAATTGTAGCTCGTCATGGTGTACCGGTGTCTATTGTGTCTGATCGTGACACCCGGTTTACCTCCAAGTTTTGGAAGAGATTTCATGATGCAATGGGGACGAGGCTACACATTAGTACAGCATATCACCCTCAGACAGACGGTCAGTCTGAGAGGACGATCCAAACACTCGAAGACATGCTTCGGGCGGGCGTGATCGATTTTGGAGGAAGTTGGGATGATCACTTGCCGTTAGCAGAATTCTCGTACAACAACAGTTATCATGCCAGCATTGGCATGCCACCCTACGAGATGCTATACGGTAGGAGATGTAGGACGCCCGTATGTTGGGGAGACATTGGGCAGAAAGAACTGGGAGGTGTTGAGGTGATTGAAGCAACGACTGAGAAATTAGAAAAGATCAAAGCCTTCATGAAGGCGGCGAAAGATAGGCAAAAGTCGTATGCTGACAAAAGACGAAGACCGATAGAGTTCAAGGTTGGCGACCGAGTCATGTTGAAGGTCTCATCTTGGAAAGGTATTATCAGATTTAGGAAAAGAGGTAAGCTAAGCCCGAGATACATAAGACCTTTCCGAATTGTCGCACGAGTAGGAGAGGTGGCCGATCGACTTGAATTGCCAGATGAGTTAAGTGGAATTCATCCCACATTCCATGTATTTCATCTGAGAAAGTGCTTAGCTGATGAAGACATGGTTGTACCACTGGGGGATATTGAGGTGGATGAGAGGCTCAACTACGTGGAGCAACCAGTGGCAATCATTGATCGTAAGGAGAAGAGGTTAAGGAATAAAGTGGTTCCTCTGGTGCGTGTACAGTGGAAGCACAGGAAGGGATCCGAGTCTACGTGGGAGACTGAGGAGGAGACGAGACAACATTACCCACAACTGTTTGAGGAATAACAGGTTTCGGGGACGAAACCTATATAAGGGGGGTGGACTTGTAACACCCATATATTTCTTTTAAAGAAACAAAAGAATAAAAGAGAAAGAAAATGGGGGAAAAGAAAGTCAACCCCAAAGTTGAGGGACCAAAAGTGTTAAAAATGACAAAATCTTGAAAAGTTGGTGTAAAAGGCGATATGGTCGCCCATACCCACTGCACACTCTCTTCTTGTTCGGATTGTAGAGAGAGAAAGCAGAGAAACTCTCGGGTTTTTGAAGAACAAGAAGAAGAATTCGGGTTTAAGGTAAGGTTTAATGTTTTTAAGTTGTTCTTAGCTAGATTAGCCTCGGTTAAATGCTTATATGTGTTTCTATGTGTTCAATTGCGTGTTAAGAAGGTTTCTAAGTGATTGGAATTGTTTGAAGAAGCTCGGGTGAAGAGTGTAAACCCGAAGACAACTAAGGTGAGTTTCTAGACCCCTTTTTTTTACTCGTTTTTAAATGATTTAGGGCTGGAAAATGCATGTATGTATGTTTCTATGAATTTGGGTATGATACCCGTATGTTATGTACATGTGTATGTTTATAGAATATGACTTGGGATGGACGTATGGTTATGTTTATGTTAAGTTTATGCCTGGAATCATATGTACATGTTTAGAACTAAGTATTATGATGTTTGGGGACTCGAATATGAATTAGACACATGAACAGGCTGCTAATACGGCTAATAAGGTCAAATAGTGGTCATATGTCTGAAATTTGGACTTAGAAAACTAAGTACAAGATAATATGTCTGAATAGTGCTTATACGCCCAAGAATTTGCCTTAGAAATATGTTAAGTGTCATATGTCCCAACAGTACTCATATGTACCAACAGTACCCATAAGTCTGGAAAATTTACTAAGTGTAGGGGGTCATATGTCCCAACAATACTCATGAGTCCCAACATTGCTCATGAGTCTGAAAATTTACTAAGTATGGGGGATGAAACGACTGAACAATGGTCGTATGACTAGGAAAAATTTTCTAATTATAAGGTGAAACGACTGAACAGGGCTCATACGCCCAACAGTGCTCATATGACCAGAGTCGAAAATTTTCTAAGTGTAAGCTGGTATGTCCGACAGTGGTGAAACGACTGAACAGGGCTCTTGCGCCCAAACACTTAGAATTTTTAACAGAATTTTCTTGGAGTCTGTGCAGTAGGGTTTTCGTATGAATGATGACTGGGACTTTATTATATGCGTATGATTATGTTTGAATGTAATAATGCCCCCTTTCTTAATATTTTAATTAATATTAAGATTAGGGCTATTATTAAGATTATTATTGATATTATTAGTATTATTATTATTAATATGCTTATTAATGATAATATTGTATGACTTTACGTGGAATGATCATGATCAAGACAGGAATTATTATCATTAATAAAGTGAAAGATTAATGATAAAGAAGAATGAAATGTAAATGAACGTAAGAAAGTCTTGCAAGCAAATGTATGGAGGTGCACACCCCTGGCAGGTGTTAGCTCAACTGTGATGCGGGTTCGCTACCCCGAAGGATGCACACAGGGTCAATCTTTGAGATTGACAATGAGGTGAGCAACTTTGTGTTACAACAGACTCGGTTAGCAGGCAATCCGTGAGATTGCCACTGAGGTGAGCAACTATGTGTTGCAACAGACTTGGCTAACATACGATCGTAAAAGATCGATATTGAGGTGAGCGGCCTTGTTGTCGCAACAGACTCGTAAGAAAAGATGAAAAGACCGAAAGAGTAATGAAAAGAGTATGAAATGAACGAATGATGAGGATAATAATAATAATTATTATTTGTAAGTATGAAGGATGTATGTTCACGAATGAAATATCATAATAAGGTACAGAATGGGATCCCTGTCATTCGACCTCAGTAATCGAGGGTAAAGCCTGACGGGATCTAGATGGTAAAGGAATGATATTAAATTATGATGAATGAATGAAAGCTAACGAATGAAATGAAAGATAATAAATATATTATCTATGTGTACGTATAACGTGTGGGCATGTACAAAAGTATAGCATGATTTGAAAAGGTAAAGTAAAGTATTTTAATTACAAAACTAGAACTTACTCAGCAACGCTGACTTTTATGTATTTTCCAGTTGGCAGGTAACAGGTTGCTGAGGATGGCACACTGAGATGGCTACCCGGCAAGACAAGACTGACATCCAAAATATGTTTTGACAGATACTGTTGTTTTGTAATTCATTAGACTAATCATTTTGTGACTCGGGAACTAAAATGTATTACTTAACAACAGTGTTTAAAATGAATGAATGGATTTTTGCTAAAATTAATTCCGCTGCTTTAATTTATAATATGAATGTGTTATGCTGTGAATGACCAACTGTGAGGTGCTCGGGAAGGGGGCCTTACACTTATTTTCATTAAAAATTCACCTAGCTTACTATTCACGTAAAATACGTGTCGATATCTATTTAGAATGTTATGTTTTATCTTACAGTTATGCGGGAGAATCTTTTCTCTAATAAACATAATACTATAATAGTGTTGCAAATTAACCTTTTATTTTGTGACACAAGTTCCCACCATAAACGTTTCTCTCAGAAATACTTACATGAATGCAGCAATATCACTACAAAAAACCCTAAAACTTACGTCAAGTTTCCAACAATTTAGTGACACAATTTCGGAAAACTTTGTGACAAAATTCTAGGAAAAAGTATTCGACGGGCGCTTATCAGAAAAAAAGGTTTCTTTGTCAAAATGTTGTCGAAAACCATGCTGGCTACCAATAAATTTAAACGAAAAACTTTGTTGGAAGCTCCAGAGTTTTCTAATGGGGACAACAGGTGATTTTTATTGAACTCTCAGTACTCTCTTGGTCATTAAGAAAATTATTTATTTCATAAACCTTTTTTTGTTATCATTTTCTTCATAAATATTTGTCAGGACTTATTGACTCTCTATCATACTAATCAACATCTTCTGCCCTTCCAACATTAAGTTTTGGAACTTCTTTACTCTTGTTGTCAACATCCACATCCTGGTGTGGCACATCATCAACATTGTGAGATTCTGTTCTACTTTGGAGTTAAACATCAAATAAACATATTAATTTTTTGTCAAGTGAAAAATCAGAATAAGAAATTAACCTCTTCATTTTCACAAGATGTTGATAGCTAGAACTAGTGTGCACCCTCAATAACACCATTATCATTAAGTATTTTTATGATTTTTGTTGATGTTCGCCGCCAATGTTTATAACCTCTAATAAAACAAGGTTTATATTATCACTTGTCATTCTTTTAACTCATATTTTATCACTTGTTATTTTTCTAAACATTCACACATTAATTTTCTCTTCAAAAGGGTGTTATAGTAATTTAAATACTCATATAAATTTCTATCTCTTATTAAAATAAATTTTATTAATTACTATATTTCTCTCTCTTATCTATTTTTTTTAAAATCAAACTATCTTTTTTTAAAATAGATTTTATGAAGGAAATTAAAAATAACATCTTTTAATTAAAATCTAAATAACAAAAATTTAAAGTTTTATATAATATGAAATTTTCTAAAACATTAAATATTTTTTAAACAAAATATTTTAAAATCATTTTGTCTTTAAAAAATTATAAACAGGTGAAATATTTTAAATCATTCTTATTAAAACATCCGGAATAATTACAATTTTATAAAAAAATATTTTTTATAAAAAATCTTAAAATGAATGTTTAAACATAAAACTATTTACATAAGAGAGTTAAAAAATAGTATAATTGTTTTATTTTCTTGAACTATTATCTACATATAATTTTAATTATATTTTATTTTAAAATATTATATTATTACTGTTCATGTTTATTTTACATATATATTTTACATAAAAATTTAATCCGTTTATCTAATGAGCGTTTAGCCTATCTATCTATTTATAAAGAAACTAAAATAAGCATGAAACAATTATACATCTCATTATAAATACTTTCTCATTTCTCTAAATTATTAATAATAATATTGAATACTAATAATATTACTCATACTATTTTCAAATTAAAGAATATATAACTTAATAAACTAAAAACCAATTTTTTATATTAAAATCACACTTTTTAAAAACAAAAGTTTTATAAAATACAGAATACAATGAATTTTTTTTTAAAAAATCATTTTTCTTAAAACAATATATTTAAAAATCCCATTTTTTACAAAATAAAAGTTTAAGAAAAATACATTATTGTTTATTTACTTAAAGTAGCTATTTATACGTACTTATAATAATATTTTATCTTCAAGCATGATTTTATAATGCATAAACTTTTATTAATAATTATTTAATATTTTATTTATTCAATCCGTATATTACACGGGGACTAACCTAGTCTATGATATAGAACATAGTTACTCAAGAGTTGGTTCTTTCAAGTATCATGTTGAATTCGTTAGCCCTTTAGAAAAACTCTCAAACACCGAACACAAGTCTTTAACCCAGCGATACCTTAAATAAGAGTAATGGGTGGATTTATTTCAACATAATTCGTCATCAGGATAATAAGAGCATCAATAATAAGGAATCTAAAAACATAAAAAAACCTATCTAGTTAAATTACACATCACAATAGTACTTATTCTTTAAACCTCATAATTAAAACATCTTTAATAGTAAAATTTAAAAACACTTTAGAGACATTGCCACCGTCATCGCCCCCGTCATTCCCGCCCTAATTCGTTGCGTACTGTTCTGAATAGTTATAACCATTCTCATCGTAGTAACCATAACTCACGTCAGGGCAGTAGTTAGATTCTGAGGCAAATAAATAGTTATTATCCCAGATAGATATCATTAACGTAAAATATTTATAATAATAGGGTTTAAATTGTATTCGATATACGATTTATCGATAATTTGAGTTTAGAAATAACAATTTATATAGTTTTTTATAAAAAATATTACATCGAATCACATAATTAACAAGAATATATATCATATCAAATAATGTAATTATTACAAAATTACACGAAACACGAGTAATAATATATCATCTCAAATTATTTATACAAAACACACGGGCCGTAAATACGGTAGCGACCCGTATATGTAATAATATACGGCCTGTATTAAACTTAACGGCCCGTTACTTAGGATGGACGTACACACCTTCACGGCCCATTAACTGTGTGAATTACTAATTTGATTGGGGCGGTTATCTATGGCAAGCATACAGCCCGTGAAAGCCCTTACGGGTCGTATGATGGGTGTCTGGATATCCAAAGGGGCGTACCTTTATCAGACCCCTTATTATAATATTAAATCTAACATCTATTCTGTGGCATAAATTGGTGAAAACTTTCAGTTTGCTAATTAACTAAAACCCAATGTTTTCAGAAACGGATCGCATGTTAAACCGGACATTTTACTGGTTTGGTGGTCGAACCAGTCGCACTGAATTTAAGAAGCAGATGACGTCATAATTATATATATAGTTTATTATATATAGTTATACATATAATTCAATAAAAGTAGTTAATTATGTTTGGATTTTATAGTATACCCAACACACTAATTTATTGTTCAACACCCTGTTTTTACAAATTAAAATTCAAAAAAATAATTAATAAATCAAAATCCGGTTCGACTCCCAGTCCAGTTCCCGGTCCGATTACCTATTCGGAACGAACTGGCCAGTCGACCCCCTCCAAAACGAATTGATGCAAATCGGTTCGGCCACATCTCTGATTCCCCGTCGGACCGGTTGGACCGACCAGTCCGATCCGCTAACCACAACATTTCTAAAACCCCAAGAAAATCTTTAAAAAACAAGCTGAGATTTATTATATATTAGAGATTTTTTAACACGTCTTTCACACTTTCATCGATTTATATTTGTACAATCTCTTATCAACTGATGCTAGACTTTTGTAAATAAAAGCTCAATCTTGAACCATATATCAGCAACATCTTTCACTTGACACATCCATGAAGAACCCTATCATCAAGACTTAATCCGTTCAAATAGTTCACTCATAACCCTAATTCATTAAGCTCTAATACCGCTTGTTAGAAATCAACGAACTCTTTACCGATCAGAATCAAAAAACAAGAAAGAAACACCTAGAATCAACATATGGGACATAGACAACAAGTGGAGTCGGCATGAGAAATTAATTAACAATATGTGTTTGTAGTTTATTGCTTTGTTTCATTGTTGCTCATCTATTATACCCATTGACAATAACGAATTGTTGTTTTGAGCCTCCCTTTATCCCTTCAATCTAATGAGTTTTTATACTACCACGTACTTAGAGGGTGTTTGAGATTATTTTTTAAAACTTCTTTTGACTTTTTGGAGGGGTAAAAATAAAAATGGTCATCCAAAAGTCACCAGAAGTTAAATTTTTTAACTTTTGATGACTTTTGGAGAGATATTTTTATCTTTTTACACCTCCAAAAAGTCAGAAGTTGTTTTAAAAATGAATCCCAAACATCCACTTAATATTAATAAATAGTATCGTAAACAATAACATACCAACAGTCTTGGGTTATATAAACTAGCTAATTAAATAAACAACCATTCGCTCGTCGGAGCTTGTACTCATGGATCTACAACCACCGTCTCCGCCTCATGTTATTATCTTCCCATTTCCGGCACAAGGCCACATCAACGCTATGCTAAAGCTGTCGGAGCTCCTCCTCCCCGCCGGAATCCACATCACCTTCTTAATGTCCGCCAAGGACCACTGCAACCTCGCCGCTCACGCCACCCTCAACTGCCACCAGGGCTTCCGCTTCCACGTCATCTACGGGCTCTATGAGGGCCCCATGGACACCGGTGAGAAGCTCAGTGTGATGTTTGATTGTTTGTGTGAAGTAACCACACCATTGCTCAGGAAGTTGATTGTTAATTCTCGGGTGACTTGTGTCATTGCCGATGGGAATTTGGGGTTTCCACTTGATGTTGCAGAGGGTACCGGAGTTCCTGTTATCTTTTTTCGGACGGTTAGTGCTTGTGCTTTCTGGGCTTTCTTTAGCGCCCCCGATCTCATAAACTCCGGTGAACTTCCTTTCACAGGTGTGGACTCTAATCCCCAATTATTTAGAACCGGATCAAATAATGAATCGCTCGTAATTTTACTGGTTCACTAGTTGAACTAGCAAGACTAGTCGAACTATTTTTAAATTTGGATTAAGATAATAATAATAAGGTACTTAAAATTATTTATATATATATATATAGTATATAACAATATATTAAAATATTATACGTTTTGATTTAAAATTAAAGCTTTGTTAAAATATAAATACTTAAATAAAAAAATATGAGTATATTTGATACTAAATTAATTAGAAAATAAGATTTAGAACTGAATAAAAGAAAAAAACTTACGACGGCTAGATTGGTTTATAAGTTTGATCGATAACCAACTGATTCAAATAAATCGATCAAATAAACATAATTGGTCCGATCTGAATACACTGATTAGGCCATATATTTATTTAATATTTGTCATCGAATTTATAGTTAGTGGTCACAACTTTTATAGAAATTAAAATAAAGTATTTACACCTTTCAACCTCCTCACATGTTTCATTTTTAATATTTATTACTACATTGGTTATTGTTTATGCAAAGATTTGTAATGCTTGACCTTTTTTAGTCGAACAAACATCAATTTAAAGCTTTAGATCCGTACATGTGTGCTACATTTGAGGGAAATTTTACCCATGCCAACTTTTTTAAAGGAAAAAGAGATCATACCCCCTCTTCTTTTAATTAGACTTCAACGTCTGGGTGCTCTCCCTTTGTCTAGTTAGACGGGAAAATTACTCTTGCATGTAACACATTGTATGAATCCAATGCCCCAATTAAATAAATGTTCTTTGGCTAAAGGACGAACATTCTAAAAACCCCTAAGGCTATGCGTTGTGGCAGCGTGAACATGGGGCGCAACCCACATGGTTGTCCACCCTGGTCGCAAACACCGCAACACCAGGGCGCCATCAGGGGCGCGATGGGTAGGGTGTGAGGGGGCTCGCGGATGGAACTAGTCATTGGGGACATGGGAAAACAAATAGTGCCATTGGCTCATTTAAAAAAATCAAAATATTATATTTTACTCTTGAAATACTATCCCACTTCTTATAAAAAATCACAACTTTCATATCTTCTTTCTCTCCTTGCTCTCTAAAATTTTCAAAACATCCTTTCATTTGACATTGTCGGGTGATTGGAATGGTTCGTTTCAACAAAGTTTTGATTTTATGGACGAAGGCGTTTACAAACTTTACGTTTAGTCAATTTGATTATCCCGACGAGTTCATTCCGGAGACACAACCGACTCAAAACGAACACGTTGAATATTTATTATATTTTTTATCATGTATTTTTTTTATTTTTTATGTTTTTAATTAATTTTATTTGATTATAATGTTTAATTTTATGTTAAAAATTAATTATTTAATTCGTTAGAGTCCTGATCACCTAATCCACGTCAGGGTCAGGATCAAGAGCTCTATTCAGTAATCAATTAGCATCCAGTCAGCTTCACATGTCCTAATATTACAGGATAATATCACAACAAAATTGGATAGAACCCATCCACAACACATAACCTAACATAAAAGACAACCTGTATAAATACCGGAGAATAATGCCAAGACGTACATAACAAGAGTTTTTTTTCCCTCTCTTTTGAGAAATTATTGCAAGTCAAGGCAAGTTTATTGCTGCTGGGGCAAAAATCGCTTCCCCTCGAAGTGACTTCAATTAACGAAACCATCTTAAACACCTTTTGAATCTCATAAAACGACCTTTTTGCTACGGAAATTTCTACAAAACTAGAACGAAAATAATTATTATTTTAGAAAGGTAGGTGACCCCACAAAATACTTTCATGGTTGAAAGCATACGAATTATGATTTTGCTAATACTCTAAATTTTTCATGAAAAGAAGGTGCAAACATGGATGAACGAGTAGTGAATGTGAAAGGCATGGAAGGATTCCTTCGCCGACGAGATCTTCCAAGCTTTTTTCGTTCTGACGTAAGCAACTATACTCTACAACAGTTTAGCAATGTAACACGCCGAACTCGAGATGCTCATGCTCTTATTCTTAACACATTTGATGACCTTGAAGGCCCTATTCTCTCACAAATTCAAAAACATTATTCCAATATCTACACCATTGGACCACTTCATGCACATCTTAAAGCACGGTCATTAACTGAATCCATAACTTCAAATAGTTTGTTTGAGGAAGATAATACATGCATCGGTTGGCTCGATCAACAACCATCTAAATCTGTGCTGTACGTGACTTTTGGAAGCCTAGCTACATTAACAAGAGATCAACTTATCGAGTTCTGGTATGGTTTAGTCAATAGCAAGAAACGGTTCTTATGGGTCATTCGCGAGGATCTTGTTTTGAGGAAAGATGATGAGGGTAAGGTACCAAGTGAGTTAGAGAAAGCTACTAAAGAGAGAGGGTATCTGGTTGGGTGGGCTCCACAACTAGATGTGTTAGCCCACCCAGCCGTGGGTGCCTTTTTGACGCATAACGGGTGGAACTCAACATTGGAGAGCATCGTTGCAGGGGTACCAATGGTGAGTTGGCCTTTTTTTGGGGATCAACAAATAAATAGTAGATTTGTTGAGGCGGTGTGGAAACTTGGGTTAGACATGAAGGATACATGCAATCGAACTATAGTAGAGAAGATTGTAACAGAAGTAATGGAGGTTAGGAAGGAAGAGTTTGTAGAATCTACGAACCGAATGGCAAAGTTGGCAAAGGACTCTGTGAAGGAAGGTGGATCTTCTTATAGTAATTTGGATAGGCTGATAGAAGACATTAAATCAATGGATATTCAACATAAAGATAAATAAAGGTGTATGATAGATCTTACATTCTTAAGTGACCATTTGATATGCAACTTCACCGATCAATGTATTTTATTTCTTGGCTTACCTATACTTATATTAACAAGTTCTTTAAAAAATAATATAACTTAATTTCATATTACTGAGATTTCCCCTTTTTTAGATTTTGATCATCAGTGTTTGGAGTCTATCCTCATTCACCCGATCAACACCCACATATCATATTTTGATCGTATCCCACATACCATTTGCCGTCTCCAGATTTCAAATTCGTAAAGATAACACTTTGGGCATTGATTAAGACAAGATAGCAATTGCCAAATAGCTTTCTTGGCATCCACTTTTGTTCCTGGTTCAATGACATCCCATATGCCATTAGTGTTGAACATTGATCCGATAATTAAGCATAGCCCCAAATTGTATAGTTTGTAGTAGTTAAAACATGACATTTAATTTTTGAATGAATTAAACCAAAAAACCTCCTTGATTGATATGCACCGACGCTATCAACCACAAACATAACAAACTACTACTTTTCTGTTTTCTTTTGCTGCTAAATGATCTACTTCAATCCCTGCTAATGTCATTTCTTTTTCACCGTATATATTGGCTTATTACCTGTAAAAAAATCATCGTCATAATTTATTTCAGTTAAAGAAACCTTTGAATCCCAAGTCTCAGCTGAGACCCTTTTCTACTGCTAATAACTCAATCAATTGAAAAAATTTCTTGTAGTCTCCTTCAACCTTAGAGCTCTTGCACCAATTGGTTGCAATCAGACCCTTTATCAAACTCACTCACAACCATCAATCGAATATGAGAACCACGAACAAGAAAAGACATGGTTTGTAAAATCTCTCCCATGACACTTTTTTTAATTGATCAATAAAAACACAATTTATAGTAGCCTATGACCCCTATATATAATAAACTAGTACCTTAATAACCAAGACATCTAACATTATTTATAAAATATTCCTATTAAATATAGAACACTATATTTATAAATAAACTCTCTATCGTAATACAAATTAATAAACCTAAACATACAATAATAGTTTTAATCAATATTAGTTTAAAAATTGAACCTCCCTTTGTTAACTGATAACTCAAAACAGATCAGTTATGCTTTATTCAGAACCGAAGCGTTTGATCATGGTTTGGTTTAAGTGTGAAAGGAACACTCCTTTTCAACCCTCACCAATCCTCAATCTCACCCAATGAAAAATTTTCACATCATTTTTAACTCTACTAGCGTCACTGTTACACCTTCACTTTTTCCGACCTTCATGAACGTTGTATATTCTTTTTAATAAAAGTCAAATTATATATTTAAAAACATTAAAAATAATTCACTAATAAAAAATAAACTACATAACTAATAACTAAAAATATTTAAAAAACATAATTATCATTAATATAAAACATCATAAGAAGTGAAAAAGAATAAATAAAATATTATATTTAACTACTCGTCGTCCTTATCCAAGTCATCCGTATCCAAGATGTTCAAGCTTGTAATGTGGGTGATATGTTCAACAAGATCATATCGAAGTCTATAATATGTACTTTGATATCACCACTTTCGAATGATATTTGTCGTCAACAACTTCATTGGCCGGACGATCATCTATGTACATCGGCAATACTACATTTCCGTCGTCTTTTAAGATCATACTACGCAGTATAATGCGTGCATACATCACGTTCCTTATAATTGCATTTAGACATTCATGCTTGTTATCGAATTAATCTTCATTTGCCATTTAAAAACATCAAACACTTCCTTGATATATTTTCTTGCCGACCTTTGAATCTTCTTGAAATTTTTTTTTGTTCCCTTCGATTGGCCAAGCAAAAGATATATAAAACTAGACCAGGGAGGGTAAATCCTATTCCTTTGACAAACAAAATTACCTTGCTTAAAATGCCGCATCATCGTATTTTTGCCTTTTAACAAAGTAATCATTCATTAGAACGTCATGAGCCGCTGCACAATCATGCGACATAAAATTCCTTGATTTATTGTATGTCCAACTTTGGTTGTTGCTATGGCCATTTTTGGCCTGAAAAATTGAAAATCGAGGCCAAAAGAATCGGAAGAGTTGAAGCTAGATGATGGTGTAATTAAATTGATTATGTTGAGTAGACGAAAAATTTTAAGACTAAGAGGAGGATTTTTTATATATAAAGGTTTATATACTCATACTTATAGGTAGAAGAAAAGAAAAAAAATGAATTTCTTTTATTAATACTTAAACAGACTTTTGATAGTTTGCTAACCGTCAAACAGGAGTCCAATTCACAAGTTCACAAGCAAGTTCACGAACCCTTAACGGAAGCCGCATCTCTACCCACGAGTGGAGACAATAACTAAACTGTACCGATCGACTCATGCTCATCCATAATCATATATATAATAACTAATCAAGAAGATCCTTAAGACAATAATTAAATGACACCGACTGCATGCATATATTTTTTTGGCTTGGTGATAATATGGAAAAATAAATGGGTTTTGGTGTTTTTTTTGAAATAATTTGATATTTGGGTACCTTGCCTAAGTGACATGGGTTCGGCATGTGACAGGGCGAGGTGGCAAAAGGGAAATTCTGCACACACCGTTGGTTTTTAGTGTCACACCCCAACCATGACGGTTTCCCGCGGGGCGTGAACGTTATGAAAACCATAGTTTTTGATCGACCACTACATGATATAGTAAGCATACGATGCAAATAACTTTAAAAATACATAATTGTTTTTCAGAGTTGAATTGCGGAAGCAGTAGAACTAATGTAATTGTTTTCAAAATATGACAAATACAATAATAAATGTCCCAAACAGCATGAATGACCCTAAATGCGATGTGACCCAAGCTAGCTTAACATGATGCAAATGTCAAATACCTGAGAAAACATGCATGAAATATGTCAACATAAAGTTGGTGAGTTCACATGTTTTAAAGTAATAGTAAACAGTGTAATGGAACACAAGTCTTTCCATGATTAGATTGTCGATCATACAATACTACAATATTATATAAGCACCGCAACCGAAGCTAGACTGTAACTGTAATAAATTGCCCCTACCCATGCCTACCGTAAGCATGGGTGTGAACAGGCTAATAATGCACCCGTTTAGACCTCCAGTCAAGATAGGGTAATTAACCCGGGTGGGGGTAGTCAAACCCAATAGTACTATCCATGATTACCTCGCTTTGGTAAATAAACTAACGGTTTGATAACAGGGGACTTCATACGGTAAGTAAACAACTTATATAACATGTGAAATCATTGACAAGAAAATGTGTCCAGGAAAATTAGTAATTTGCATATAATCTCCCCCAAAGGAAAATAAGTGAAAATAGGACTGTGAAACTCACCTATAATGCACGCGTGAATACTAGCAATAGTCTGTACGTATGATTGGCTAGGAATCTCCTAAACAAAATCACAATATATTCATGAGATCATGATTGCTAACCCTAGATGATCATGCATAACTCACCCACAAAGTTAGTTTTGAAAATGTCACTTGACTAGTTAGACACGTCGAGTCGTTAATGTTTTATTTAGATTCTTGTCTTCATAGTTATCTTCCTAAAAAACATAATGTATTGAATGTGTTTTATATTAAGTATAATTGTATTATACTTTCCATGTGTATGAGTTTCCTTTTTACCAAATACCTCCAAAAGTTGACTTTATATAAATATGGGCATTTGACAGAATTAAGAGGATTTTTGGGTCTGGTTGTCGTCCTCTTTTCATGGTACAAAGAATTTTTATAAAATTTGATATTTTTATCATATCTATATCTATGTCTTAGGATTCCAAAAAGGTATATCTTGTAATATGTAACTAAGTTTAAGTGCCTCGAAATGGTTCATGAAGCAACAGATGTCAGTGCAGCATTTTTCTGTACATGTCTATGGATTTCACATTTTTGAGGGTCAAACCCTACATCTACAAATAGAGCCTATAGTACTTTTAAACCTAACACATTAAGCTAAGTTACCACAGATGGAAAATATCCATTTGATTACTTTAAGCATAACTTATGCCTCAATCTTTCTGCCCTATCTATCCTGCCAAATATTCAGGTTCAACACTTTAATCATGTTTGTACGTTTTGGATAGGTTATACTCATCTAAAAATTTCAAGGTTGGATGAGTTAAAAACTAGACATACTAAAGTTAATTTTAGGCTCAATAAAACGGTTCATTTGACCATGTTTAGGTCAAGTTATGGTGTCAAAAACACATAACATGAATCTGCCAGAAAATGTCTTAAATGTTTTGTTATTTTTTAAACTTTGCTAGAGCACTTTTGGATGATTTAGTGAACATGAACATATCATGGTGATGTATAGAAGATTAGAAACAAGGTGCTAACCTTAAACAAGTAAGAAGAAAGAGAAGGTAGTCTTGAAATGCAAGGGAAAGAAGACTTGATCCTTTGAACTAAGAACCAAACAAGGAAAAGTAGAGAAGATGTTGTAGGATGCTTGGAAGCTTCAAAAATCACTTGGTCTTCAACAATGGCACTTGAATCACCCAAGATTTGTGAAAAATGAGTTGAAAACAAAGTGAAATGGTGGAGGTGGTGTCTTGGCCGAATTTTGAGAGAAAGAAAGAAGAGAATTGAGTGTAGTAAGTGAGTATGGTGGATATGTAAAGTGTATGTCACTACTTATAGTCCTCTACCCTTTTTAAATTTGATACTTCTTTAGATATTGATGCAAATTCACGTTTAAAAAGGAGGGAAAGAGGTTTCAAAGTAGTAATAGAACCAAGCCACTTTAAACACTTCAAAAAGATAATCACCAAAAGGGAAATCCTCAAATTTACCAAAGTCAACTAATTTGGAAAAGTCTTTTCTTTGCTTTATCTTGGAAAGAGGAAGAATTGATGGGGGTGAGGTGGTGGACGGCTAGGTGATGGTGGAATGGTTTGATTTTTTAACTTTTGAGTAGTATTGCGTATTTGGGTAGTATTTGTTGTAAAATTGGTATTTTTACATATGTTCATACTTTTACTCTTTACTTATTAAAATACACTAAAATTTTATAAGTACTTGTATAATATCATATCATGTAATATTTATAGTATGTTAATGATACATCATGTATTTAGTAGTTGCGTTAAAAGGATTCATTCAGGGTAAAATATCAATTTACGCGATTAGGTGTATTTATAAATTTGAGTTTTTCCAATGTATTTAATTTGGAATCTAAAATGCTTTGAAACAACGGAATCTAAAATACTTTAAAACACCTTAAAGTATTTATTAGTACACATATATTAATTATCACCAACGTTCGTGTGTGTGCCGGTTGTATCGCGTGTAAAAATGGTAATTACACCGAATCACCGATCCATGAAATGTAATGCATGAAATTTTTCAATGCATAGAACGACTTCAAAATTTGGTACCTAAATTTATTCATGAACTAGCGAGTTCCATCAGACTTGATCTCAAATTGTTTATCCATGCCGCGAAAGGATTCTTCCTTCAAATTTTGTTCCTTTAGTGCTTCAGACTGAGCATCACGAATTTGAGTAGTTAGACTCGTATGAATCGTCATTCCTAACACTCATACCCGTAAAGTTTTGGTTCGTTCTTTCCAGCTCAGAACATCTTCTATAACATTTGCTTTCCCAGGATGATAACGAATCTCACAATCATAATCATTTAATAACTCGACCCACCTACGTTGCATCATGTTTAGTTCCTTCTGATCGAAGATGTGCTGAAGGCTTTTATGATCAGTGAATATAGTACACTTGATACCATACAGGTAGTGTCGCCAAATCTTTAGTGCAAAAACAACAGCTCCTAGTTCGAGGTCTTGAGTGGTGTAGTTTTTCTCATGCACTTTCAATTGTCGCGACGCGTAAGCAATAACTTTGTCGCATTGCATTAGGACACAACCAAGTCCTTGTCGTGATGCATCACAGTACACCACAAAACCATCGTTTCCCTCTGGTAGAGACAGAATTGGCGCGCAACACAGTTTCTGCTTTAACAATTGAAACGCTGCTTCCTGCTTATCACCCTAATCAAATTTCTTGTCTTTCTGAGTCAGGGTTGTCAGTGGTTGGGCTATTTTGGAGAAATTTTCGATAAAATGTCGGTAATAGCCTGCCAAACCTAGGAATTATCGCACCTCATTCGGGGTCTTAGGTGCTTCCCAGTTTTTAATGGCCTCTATGTTGGTTGGGTCAACATGTATTCCCTTCTCGTTAACCACATGCCCGAGAAATTGCACTTCTCGGATCCAGAAGTCGCATTTTAAGAATTTTGCGTATAATTTCTCATTCTTGAGTAGCTCCAAGATTAACCTTAAATGTTGTTCGTGCTCATCCTTGGTTCGTGAATATATCAAGATGTCATCGATGAAGACGATCAAGAATTTATCCAAGTAGGGTTTGCACACTCTATTCATGAGATCCATGAATACAGCTGGTGCATTGGTTAACCTAAATGGCATGACCATGAACTTGTAGTGACCATAACGAGTTCAAAATGCGGTCTTGGCATGTCTTCCTCTTGGATTCGTAATTGATGATATCCTGAACGTAAGTCAATCTTCAAGTAGTAACTAGATCCCTGAAGTTAGTCAAATAAGTCGTCAATTCGAGGGAGAGGGTACCTGTTCTTAATAGTGAGTTTGGTTAACTCTTGGTAGTCGATGCACATTCGAAAAGATCCATCCTTCTTCTTAACAAATAAAACCGGGGCTCCCCAGGGTGAGAAACTTGGTCTTATGAATCCTTTATCTAACAACTCTTGTAATTGATTAGACAACTCTTGCATCTCTGACGGTGCTAGTCGGTACGGGGATCGTGTTACTGGAGCAGCTCCAGGTACCAGGTCAATTCAAAATTCGACCTGTCTTTGCGGTGGAAGTCCTGGTAAGTCCTCGGGAAAGACTTCCGGATAGTCTCGCACGATGGGTATATCCTCGATTCTCTTCTCTTCGGTTCGCTTCTCCACTACGTGTGCCAAGATTGCATGATAGCCCTTTTGTAAGTACTTCCGAGCCTTCATACATGAAATGATCCTTAACGCCGTACCATATTTTTCTCCTTGAATTGATATGGTCTCCTCAATCAGAAGAGGAATGTGAACGATCTTCTCACGACAAACGATTTCCGCTCGGTTTTCCGATAACCAATCCATGCCAATAACAATGTCGAAACTCCCTAGGGTTACAGGTAGAAAATCTATATTAAACATGTGATCCGTCAAACTGAGAGTGCATCCTTGTATGATTTTGTCAGTTTCGATCAACTTACCATCGGCTAACTCTATTGTATACTTAGAAGTCAAATGAGTAGGAGTAATTTCAAGCAATGGACTAAATTCACTAGACACAAAACTTCTATCAGCACCCGTATCGAATAGGATTGATGCATAGAGATTATTTATAAGAAACGTACCCGTAACAATGTTCGGGTCCTGTCGAGCTTCTCCAGCTCCAATCACAAAAGCTTGACCACGTGCGTTATTTCCATTAGTTTGCTTCAAGTTCGGACAATCCTTGCGAAAATGCCGGTAACACCACATTCGAAGCACGCACGATTGTTTCCTATTTTAGGAGCAGGGTTGGGCTTTCGGCAGTCCTTAGTCGCATGACCAAAACCTTTGCAATTCTGGCACATGGAATTCCTATATGCACCTAGGTGATGAAAGTTACACTTGTTGCACTTAGGTAGGTTCCCAGCATACCCACCTTTTGCCTTCTTCTTAGATGGGTCAACAGTGAAAGCCCTAACAACCACTTGTTCGTTTTGGTTTTGGTGCGGAGCATTTCAACCGTGATTGTTGTCCCATTTCCTCTTGTTGTCATAGTTCTTCTCCACGGCCGTCTTCTTCACAAACACTCCCTGACGTACAGCTTGATCAGTCAGGTCATGGGCAATCCTGATAGCCTCTTGGATGGTGGCTGGCTTGGATGAGGTAACCATGCTCTTGATTTGGGGTGCAAGGCCCCAAATGTACCTTTCCACACGCTTGAACTCTAGGTTAACCATGTGAGGGCATAGACGAGCAAGGTCATGAAATCGGGTGGTGTAGCTTGTAACTTCTGTACCCTTCATGGTGTGGTTCTAGAATTCAACCTTAAGTTTTTGCAATTCATTTCGGGGGCAATATTCATCAGTCAGTATTTGTTTTAACTCCTCCCAAGTGATTTGATAGGCAGCGTAATACCCAAAGTTTGGGCATAAGCATTCCACCAAGTGAGCGCTTGACCTTCAAAGGTACAGGTGGTGAATTTCGTCTTATTCTCCTCGACACAGTTACTGAGTCGCTGAACGGACTCCATCTTCTCTATCCAACGGACCAAACCAACAGCTCCTTCATTACCGCGAAAGTTAAATGGTTTACAGTTCAGAAACGTCTTGTAGGAGCAACCTTTGTGGTTGGTATCAGATCCTGTGTTGTAGGTTTAATCATATTAGTAATAATTAAACGTTAGTAATGACCTTTGTATTGCAGGTCTTTAGCTACGCCAGACATTATAATACCTCCTGCGCCACTGGCATTGCCTCCATTTACTTTAGATCCTCCGGCGCTGCGATTCGCCTCGTGATGTGCGATTGCATCCGCCACTCGTTGCGCCACAAGCTGTTCTATAGCCTTTGCTGTCATGGGAGTACCGCTTCCACATTGGTTTTGACGTTCCTCCTTCTTGGTGGCATGTTTCTTCAAATCATAATGATAAGCAAGATAAGACAATATGTAATAATATCAAACACATGTGCACCATAAGTAAACAATCATAACAACCAAGCAACCACGTAATATATAAAAAATAACATAACTTGATAACAAATTGTACGAATTACAAAGTATTTCCAAAGTACATACTCCTACAATAAGTTAAATATCCAATATTACGTGAGCACAACCCGCTCACGATAGGCAATCAATGGAATAAACGAGTGAATGCGCCTGTCTGCACGGCCGCCATGGCCATGAGCATGCACATGGCTGCCAATGCAGTAGTGGACTCCAGGCGCTCTTCCATTCCCAACACTCTTTCTTCAGCCACGATCGCGCGCTGCTCCACCTGGGTAGCTCTCTGCTCTGCCGCATCCACTCTCTGCGTCATGGATGACATGTCCTCCTGTACCCTGGTAAGTCTGCTATGCATCATGTGCAATGCCTGATCATCGAGGTATCTGCCCTCCTCGATCGCTAGTAATCGGCTCTCCACGTCCTCCCTGTCAAAGGTCTCTTAAACTTCTGTGAGTTCAGTACGTAGCTCGTGAGGCAGTTGGTCATGCCTCTCAAATCGTGCCACGAGAAGAGGCACGGTGAGCTCCACTGGCTCCTGAGTAAGGGGAATCGGGTGTAGTGTACACGATGACTCGCCTACCTCGAAGGTGGAGGGAATACCCTCGATGTCTCTCCACTCGTCCAGTCGGCTAGGCATCCACCCCCATAGATGAATGTTGAATCTACGCCTTTTGGGCGTATGCTTGGGCTCAGCAGTACAGTCTCGAATGGGTGTGGCAGGATAGATCGGAACATGAACCCACTTCCTAGGAGTGTGTGCAAGAAGCGCACCCCCAGGGCGAGCCCGATAGTGACGGTAAGAAGGCGGTGGTGCACCCGGACCAAAGATACGGTGAGTGTCTGCAGTCACCGTCTCGGGGCTAGCAACTATTGGGGTGGGGTCAGCAGGCTCGGGGGCGAGGCGGAGGGGGTCAGGGTATGCTAGCGGAGTCGGATCAGAGGGCTAAGGAATCGGGTCAATGGGCTGAGTAATAGGATCAACAGGGTGAGAGGTAGGGTCACTGGGCGGGGGAATGGCCTCGGAGGACTCCGGGTCGGAGTCGATCAGGTCGGCGTCATCCGGGTCGGAGTCGACCGGGTCGGAGTCGACCGGGTTGGTATTGACTGTCTGGGAAGCTGGGTCAGTGGACTCCTAATCTAGGTCAACCATCTCGGTGTCAGCAGGCTGAGGGGTGGGATGTGTGGCCTCAGGAGTGGGATCGACTGGCCGAGGATCAACAGTCACAGGGCGGACCCCAGGGATGGCTCAACAAAGATATGAGACATGGTCAGTGGGACGACCATCGGCAGCTGTGGGCCGATGATACGCACGATTCCCGGGATGAGCTCCTCTGAGAGGTCGGCATGAATCTCAGGTCTAGACGCCCACCAATACGTGCCCGGAGGAGGTGGTGGTAGCTCGGAGAATCGAGCTGAAGGTAATGCCTCTGGGGTGTCAAGTGTAGGGTCAGGAGTAGGTTCAGTGACAGAGATAGCACGTGGTGCAGGGGTCTCAGTTTCAGTGGCATCAGTCGGCTGTATCAGGGCATCAGGAGTAAGAGTCGGGAGGACAGATGTGGATCCTGTAGAAGAGGTCGGGAACATGGGCTCATAATCCTCATCCGAATCAAAAATGTAGATCGGCATCAAGGCTGAAGACATCTCTATGACAAGGAAACACACAAGTGCAATTGATATAAGTTAGGTTAATGTATAAAGTGTTAAAGACATGTAATGAACTACAGTTATAATCTAGGTCTACTAGATGCAACCTAATTCCCTATAATCAATGGCTCTGATACCAATCTGTCACACCCCCAACCACGGCGGTTTCCCGCGGGGCGTGAACGTCATGGAAACCATAGTCATTGATCAACCACTACATGATATAGTAAGCATATGATGCAAATAACTTTAAAAATACATAATTGTTTTTCAGAGTTGAATTGCGAAAGCAGTAGAACTAATGTAATTGTTTTCAAAATATGACAAATACAATAATAAATATCCCAAACAGCATGAATGGACCTAAATGTGATGTGGCCCAAGCTAGCTTAACTTGATGCAAATGTCAAATACCTGAGAAAACATACATGAAATATGTCAACATAAAGTTGGTGATTTCATAGGTTTTAAAGTAATAGTAAATAGTGTAATGGACCATAAGTCTTTCCATGATTTGATTGTCGATCATACAATACTACAATATTATATAAGCACCGCAACCGAAGCTAGACTGTAACTGTAATAAATTGCCCCTACCCATGCCTACCGTAAGCATGGGTGTAAACAGGCTAATAATGCACCCGTTTAGATCTCCAGTCAAGGTTAGGGTAATTAACCCGGGTGAGGGTAGTCAAACCCAATAGTACTATCCATGATTACCTCGCTTTGGTAAATAAACTAACGGTTCGATAACAGTGGACTTCATACGGTAAGTAAACAACTTATATAACATGTGAAATCATTGACAAGTAAATGTGTCTAAGAAAATTAGTAATTTGCATATAATCTCCCCCAAAGGAAAATAAGTGAAAATAGGACCGTGAAACTCACATGTAATGCACGCGTGAATACTAGCAATAGTCTGTACGCATGATTGGTCTAGGAATATCCTAAACAAAATCACAATATATTCATGAGGTCATGATTACTAACCCTAGATGATCATGCATAACTCATCCACAAAGTTAGTTTTGAAAATGTCACTTAACTAGTTAGACACGTCGAGTCGTTAACATTTTATTTAGATTCTTGTCTTCATAGTTATCTTCCTAAAAATACATAATGTATTGAATGTGTTTTATATTAAGTATAATTGTATTATACTTTTCATGTGTATGAGTTTCCTTTTACCATATACCTCCAAAAGTTTACTTTATATAAATATGGGCATTTGACAGAATCAAGAGGATTTTTGGGTCTGGTTGTCGTCCTCTTTTCATGGTACAAAGAAATTTTATAAAATTTGATATTTTTATCACATCTATATCTATGTCTTAGGATTCGAAAAAGGTATATCTTGTAATATGTAACTAAGTTTAAGTGCCTCGAAATGGTTCATGAAGCAACAGATGTCAATGCAGTATTTTTCTGTACATGTCTATGGATTTAACATTTTTGAGGGGTCAAACCCTACATCTACAAATAGAGCCTATGGTACTTTTAAACCTAACAAATTAAGCTAAGTTACCACAGAAGGAAAATATCCATTTGATTACTTTAAGCATAACTTATGCCTTAATCTTTCTGCCCTATCTATTCTGCCAAATATGTAGGTTCAACACTTTAATCATGTTTGTACGTTTTGGATAGGTTATACTCATCTAAAAATTTCAAGGTTGGATGAGTTAAAAACTAGACATCCTAAAGTTAATTTTAGGCTCAATAAAACGGTTCATTTGACCATGTTTAAGTCGAGTTATGGTGTCAAAAACACATAACATGAATCTGCCAGAAAATGTCTTAAATGTTTTGTTACTTTTTAAACTTTGCTAGAGCACTTTTGGATGAGTTAGTGAACGTGAACACATCATGGTGATGTATAGAAGATTAGAAACAAGGTGCTAACCTTAAACAAGTAAGAAGAAAGAGAAGGTAGTCTTGAAATGCAAGGGAAAGAAGACTTGATCCTTTGAACTAAGAACCAAACAAGGAAAAGTGGAGAAGATGTTGTAGGATGCTTGGAAGCTTCAAAAATCAATTGGTCTTCAACAATGGCACTTGAATCACCCAAGATTTGTGAAAAATGAGTTGAAAACAAAATGAAATGGTGGAGGTGGTGTCTTGGCTGAATTTTGAGAGAAAGAAAGAAGAGAATTGAGTGTAGTATGAGTATGGTGGATATGTAAAGTGTATGTCACTACTTATAGTCTTCTCACCTTTTTAAATTTGATACTTCTTTAGATATTGATGCAAATTCACGTTTAAAAGGGAGGAAAAGAGGTTTCAAAGTAGTAATAGAACCAAGCCACTTTAAACACTTCAAAAAGATAATCACCAAAAGGGAAATCCTCAAATTTAGCAAAGTCAACTAATTTGAAAAAGTCTTTTCTTTGCTTTATCTTGGAAAGAGGAAGAATTGATGGGGGTGAGGTGGTGGACGGCTAGGTGATGGTGGAATGGTTTGATTTTTTAACTTTTGAGTAGTATTGCGTATTTGGGTAGTATTTGTTGTAAAATTGGTATTTTTACATATGTTCATACTTTTACTCTTTACTTATTAAAATACACTAAAATTTTATAAGTAATTGTATAATATCATATCATTTAATATTTATAGTATGTTAATGATACATCATGTATTGAGTAGTTGCGTTAAAAGGATTCATTCCGTGTAAAATATCAATTTACGCGATTAGGTGTATTTATAAATTTGAGTTTTTCCAATGTATTTAATTTGGAATCTAAAATGCTTTGAAACAATGGAATCTAAAATACTTTAAAACACCTTAAAGTATTTATTAATACACATGTATTAATTATCACCAACGTTCGTGTGTGTGCCGGTTGTATCGCGTGTAAAAATGGTAATTACACCGAATCACCGATCCATGAAATGTAATGCATGAAATTTTGCAATGCATAGAACGACTTCAATAATTGGAATTCAATTGAAAATCAAGTATTATAGGTGTAATTATAACCAAGTCAAGGTCGGATAATGACCTGAAATTGCCGGTTGTCACATTTAGGGTATATAAATTCAAAAGGTCACGGTTAGGGCTAACCGTGACCTTCAAGTCGGGTGTAGGACCTAACTGTCATGGTGAGCCCTAATCGTGACCATTAGGTTTCAGATACTCCTCGTGATCGGTTGCAATTATTGGATGTGTAATTAATGGGGGAAATTGGTGTGCTGCGGTTGGGCAGTTAGGGTTTTTGGAGGTGTATATGTCACAGTTTTGCCAAACCGTGACATACTAGTAATCATACTATTTTATCATACGTTTAACCTAATCATAACATACGTGTAACATCCCGCATTTTTATTAATGAAAAGTTAATAAACAATTAAGTTCGATACGATGTTAATTCCGGCAATTATAATAATAATAATAATAATAATAATAATAATGATAATAGTAATAATTATGATAATAAAAATAAAAGTTATTATTAAAAACCTAAACTCTAAAAAGTTTGGGTTAAAAATGTAAAGATTGAAACTTGTTTCAAGAAGTTTCAACATGAAATAATAAATCTTTCAAACCTCAGGGACCATATGTGTAATTTTTTTTAAATCACACCCACCCCCACCGTCGACCCTTTTCCCCCCTCTCCGGTCGCCGCCGGCGACAACTCCGGCGAGATCCAAAAGTCCAAATTACCACGGTTTGACTCGGTTGAAACCTCCCGACACTTTCAAGTGCAAGATTCGAACCTAGGCCCACAATTAATCGAAAAATCCGGAGTGCTATCTTTACAAAATCCACTCGACCGAAAGTTCGGCCGACCACCACTATGAAAATGCACTGAACAATAATAATAATCAAAATTAGTGGTGCACTAACAAAAGGTTAATCGATTATCATGTTCCACTGAATTCAATTTTGTATAAAACGTGCACAAACACCTCATTCAAACGCCACCCTTACCCGCGACCTGCAACTCAATCGAAGGGCCTGTTCGGAGCAACATTTGTTGAAATTGATAGAGGGCTATTGATCATAATCATGTGGGGAAGCTTACTGTGCAATCAATTTGATTAACATCATCGTTTGGGCATCGAACTAGTGATACACGATCGCGACCTGTTCTTGGTGCCTTCTTCATCAAATCTAATCAAATTCTGGTAATTGAACACACCTATACACTCGTTTCATGATAGGGAACAAAATCCCTATGTTTAATTCCATTAACACTTTCAAATCGATGGTCAATTGATCAAGAATCGAAACTAGGGTTCTTGATTTGGGGGAAAGGATCACGGGTGTGTTTAAAATTAAAAGGAACCAAGGAATACCGCGGCTGCGGCCTTGGTTCAGCGGTTCCCTGTCCACTGGCACTCCGAGAGGTCCCGGGTTCGAACCCGGGCAACCTCTTTTATTTTTTTAAGGGCTTTCTGGACTTTTAAAAATTACAGAAAAATTATAAAAATTATAAAAATAATTTTTATAAATCTTGTTTATATTTTTGAGCATTAAATAATTTTCTAAAATATATTAAAGTTTACCAAATTATTTACAAATATGATTTATTCTATAAAATATACTTTAAACGAGCGGTTTAGAATAATATTTTTGTAATTATTCTTTGTTAATAATTCGGGCTTAATTATATGATGAACACCATCGTTACATCAAAAATTCATTTCTAAAAACACTTAATAATTCGTTAAATGGATTAAAAGTATGAAATTTATTTTATAAATTTAATTACTTAAACAAAACACATAACTCTATCAAAATCTTAATCCATATTCGAACGTTAATTATATTATAAACTCGTAAATAATAACTAACATTAACTATGTTCATACTAAACGAAGCACATGTTAACTGAAATTCTAATCGTCGTGCGAACATTATTTCTTTGCAACGCAATCAAGGTGAGTTTCACGGCCCCTTTTTACTTTCTTTCCTTCTGGGGGAGAAAACATGCAAAACAGATTTACTTAAATGGTTGTAGTATTATTGATATCACTTGTTACGTTAGTGCAAACACACAACATGTCCTGACACACTCGAACCGTTAGTAATGGGATTAGCGAGGTAATTTTGAGTAGTACTACTGGGTTTGACAAACCCCGCCCGGGCTAGTCGTGCTAGCTTGATTGGAGGTCAAACGGGTGCTTGATTGACCTAACATTTGTCATTGTCTGATGAGACGTGACAGGGATACAACAAACACATATAGGACGTAAACAGTCAGCTTCGGTTCGAAACGCTAAGTAACATGATTATAGGCTAGCTACCTATCGATATGCTTTAATTACTAAACCATTCAGACAGTCGAACAGTTATAAACAGTTGAACAATTACAGACAGTCGAACAGTTACAAACAGTCGAACAGTTACAAACAGTCGAACAGTTACGAACAGTCGAACAGTTACGAACAGTCGAACAGTTACAAACAGTCGAACAGTTACAGACAGTCGAACAGTTACAAACATTTTTATGTGTGATAAAACCTGTGAACTCACCAACTTTATTTTGACACACTTTAGCATGTTTTCTCAGGTAACAGGAACGCGTAATCTCATGATGCATGATTAAGGAACGCACTCACGACATGCATTCATCAGATCCATTTATGATGCATTAAATATTGTTTCAATTTAACATTTCAGACTTTCAGTATTGTTTACATTTCGTTATTCGCTTCCGCACTGTTATTCATTTCTTTTATGTTACTCTGATTTAAGTCAAATGTATATTTTTAAACTCATATAGTGTCGTTTGATATGACCGTGTCTGAGATCCTGGTATGTCACACGCCTAACGGTAAAACCCCGTTTGTGGAAATTGAGGGTGTGACAATACGAGTTTGTGTTTTGTGTTTATTATTAATTTATCATATTACAAGTATTTTTTTTATTATTAATGTGACGGTTTTGTGTTTAATTTATTTTTATCAAATTACGAGTTTGTAAAAATCGGTTGTTATTATACAGTTACAATACAAGTTGTTTCATACATATACAATTAACATTATCAATATTACAAATATAAAAAACAAACAAACAAACACAACCAAACAAACACAATCAAATATAAAAGCCATCTTAACTAAAACTACATGTATAAATACAACGAGTTTATACATACAAAAAGAAATAAAATACAAACAAAATATCTATCTAATCTATCATGTTTGCATCACTGCCCTGACCTGACCCGCCCCGCGCCAGAGGTGCTAGCACCATCATGGCCTAACCGCCTGGGTGGCGGGGACAACAACGACGTACCGGAGGCGGCATAGTCTGTGACCATGTGCTGGATGACCCAGTCCATCATATCCTCCAACCTCGTGACCCTGGATCGCGTGTCCTGAAGCATATCTATAATGTGAGCAGGCAATCACACGGCATGGTGCACGCGCTGAGGATGTTGGGGTGGGTCCTGGTCGTGCGGCGGAGGAATGGGCTGATCCTCCCCTCCACCAACCGGCTCGTGAGCAACCTGAACCTGGACCTCAACCCCCTCCAACTCGGGTGGGTCCACCAACGGCTCGGGCACCCATGCCAAAAGCTCATAATATCTAGTAAGCAGGTGCCACGTGTCGTCAGGGAACCTCCGAACGATCCTCATCCCAGTGGCGGTGGACCGGTTCACCACGCGCACAGGAATCAGAGGTAGTGGAGCTGGGACATGGCATGCGCGTACCCCAGGCCCTGAGCGATCCACGAGACGATGTTGCCGCCCACCAACGCCCCTCGCGCCTGCCTATGATAATAACTTGCAAAGTAATCCGCAAGAGCATGCACGAGGTGGCAGTGTCGGTGTGTGAGTACATACCTGAGTGTCACACCCTCAAATTTCCACAAACGGGGTATTACCGTTAGGCGTGTGACTTCCAGGATCTCAGCCACTAGTTACACCAAACGACACGTTAATTGTAAAACATAATTCATTATTGAAGTTTAATATTACCAAAGACCAAGTTTTTAAAGTAAACATAACAGAAGTTGCGGAAGCATAGTAAATCTTAATTGTTTAAATGGCGCAACACGCGCAAACCGAATAAATGAAAGTTACTGAAAAATATTAAATAAGCCACGTGAGATAATAAATTCATGAGTGAATGCTCCTAATCGTGCGCCTCTTATGAACCTGAAAGAAACATGCTAAAGTGTCAACACAAGGTTGGTGAGTTCATAGGTTTTGATAAACAGAACATAAAGTAAACCGATACAGTAAACAAAGTAATATCAGTAGGTAGCTAGTCTACTAAACCAGTTACTCAGTGTATGAAGTTCGAACCGAAGCTGACAATCGAAACTGAACGCCTCGGCTGTGAATACCAGGTCACAGCAACAGAACTTAGGTCAATTAAACACCCGTTTGACGAACGTTGTGCTAGCGCGACTAGCCCGGGTGGGGTTTGTCAAACCCAGTAGATCTACTCAAAATTGCCTCGCTATACTACATACATTAACGGTTCGAGAGTGAGGACTTAAGTGGTATCACACTAGTAAACTGGTGATATTACAATAATACTGATCAATGAAAATGAAATTGTTTCCACGTTTCTACTTGCGTAGTAACGGACCGAAGGGCAAAGTATACGAACATAGTATCATGTATATGCAGTATCACAACAATCCAATGTAATGTAACGTTTATGAAAACAGCAAGTTTCTCTCCCCCGAAAAATAGTATAAAGTAAAAGTGGGGCTGTAAACTCACCTTGGATCGATGTAATGTATATGAACAAGAACTTCAAAGAATTGGGCAATGCACGATCAAACACGTTCAATACCTATTATTGTTTGTAATGGAGTCTTTAATATAATACGAATATATTTGGTAAGGTTTGGGTCGATTTGATTTAACACGTGGCACACACACAATTAGATGTATATATATGTTACAATATTTTTATAGATTTGTATTAATAAATAATTATCAATAAGCATTAAGTTTTACCAAATAATTATTTACATTTTGATTTCACTTAAAGGGTTTCATATATGTATTTAAATATTTTTAGAATTAAATATAAAAATGATATGGTTAAATTATATAATTTATAATTATCCAAGAATATTTACAAATAAGGATAATCACATTTATAGTATTTTGATTAATAATAAGGTATTAATATATTTTACAAGAAATAACCCACAATTTCATTTGTAAATAATTTGTGAATTTATAAAATATATTAATCTATATTTATATATAATGTTTATTTTATAGAAATAACTATTTATAATGTTTATGTATAATTTCTATGATTTTTATGATTATTGCATAGTTATACACGATTTAGAATTTATTTTACAAAAATAAGTATTTGTAATACTTTTAAATAATATTTTATAAAATTTTATTAAAGTTTTTTTTTAAATAAAATAAATTTACAGGAAACTGTTTTGTAAGATTTAAAATAAGGGAAACTTATAAAATTTATTTTTATAATTTTTAGGAATTTTTCCATATTTTTAAAGTATTTTAAAAAGCTTAAAAAAAATAAAACAAATAAAAAGAGGTTGCCCGGGGTCGAACCCGGGTCCTCTCCCTGCCCACACACACACCGAACCAGTGAACCAAGGACCTTAGCCGCGTTATGATCTGATTTCAAAATCTTTTAAACACTTTAACCTTGTTTCCCCCAAATCCGATGAACCCTAATTCGAATTTGAGCCAAATTGAGCACCAAATTGATGTTGTTAATCGAATTGATGTTGGGGCTTTTGTTCCCCAACCAAAATCGAGTATGTGTGTATGATTAATTACCTGTTTTGAAACCTAGATCGATTTGAACGAGTTAGAAACAAGCCGCGGCAGAGGTGGTGATCGATGGTTGATCAAAACTTGATGGAATTCAAATTAAACTTGTGGACAGCTTCGTGTGACAATAACAAGTGAAAGCCCTCATTCAATTTCGATTAATGATGCACAGAATATGGAGTTCGACCAAGTTGCAGGTCGATGGTGAAGGTGGTGATCGAATTCTATGATGGGGTTCGTTTTATACTGATTTGGTTTCGGTGGAAGATTAGAAACGTCAAAAGGATTATGAATATGCGATTTCTTTTGATTATTAAAGTGTTAAGTGCTCGATAATGGTTAAGCTTTCGGCCGATAGTGTGTTAGGTGATAAACGCATTCAATCGATTGTAATATTCAAATCAAAGTGGTGGAACAGGTTCGATTTTTGTCTACGAATCTTTTGGGACCGGTCTCATATTTTATCATCGAGTTTTGAATGGTTTTTGGGGTCGCCGGAGGGCCGCCGGCGGTCGGCCGGAACAGTGGCCGGAATCGAAGGGGTAACAGTGGACCGGGGGTTGGTTTTCAAAAATTACACATTTGGTCCCTGGGGTTTCCATAAGTTATTATTTTATGTAAAAACTTTTAAAACAAGTTTTAAAAATTGCAAAACTACCCCCTTAAACTTTATTATTATTATTTATTATCATTATTATCATCATCATTATTATTATTATTATTATTATTATTATTATTATTATTATTATTATTATTATTATTATTATTAATCTTACTAAATAATAAAATGGATTAATTTGCGATAGTATTAACCGAAAAAAAAATTCGGGTTGTCACATTATCCCCTTGTTGAAGAAATTTTCGTCCCGAAAATTAGAATACACGCGTTAACGAACTACTAGCAAGCAAGCTGGTCAGTGAGTAAGCTGATTAGTTATCTAGGACATAGGCAAAATAGGGTCTCCGGGAGTTTCTGAACAAACCGTAAGGTTTCGTGAGAGCTATTTCTTGCTCACGGTGTAGATACGATGACTTATACTGACTACAACGTTACCACCCGACCAAATTCACCGGACTTAGCATGCACGACAAATTACAATTACGTGTGCACCCGTAATGATAATTTGCTTTGCATGATCACTCCGGTTCCTCCTGTCAGGCTAACATGTCTTGTCAGGTACAGTGGTCATCAACGATAGGAGTACCTAATATGTAGGTGTTATACCGGGGTCTATCAATCAAGTATTCGAAAGGACCAGTAAGGTTCAGGAATCGTTGAAACGCCAAAGTAATTTGACTCATTTGTCTTAGAGGCTTGTGTATTGACCATAGTTTATCACTCATCCCAGAAATCCCCAGGTAAGCATACCAGGTCTCGCAATGAGATATATGCGATATGCTTGCCTTAGCCCGAGGGCCTTTTGCCAGGAAATCCAGAATACAGGTGTCTATGTGTCACACAAATCATTAAGAACATTTAAGCGATGTCAAATGCACACAAACTCTCCCGTGACTCACAGCAACTTGGAGCCACCATCCCGGTAGCCATATGCTCACAGGGATATGTTAAAGCAAAAGTTTTCAGGTAATTAAAAGTTTGGGAAACCTTGTAAGTAACCCTTTTCCCGTGACTCACAGCAACTCGGAGTCACCATCCCTGTAGTCGTAAGCTCACAGGGATATGTTAAAGCAAAAGTTTTCAGGTTACTCGTAAGTAATCCTTCCCGTGACTCACCGCAACTTGGAGTCACCATCCCTGTAGTCGTAAGCTCACAGGGATATGTTAAAGCAAAAGTTTTCAGGTTACTCGTAAGTAATCCTTCCCGTGACTCACCGTAACTCGGAGTCACCATCCCTGTAGTCGTACACTTACAGGAAGACACCAAAGCAAACAGTTCTCAAGCAGATAAAAACCAGTAAGGCATGCAAACAAAACCAGCTAACAAAACTAAACGTGTCTATATGCGTGTAACTAAGGCAACGGCTATAGTCTAAATGCAATGCAAATGAGATGCAATGTCAATTTAGTTCGCTATAACCAATGGCTCTGATACCAATCTGTCACACCCTCAAATTTCCACAAACGGGGTATTACCGTTAGGCGTGTGACTTCCAGGATCTCAGCCACTAGTTACACCAAACGACACGTTAATTGTAAAACATAATTCATTTTTGAAGTTTAATATTACCAAAGACCAAGTTTTTAAAGTAAACATAACAGAAGTTGCGGAAGCATAGTAAATCTTAATTGTTTAAATGGCGCAACACGCGCAAACCGAATAAATGAAAGTTACTGAAAAATATTAAATAAGCCACGTGAGATAATAAATGCATGAGTGAATGCTCCTAATCGTGCGCGTCTTGTGAACCTGAAAGAAACATGCTAAAGTGTCAACACAAGGTTGGTGAGTTCACAGGTTTTGATAAACAGAACATAAAGTAAACCGATACAGTAAACAAAGTAATATCAGTAGGTAGCTAGTCTACTAAACCAGTTACTCAGTGTATGAAGTTCGAACCGAAGCTGACAATCGAAACTGAACGCCTCGGCTGTGAATACCAGGTCACAGCAACAGAACTTAGGTCAATTAAACACCCGTTTGACGAACGTTGTGCTAGCGCGACTAGCCCGGGTGGGGTTTGTCAAACCCAGTAGATCTACTCAAAATTGCCTCGCTATACTACATACATTAACGGTTCGAGAGTGAGGACTTAAGTGGTATCACACTAGTAAACTGGTGATATTACAATAATACTGATCAATGAAAATGAAATTGTTTCCACGTTTCTACTTGCATAGTAACGGACCGAAGGGCAAAGTATACGAACATAGTATCATGTATATGCAGTATCACAACAATCCAATGTAATGTAACGTTTATGAAAACAGCATGTTTCTCTCCCCCGAAAAATAGTATAAAGTAAAAGTGGGGCTGTAAACTCACCTTGGATCGATGTAATGTATATGAACAAGAACTTCAAAGAATTGGGCAATGCACGATCAAACACGTTCAATACCTATTATTGTTTGTAATGGAGTCTTTAATATAATACGAATATATTTGGTAAGGTTTGGGTCGATTTGATTTAACACGTGGCACACACACAATTAGATGTATATATATGTTACAATATTTTTATAGATTTGTATTAATAAATAATTATCAATAAGCATTAAGTTTTACCAAATAATTATTTACATTTTGATTTCACTTAAAGGGTTTCATATATGTATTTAAATATTTTTAGAATTAAATATAAAAATGATATGGTTAAATTATATAATTTATAATTATCCAAGAATATTTACAAATAAGGATAATAACATTTATAGTATTTTGATTAATAATAAGGTATTAATATATTTTACAAGAAATAACCCACAATTTCATTTGTAAATAATTTGTGAATTTATAAAATATATTAATCTATATTTATATATAATGTTTATTTTATAGAAATAACTATTTATAATGTTTATGTATAATTTCTATGATTTTTATGATTATTGCATAGTTATACACGATTTAGAATTTATTTTACAAAAATAAGTATTTGTAATACTTTTAAATAATATTTTATAAAATTTTATTAAAGTTTTTTTTAAATAAAATAAATTTACAGGAAACTGTTTTGTAAGATTTAAAATAAGGGAAACTGTTTTGTAAACTTATAAACCAAGAATGTTTTTTACTAGAATTCTCATATAAAAGAACTCTGTCAAAAGCTTTGATATAATCCCAATAGTTGTAACTAATAGGATTTTTAGATTCAAGAAATATGATTTCCCTTGTCCTTAGAGGTGATGTCCCCCAAGTTTCAACAGATATAATCTGTTTAATTACAATTTTACTGAAACTGATGGCTTTATTAGCCCCAGTATAATGCGTTATTTCACACGATTCTTTCTTGAGGATTTCCTCATAGAATATTGGAGACTTATATGTCTTAGCAGGATATAATCCTTTATCAAGATATCAATTGGTTATTAACCAAGGATTATCTTTCCATTTTTTATCTTTATTTTCCAAAAGAAGTATGACTTCTTTGTTTGGGTTATGAACCCATTCATCATCATCACTTTCATCAGTGGTGACTTGGGCATATGATGCCTTGCCTTGAGGATTATTTTCCTTTGAGGCTTTGAAGGCTATATAATCCTTCCATGTCTCTTCATCGATTATGTTCGATGATGACGCACCTGTCGATGCATTAAAAGCTATAAACTTTTTGTTCCCAAACTGGGAGATAACTCTTTCACCTCTTCCCCGATGAGAGGAAGATCTTCCACTACCTCTGCCGCGTTCCCAAGGAATCATGGCTGAAATTAAGCATAAGAAATTATTAATCTCTTTGCTTCTAATTCCTGGATTTTTCTCCTGACTTCATTAAGTCTTATCTGCAAGAGATTTAAAACATGTTTCTTTGCCTCTCTGGACAAATTAATCACATTTCTAGTTTCTTGCATTCTATTTAAAGTCATTTTTTCTATTAATAAAAATTCATTTCTAGCTTCAAGAATTTCTTGAATAGCATTTCCTAAAGGTCCTTTATTATGACTCATTATGCACTAGAAATTATAGCCATTTTGGCTTCAAGCTCTTTTATATTTTTTTCAAAATATTTCTTCTCTGATTCAAGTATTTTAAATTCTTTGAATCTGTTATCAATTTGTAAAGGACTAAGAAAGCCATTTTTCCTTTCTTCAATATAATTTTCTTTTTTAACTTGAAGTTGGATTTCCCTAATTTGTTTATTAAGGATATTAATATATTTTAAATATGCCAATTTGAAATATGTTATTCCAATCGTTCCTTCAAAAATTTTTAGTTCGTGAGGGGTCTTTTCATTGTAAATACTCCCTGGTAAGAAAATCAGGTAAACTGTTAGCAGTTCCCTTTTTATAAATTATTTCAAAATCAAATGGCGCCAAACGTGACTGCCACCTTGCAAACATTTGCTTAGAAACATCATGTTTGAAATCTTTATTAAACATATATTTTGCCGCTTGACAATCTGTTCGTGTAACGAACTTTTTGTTATATAAATCATCTTAAAATTTTAAACACATTTGACTATTGCTAAAATTTCTTTCGTAATAGTAGCATAATTCTTTTGGCTATTATTCCATTTACCTGAATGGAATCTAACAAGATATTCTTGCTTACTTTCTGGAGATTTTTGTTTCAAAATTCCTCCATAGCCTATCTTAAAGGCATCAGTCTCAACAATTTTATCCATCTTGGGATTTGCTATCATTAAGCAAGGAAGGTTTTTAACCTTTTGTTTTATTTTTTTAACTGCTCTAGTATGATCTAGAGACCACGGTTTGGGATTCTTTTTTAATCTTTCATATAAAATTGCAGTATCTTCTGTTAAATTTTTATAATACGGAAGAATATAATTTAGACTTCCAAGAAACCTTTGAAGTTGAGTTTTATCTTGTATTTCATCAGGAAATTTTGATGCAAACTCTATGCTTCTATTAATTGGAATTATATTTCCTTGATCAATATTATGACCTAAAAATCTTATATTTGTTTGGAAAAACATCATTTTGGGTCTAGATATAGCTAAACAATTTTTCAGAATTATTTCTTTGAATATATTCAAATGTTTAAAATGAGTTTCAATATCCTTAGAAAATACTAGGATATCATCAATGTAAACAATTATAAATTCACTATATGGTATGAAAATATCATTCTTTATGTTTTGAAATTCTGAAGGTGCATTCTTCAGACCAAATGGCATTACATTCCATTCGTAATGTCCTATAGGTACTGTAAAAGCAGTTTGGTACCTATCCTTTTCTTCGATTTGGATTTGCCAGTATCCTGACTTTAAATCGAATTTTGAAAATATATTTGCATCATGCAATTTATCTATTTAATCTTTTTATTTGTTATAGGGTACCTAATCCATTTTAAGACTTTGTTAAGAGGTTTATAATTATTACCAACCTTGGTACACCTCTTTCTTGTTCTGAATGTTTATTAACATAAAATGCAGTACATGACCACGGAGACTTAGAAACTCTGATTAAATTTTTGTCTAAGAGTGATTTTATTTCTTTCTTACATAATTCCATATATTCAGAATTCATTTGGCATGGCCTTGCTTTAGTCGGTATTTGACTTTCTTTAAAATCATTTTCGTATGGGAGAGAAACAATATGTTTCTTTCTTTCCCAAAAGGCATTAGGATGATCATTACATATTTGTAAAGTAAATTGATGTTCAATTAACTTAATTTTTTCTTGTAATTTATTTTTACTTAATCTTTCTTGTATATTAAAGAAAATATTTCTTTTTGTAAATATTCAATTTGATTTATTTTTGCTTTTAGTAATTCCTCTTTAACATTATTTAATGTTCTTGTCAAGGGAGTACTTATAAATGAAAATTTTATTTCTTTTTCTTGATATGTACCAGTTATTCCAGTACGATCTATTTTTCTTATGGGGAAAATCTTATCAAGAAATGGGCTGCCAAGTATTACCTGGTTTGCTAAATTTTTTACTAGTACAAAACTAGTATCTATACAAATATTTTCTTGACATATGAATGCCTTAGGTATTTTATAATTTACCTCGAGTTTTCCTTTACCAGCATGACTTAGACTATGTGAAGTCTTATGGTAATATTTACAGGTACTAATCCTTCATGTATGCAATTCAAATCTGCACCGCTATCTATTAGCACAGTAGCTTCTATAAAGAAATCTTGTCCTATGAGAAGCTTGATTTTCGTATGCCATTTTTGTGAAGTTATTATTTCCATAATATTTTTTAAATAAGATTCTGATTCCTCTTCTTATTGAGTAATAATCATTTTCCCTATTTCTAGGCCTATAATCCTTTTTTCTAATTCTTTATCATTTTATTGTAGTAATTTTACTTCTCTTTTTAAATTATCAATTTCTTGTTTTAATTCTTGAATATCAAGAGGTTTTTTACCCTTATTTCTTTGGTTTAATTGATTTTTTAATTCAGCCAAAGAGAAAGGTTTTAGTTCTGAAGAAGTAGGAATCTCTTCTTCTTGGTTCTTAAAATGTGAAGAGATTATTTTCTCTTTTATTTGTGGATTATCTATAAGTTTTAATAAATCTAAAATTTCATTAGTTATTACATTTACTTCCATATCTTGGAATTGTGAAATAATCTGATAGATATCATCTTCTTTTATTTCTGGATTACAACATTCCTTGTTGCAATTATTATTACAGCATTTTTCTTCCTCAGATGAAGAATAAAGACTTTCACATTCTAAATTGTTTAAATCCTTATCTTCAGAAGAAGATTGCTCAAATCTTGCTCAGAATATAATTCTGACTCTGTTTCTAATAATATCTTAGATATTTGATTTGTCAAATCTTCATCTTCTAGCTTATTAAGCTTTTTCTTAACCCAGCAAGTTCTTGCTTTGTGACTTATTTTGCCACATTTTCTACAAATTAACTTAGGCTTATATAAAGCTCTGTTTTCCTTATTTTTTTCAATTCTTTTGAATTTTCTATCTTCCCTTTTCTTTTTCCTTTTCTTATGTTTATAGGGATTAGATTTTTTTAATTTTAATGACTTAGAAGTACTAGGCTTTCCTTCTAAACCAAATTGTTCGCAAAATTGACCTAATTACCTCTTTTCATTTAAAGAGTGTTTCTTAATTTGATGGTTTAATCTTATTTCATTGCATAGATTTAAACCTTCTTGCATGCATATACCTATTAATTTCCCATAGGTATATTTATCATAATCTATGTTACTTCCTCCTTTCCTAAGGTTATTCCTTATTCTTTCTGCAAATAAACGAGGAAGTCCATCTATGAACTTAGATTTCCAAAGAGAGCTATTACTCTCTGGGAGTTCCATAACTCTTGTTAAGAATGTATCCTTATACCATCTAAAAGATGTAAGTGTTTTACACTTAAGGTTTTGTAATAAAGACCTAATATTTTTTGAATTGTCAGACCATCTTCCTGTAAAATATTCTATAATATTAACTATTAACGTATAAACAGAATTGTTTTCTTCAATTCCATCCTCCTCTTTCATACTATTGAGGATCTTTCTCCTATCTTCCTCGGATAGGTAATTATCCCACCAGCCTTTTAGCTGTCCAGTAAAACCTGATATGATCATGTGAGCTATTGTCCTAGTCGAATTTCTATTTTTCTGACAAATTGTGCTATACATTAGCATCCTATGGACTGTCTTATATATTTGGGATTCAGTTTGACCATCTATGTTCCATTCATAGATATTTTTTCCATTATATGAGTTATTTACTACATATTGTTCTTCTTCTATAAGAATATCCTGTGGTGATGGCCTAGGATAATAATACATTCTTTGTGTTGGCTTATCAGTAAACTTTGATGACATTTTTGATATTTCATCATTTATCTTTTGTTTATAATTTTCTTCATTAATACTTTCTTCAAATTCAGTTAAAGTATTAATCTTTAGATTCTTAATTACTTATTGAATCATTTAATGTTTGAAGAATATTTTCTTCAGATTTTGTTTTGAAATCTGTTACCTTGGGTGGTAATTGTATGCTTGGAGTAGCACTATATTCTTTGCTATTATTAATAACAATATTTTGTTTCTCTTTGAAATGTGATAATATTTTATCAATTTTTTTAGCAATATCCTGTAATTGTTCACCTATTATTATAAGGTATAGATTTGTATAATTTTGTGATTTTATTAAATTATTTATGTGAGAAATTGTTACTGACAAGGTATCACCTTCTAGTAATTTTTGAAAAGCTTGATAATATCTTTCCTCACCTTGTTTTTCTATTTTAAAACCAGTTGTGGGAGGGAAAACTTGAGTACTTATTGTACCATTTATATTATATTGTCTTTCTATTATTGAAATTATACTTTGAGTATATTTTTCAATAAACCATTGCTAGATTCAGGAAAACGATGGACCAACTGGAAATTTTATGTGACACTCGTCACTTTCAGGTCCGTTAATTAACTTAAAAGTTCGTTAACTCTCCTCACACATTTATTATTTTTCGTAATCTAATTGTGGTTTTAATCGAATTGTTCGTATACTTGTTCGTGTTAACTTTAAAATAATAATAATAATAATAATAATAATAATAACAATAATAATAATAATAATAATAGTGCAGGGGGTAATTGTGTAGTTTTGAAACTTTAAAAATAAGTTTTTTTAACATAAAATGTTAACACTGAAAACCACAGGGACCATTTGTGTAATTTTACAAAACCCAACCCCCCGCCCACGGTTCCCCTTCGTTTTCCGGCCACACTGTTCCGGCGGCTCTCCGGCCACCTCAAAACACCAAGATTCGATCAATTATTGATCTTAAACCGCCCCACATCGCTTCGAGAATATGTTTCGAATCTAACACTTTAATCATATCAGCTTTACAACTCACGAGAGCAGATAACCGATCCACTTTATTTTCCCGATCGGTTCCAACTCACAAACCCACTTAAACGACAATGATAATTAAATTAAATCAACCTACTCCAACTTTATCTATTTTTAAATCGAATACAACAAACAATTCCATCTGAAACAATCATGAATACCGAATTCGATCCCTATAAAAACCGCGACCTATAACTCTATTGAACACCACCCTCCGGCCTTCATAACTTGCAATAAACATAGGGCTTTTGATCATTAGCACCATTAGAAGCTACCTGTGCGATTAATTTGATTATCATCATCAATTGCTCACTATTCGAATTCAACCTCGGTCGTGGCTTGTTCATTGAGTGTTCATCATCAATCTATCATCAATTACTGGTAATCAAACACTCTTTTGATTCGTTATTACATGGGGAATCAAAGCCCCATGCTTATTTCAGTAATCGGTATTTTTTGAGGATCAATTTGATCCTAAATCGTTCTAGGGTTCTTGTGTTTTGGGGGAAACTCTTGTGAATCTGTTTAAAAATAAATGGAACTGTGTCCTCTTACGGCTGGATGCCTTGGTTCACTGGTTAAGAGTGTGTGTGGCAGGCTTGAGGTCCCGGGTTCGAACCCGGGGACCCTTAATTATTTTTTAATGTCTTTTTGAGCTTTTAAAAAATATACAAAAATTCCTAAAAATTATAAAAATAACTTTTATAAACTTCCTTTATTCTAAAAATTATTTAACTATTTTTTGGAAATTTATTTCTTGTAACATTTTAATAAATTTATATATCATATTATTAACAAATGATATAATTAGTTTATTTAAGTAAAAATAAACTATAAACAGTTGAAATCATGAAATTATTATTATTACTTGTATTTTTAATATATATATGTGGGAATATAATACTAGGTATTATATAACGTATATAATGCGGATATTTAGATAACCAACACCGTAACCGAGTCGTGAAACGCGAAACCGTACGATCACATTATTGGTATTTAATATTAATTGAATATTAAATGAAACACAGGTTAACCAAAACCTTAACTGTTGCTCGGGCATTATTTCTCTGCTGTGCAATCAAGGTGAGTTTTCACGACCCCATTTTACTTTCTTTCCTTTTTGGGGGAGAAAACATGCAAACACTATTTTTGTTATGGTTGCCAGTATTATTGATATCGCCTATTATGTTAGTGGGAAACGCATTTGAAAGTCCTTACAGTATCAAACCGTTAGTAACGTGATTAGCGAGGTAATTTTGAGTAGTACTACTGGGTCTGACAAACCCCGCCCGGGCTAGTCGCGCTAGCTTGATTGGAGATCGAACGGGTGCTGTTGATACATGTGTACCTAGATTCTGAGCTGAATGTAATATCTTTGTAATGTCTTGATTATATGTAATTGAATATTGATTAATGAAATACATTTAGTTGTTTATATTATAATGTTTATATATTTCATTAATGGGTTGTGTAATGACTAATTATATATAGGTTTGTGGTTGTTTGAATTGGTATGCATAATGTTGTAATGATTAACACATTCAAACTTAACATGATGAAGTTATCATGCGAATGGGCCATGCCAATGGACCATACGCATGAATAATTTCATGCGAATGGCTCAGTCATACGACTGAACCATGAGACTGGATCAGTCGGAAGACTGAAGCATGAGATTGAACCAGTCGTATGATTGAAGGCTCAGTCGTGCGTATGGATCAACCGCATAGCTCAATCGCACGACTGAACCATGCGAATGGTTCAGTCACCCGAATGAGAAACCCTTACCTATAAATACCACCTAGTTCATGGAAAAACACAACACTTCGAATATTCATAACCCTAGTCGACCCAGAGCGCCCTGTTCGTCAATTCCAACTTCACAGAACGTTCCTGATCATTGCTAATCAATTCTTAACGTTTTATAATCGTTAGTTTTGATCCGGATTACGTTCTCCTTGATTGGATCGCCAATCAAATAGGATTCCGCACTATTTGATCCGGTATAACGAAGAATCAGTTAGTACTCCGTACGTACACGGTCCTAACAAGTGGTATCAGAGCCATAGGCTCTTGATTCTTCGTTGATTCAATCGTTTTTGTGAAAAAGTCTACGTTTTTTAGCGAAAAGATCCGTTCTTTCTGCTCAAAAATCGATTTTTACGTGTGCATGTTCTGGAAAATCAATCTTTTTCGAGTTTCAGCCGTCTAGGATGCAAAAACTTGCGTTTTAGGTCAAAGTGTGTGAAAAATCACGTTTTCAGCCGACCCAGTCGCACGATTATCTCAATCGTACGACTGAATCCCAATCGTACATTCAATCACCCGATTGAGTCAGTCGTATAGCCAGTCGCCCGATTGAGTCAATCGTCAACTCCAGTCGCCCAGCTGAGTCGTTCGGTCAGTTCAGTCGCCCAGTTTCAGTCAGTCGCCTGTTCAATCGCACGGTTGAGTTCAATCGCATCCCAGTCGCATTAACAGTCTGTTTTTCAAGTTTAAGTCAACATTCATCATGGACTCAGAAAATTATGCCATGTCAGCTGGAAAGGACTCAAGGATCCAAAATCTACTGCTTCTGGAGAATGAGATTGGTAATCACAATAAGCCGCCTAAGCTTCTATCCATTGATGAGTTCCCGCAGTGGAAGCAAAGGTTTGAGATTCATCTCAATGGCGTGGATACTAATCTATGGAATTCTATTGAGACTGGTTACACCATGCCAGTTGGTGCTCATGGTTTGCCATTAACATTGAGTGGAATGACGGATGCTCAAAAGACTGCCTATAATGCTGAAAAGAAGGCTTATGCTATGCTCACCCAGTCAATTCCTAAAGAGATCTTCCATCAGTACTCGGATCAGAAATAGAGTAAAAAATTCTGGAAAGCTCTCGAGAAAAGGTATGAAGGGAGCTCAATTCTGAAATCCTTGAAGGCCAAAGCTCTCAAAAAGGAGTTTGACAATTTCTCTGCTATTGGGAACGAGAGCTTAGACGATATCATGGACCGCTTCTATCATCTAATGAGTGAACTTCACACTCATGGGGTTACAACGTCTAAAGCCAGTTTAGCTGAAGGTCTTCCAGAAAAATGGGATTCATTTATTTCCGCCTTGAGACACAATTCAGTTCTCGAGACTTTGGATATAAATGACTTTATTATGAAACTGCGAGAGGAAGAGGTCAGACATAAGTATAAGGCGAAGAAGGATGCATATGCTCAGGATCCAACTCTTTACAATGTGACTCCAACTCTAATTGCAAAGTCTTCCAATGCTCCTCTGCAGACTGCATTTGTTTCTAATACATCTGGTCAAAGCTCATCGTCTGGGGGTGAGTCATCTGTTTCATCAGGGGTTCAACACAGTATTACTGAAGCTCACTCGACGAAGTTAATAACTGAGAACCTGGGTAAAGTCACTGTAGAAGTGGCCAAGGAACACATGGACCTACTTGCTGCAGTGGTTCATTCCTATGATGGTTTGATTGCAGGGAAGATAGGAAACTGCCACTTGGCTGATGAAGACTATGAGCAGGTGGATGAAAATGAGTTTGAGAGAATGGATATTATGTGGGCTCTCGCAAGTGTTGTGCGACGAGCAAAGAAGTTTGTGAAGAAGACAGGGCAGAACCTCGTGGCTACAAAAGATACTACTTTTGGGTTTGACAAGTCCAAAGTCACGTGTTTCAACTGCGGGGAGAAAGGACATTTCAAGAGGGAATGTGTAAAGCCTAAGAAGACTGGAAACGGAAATCCTTTCTCCTCTTTCAATAGACAAGATAAAGATAAGAAGCCAGTTCCAACAGGAAGTGACTCCAAGGCATTGGTAGCACAGGGTGATGAAGGACAGGACTGGTCCTTCCGGTTCTTATCTGATGGTGAAGCCAACATAGCATCTGTCGAGGATCTGAATGAAGACTCAGCAAGTGAGGGGGAGAACTCAGCTGAGCCTGACAATGCTGAATTGGATGATGGCATAGCTGATGTTGATCAGCTTGTGGAGAATGAACTGAATGCTGCGTCTGAAGCACAATCTGAATCCCAAAATGCTTTCATGGCTGGAACATCTACATCGGCACAGGTAGAATCAAAGGATGAATTATTTACTAAACATGCTTGTGTTGAATGTGAAAAATTTAGGGAAAGCATTGACCTGAAGTTTGCTAGGTTATTAGATCATAATGATAACTTAGTAAATGATTTAAAATTGTGCACTGAAGCAAACAGAATCTTAAAACAGAATGAAAACAGTTATAAAGAAAAGATTGATGCTTTAAAGAAACAATTAAAAGAAACTGAAGTTGTTGCCTTTAACCAAGAAAATGATATCAAGTTTTATTTAAAGACAATAGAAGAAACTAAGAAGGAACGAGCGGTTTTACAAGTTGAAAACGAGTCTTTGCAACAAAGACTCCACAGTCTAGCTAGTTCCTCACATATTTTGAAAAACTTGGTTAAAGAACGCAACAACGGGGAGGGGTTGGGTTATAAAGTAGTGCCACCACCACATGAGTCCTTTTTAAACATCAAACAACGTCCAATTAATGATAACCCCATCAAGGATCACGTGGTGACAACTCCTCTAGTCAGTGATCCAGATATAGCAGTTACCACTGCCTCTTCGGTTCCTGACCAGACAAGTTCTGGATCAAGCACTACAAGCACACAAATCACTGGTAAACGAGTGGAAGAGAATGTTCAAGCATCTCTTGGGTTGGGTAAAAAGTCAATTTCCACACAACCTAAGATTTCCAAAATCACTCAAGCTAAACGAGTGAAACAAGATATTCACCAATTTCCAAGACAAAACTTAAATCATGTTAAACAAGTTAAATTTGTCAAAGGAGGTGAAAATCTTAAAAATGAAAATAAAAAGAAAGAATCTGAGATTTATTCACCGCCCCACAAGAGATCTCCTAGCCCTGATGAATGGAGATCCTGCTATACTTGTGGTCAGCGGGGTCATATTTCGACTAATTGTCCTCGCTATCAGACACCAAGAACTAAGGTTGAGCTTCATGACAAAGTCAAAGTAGATTCAAAACAGCGTTCTAAGACTCCAGTGAGATCGAAAACACCTGTTAGGTCTAAAACACCTTCTAGGTCTTTTCCGTCTCCACCTCGCCAAAGGCAAAACAGACAAGTCCCCGACAAGTCCGTGATGCCAGAGGTAAAACCTGTTTCTGAATCTAAACCATATGCTCAAACCATAAATCAGTCTAAGGTTTACCACAAACAATCCTTTCACAGTGATGGTTTATGGAAAGCCAAGACAACTGGTGTGTCTGAAAGCAAGGACAATCTGAAAGTTGAGATTCCACCCACTGATAAAGGACAGTGGGTCGAATTCATGATGGTTGATTCCTCTGGGAAACCCAAGCCAGTCAAGGCTTGGGTCCCCCTCCTTAACTGATGATTTTCTCATATGTGCAGGTTGTCCGCTATAGTGCGTCTACAAATACATGGATCGTCGATAGCGGAGCTTCCAGGCACATGACGGGAAACAAGTCTCTCCTTTTAAATGTCAAACAAATTAAAGGGGGACACGTTTCATTTGCTGGTAATAAAGGAGGATACATTACCGCTCAGGGCGAAGTAGGTAATGACAAGGTAAGGTTCGATAAAGTGAACTTTGTTCAGCAGTTAGAAAACAATCTGCTTTCTGTGTCTCAGATTTGCGACAAGGGATTCAAAGTCACGTTTGATAATCGCAAATGCTACATTCTGAAGAAAGAAATGGATATTCCAGAGGAGCAGGTATTAATGTCAGCATCTAGATATAATGACTTGTATGTTCTAGATATGTCTAATGCTTCTACTAGTTCTTCTACTGTTCAATGTTTCTTATCTAAAGCAACAGAGAAGGACTCCATTTCATGGCACAGAAGAATGGGACACATTAATCATAGGAAGATGAATCACCTGATTCATAACAACCTAGTTGATGGAGTTCTTGTCAAGAACTTCAAGCTTCCTGATTTTTGTGTCTCATGCAAGAAAGGAAAGCAAACCAGGAAATCTCACAAGACCAAGAATGTCCATTCTATTAAGATACCCCTAGAGCTACTGCACATGGATCTTTTCGGTCCAGTTAGCACGAAGAGTATCGCTGGAGACTGGTACTGCTTCGTAGTCACCGATGACTACTCACGATTCTCGTGGGTGATGTTTCTGAAAGCTAAGTCAGAAACATTTGAGTCATTCAAAGTGCTTTTCACCACTCTGGAGTGACTTTACAAGCTTAAAGTGAGAAAGATTCGCTCAGATAATGGAACCGAGTTCAAGAATCAGTGGATGGATGCATTCTGCAAAGAAAAGGGAATTGTTCATCAATTCACCTCTGCATACACACCACAGATGAATGGAGTTGCTGAGCGAAAGAACAGGAGTCTGATCGAGACAGCCAGGACTATGTTGGCAGACTCAAAACTGCCAGTACAGTTCTGGAACGAGGCTGTAGCCAACGCCTGCTACACACTTAATCGTGTGTCAGTAGTGAAGAGGCACGGGAAGACTTGCTATGAGTTGCTACAGAAGCGTAAGCCAAACCTGGAGTATCTGGAACCTTTCGGTGCTCCTTGTACTCTTTTGAAGAAAACTCAAGAAGGCAAGTTCAATGAAAAGGCAGATCAGGGGATCTTTCTGGGATACAGTATACCCGACAAACGAGTTTACAACAACTCTACTGGTCAGGTAGAAGTATGGTGCAACGTTGATGTTCAACGTTTCACTATCCCCCCTGCTGGAAAGGGTCCATCGTCATTATTCGACTACGATGGCTTTTTCAAATCATTCAATCTTCCTTAGATAGTTTCAGATGATGATATTGCTACTCAGATGATGCTCGATGTTCTCAACTCACCGAATCTGGACACTAGCAATACCACTCCTGCAAATGGGTCATCGGGATCTGCCTTAGCCGATCAGACCGATAGTGAGGACTCCTCAGAGGATGAAGAAGCAACTGAACCAGCTCAGTCACCTAATGTTGATCAAGAAGGGAGCTATTTAGCTGTTTCACCTGCATCTGGAAACACAGACACTGAACCTCCAGTCACGACTATGGACTCTGAAGTTGTCGTTCCTACAACTCCTTTGACTAGGATCAGTACAAGTCATCCGCCAGATGCTATCATTGGTGATCTCCACTCCGGCGTGCAGACTAGAAGTCGATTGTACACTGCTGACTATGCTGAAGTAATGGAAAAGGGCTACGTGAATGATGGAGCTTACAGGTGTTTTGTCTCTCAAATTGAACCCAAACACGTAAGTGATGCCCTTAAGGATGAAGCATGGGTCAATGCTATGCAAGAGGAGTTACTACAGTTCAAGAAACTTGGAGTATGGACTCTTGTTGACCGACCCAAAGGCGTTAAGGTAATTGGTACCAAATGGGTACTAAAGTGCAAGAAGGATGACCAGGGGTTGTTATCAGAAACAAGGCACGGTTGGTTGTTTAAGGCTTCAGACAAGTCGAAGGAATCGACTACAATGAAGTCTTTGCTCCCGTAGCTAGAATGGAAGCAATTCATATCTTTCTAGCCTACGCCTCTTACATGAAGATCAAAGTTTATCAACTAGATGTTAAGAGTGCATTCTTGCATGGGGAAATCCGTGAAGAAGTATATGTAAGTCAACTCGAAGGATTCGAAGATCCTTATCATCGGGACAGAGTCTACAAGTTAGACAAGGCTCTGTATGGGCTACATCAGGCTCCTCGAGCTTGGTATGAAAAGCTCTCCACCCATCTGCTGAAACATGGCTTTCGCAGGGGTGTGATTGACTGTACATTATTCATCAAAGAGAAGGATGGTGATCTGCTTTTGGTACAGATTTATGTGGATGACATAATCTTCGGCTCACGAAACGAAGGGTTATGTAAAGAGTTTGAATCTGTGATGAAGGCTGAGTTTGAGATGAGTGCCATGGGAGAAATGAAGTTCTTCCTAGGATTACAGGTGGACCAAACACCTACCGGCATCTTTTTGCATCAAACTAAGTATGTCGGTGACATTCTTAGTCGATTTGATATGGAAAATGTCACTGCAGCCGGTACCCCTCTCGCCACAAATCACGATGTGGCTCCTGATGAGAATGGGGATTTGGTGGATGCCACCATGTATCGTGGGATGATCGGATCTCTCATGTACCTCACTGCCTCTCGTCCAGATAACATGTATGCCACATGTTTATGTTCCCGATATCAGGCAAAACCTAAAGTCAATCATCTGATTGGAGTCAAGAGGATTTTTCATTATCGGAAGGGTACTCCAACACTGGGGTTATGGTATCCTCATGATGATGACTTTGAGCTAACGGCGTATAGTGACTCGGATTACGAAGGCTGCAAAATGAATTACAAGTCTACGTCAGCAGGATGTCAATTTTTCGGGAGAAGATTGGTAACTTGGCACTGCAAGAAGCAGACATCAGTTGCTCTGTCTACCTGTGAAGCTGAATACGTTGCCGCCGCCAGCTGCTGCTCTCAAATCATTTGGATTCAACAGCAAATGCGAGATTACGGTTTGCGTTTCACTTCTACTCCTATCTATGTTGATAATTCTACTGCAATTGCAGTAACTAAAAATCCGGTTCAACATCCTAAGACTAAACACATCGGCATTAAATATCATTTCATACGCGATTGCTATGAAAAACAATTGATTGATGTGATTAAAATTAACACGGATTTTCAGCGCGCTGACCTCTACACCAAACCTTTTGATAAACCAAGATTTTTCTATCTGCTAGAGGTCAACGGGGTTAAAAAGAAAAGTGATGTTATATTAGAAGAAACCGATACATAGTCCGACACCGTCTTTCTTTATTTTTTCGTCTTTTATTTTATTTTATTTTTTAATTTCCTTGCTGTTATAAAAATCCAAAAACACAAAAAGATTTTCTGTTTTAGTATTTTAGGGGGAGATTAGGTTTAAAAAAAAGAAAAAAAAGGAGGGGAAGGTGAGTAAAGCTGAAAAGGCAAAGACAACAAAACAGGAAATGTGACTCGACAAAAAATTGGAAGATGATAGTACACAGGCATCGAGTTATTTGGAACAACAAAATGATGTTGAGATCAAAAATGTTAATTAACTTACTGAAAATGTAAAAATCAGAGAAGTCTAAGTCTAACAAAATGGGAAAATGATAGTACGTTTGATTGTTACTGTAATTACACGGAGAAAGTTGATCTAGGGAGGTGCTAGTTCATTATATGATATGTCAGTAGATTCAACACAATAGACAAGTAGATGTCATTGGTAAACTTAATCTAAACTAAATGGTTCAATCAACTGTGGGTTCCCATCTTATCACTGGTTAACACAATCAGCTCTTCCGATAAGGGTTAACGAGCAAATAAATGCCACCAAAGGTGTGCAAATGACCACAAAAAGAGCAAAGCACGGAAAAATTGAATACTAGCGTAATCAAGCTGATAGCTTATGTTGTTGGTGCGCTATGTGCAAAAGAAAATAAGAAATGCTCTAACAAGGAGATAGGTTATGTGCCTCTCTGCTGTGCGATGGCACTGACCTGAGGATAAGCATAACCTACATATTCTAGACTTCATTGTTGTTTGCCGCCTCTCTGCTGTGCAATGGCACTGACCTGAGGATTGGCTTCTCTTTGAAAGATCTAAGAATAGTCTCTTCTTGCAAAAATGCCTAAAGACCGCTCGAAAGTCCTTTAAGGAATGTTGATTACCATATAAGTGTGGGATACACAAATGTTGTTTGAAATAATATAACATAATTCATTACCAATGTATGTCAAAAGTCTGTGTATGAATTTAAGTGGACAAGTATACTGACAATTGTCTTGACTACACCGACTGAAGTTGATGATCAAAGTGTGTTACGTATCATATCAAAAATGATTCCCAGTTAGTACTTAGAAGTCTTAGATCAGAACAAACTGTGATATGTCCTCATGAAAAACGAAATCAACTCATAATGTTCCAAGTAATGGTGTATATGCCTGTCTGATTCCAAATGAGTCTGTTCCTGATATAATGTCAATGCTGATAGGCTACACAAACCTGCCCTAACAAAAATCACAAAAAGATGTTCATTTTTGTTCGTAGTTTAAATTTTATTTATTGGTTAGTATTAGTGTGTAAATGTCGGACTGTGTGTGTATGGTTATCTGTTAACGTCACTAAACGAGCTAAATGTTTATTTAAAAATTGTTTCTGAAAGGATAAAAATATCACGTCTGAGGTGATAAGTTGGTTAAATGGATCACGTCTGAGGTGATCGGGTGGTTAAATGGATCACGTCTGAGGTGATCGGGTGGTTAAATGGATCACGTCTGAGGTGATCGGGTGGTTAAATGGATCATGTCTGAGATGATCAATGGCACATAATGTTCTATCAATTGGTTAAGAAATCTAAGGGTCGGTCCATAACTTGACAATTATATTAAAACATACTTTTACTTATTTAAAAGTATCCTTTCATTCATGCGTTCATACATCATACGTACACATAGATAATAATTATTATTATCTTCATCATTCGTTATTCATCATTGTCTTTAACTTCTCGTATGGATTCTGTCAGGCTTTACCCACTTCATAGCACTCGGCTATGATTACTGTGGTCGAATGACAAGAATCCCGTTCATACTTACTTGCACACATTGAAAGGTGAATTGTACCAATACCATATGCTACACCCCGAACGTTATTAGCTACCGGGCCGAAGTCAACATGTGAACAACAAAACGTATGCCACAGTACTAGAGGTGAGCGGTAGAGGTACCATGACCATGGTCAATCACATAGAAGGACCAATCGCGTTATTCAATGTTTGCAAGACATAATTCGTTCGTTCATTAATGCATGTATTCATCATCATTCATTCATTCGTTCATTCGTTAATACATGCATTCATCCTCTTTCGTTACATCTTTTCTTGCACATTGGATATCTTTTGTACCACTACCATCTGCTATACCCCGAACGTTGTTAGCTACCGGGCCGAAGTCATTAAATGAACAGCAAAACGTATGCCACGGTACTAGAGGTAAGCGGTAGGGATACCATACATATGGTCAATCACTAAGAAGGACCCGTTAAACTTATCCAATGTTTGCAAGACGTCTTTCGTTCGTTCGTTCATTTATTAATGCATGTATTCATCATCATTTAATCATTCGTTCATTCATTAGTACATGCATTCGTCATCGTGTTCCTCTTTCGTTATCTTTCACTTTACGTTACATAATACTTTGTTCGTTCGTTCATTATTACGTAAAGTCATAGAAAGATATTCATGCGATATTATAAGGAACACACACATCATACATACATCATCATCATCATCATACATACATCGTCATCATCATCATCATACATACATCGTCATCATCATCATCATACATACATCGTCATCATCATCATCATACATAACCTCGTACATACATAGCCTACATCATCAATCATCACTAGGCACTTACTGTGTGTCATCCTGGTGCAGTAGCACTAACTGTCCCTCCAAGACCGTGGGAACTCATACTAAGACCTTACATAACATGTCGAGTCCACAATCATACCTTAGACGTATAACACCACATTATACCCAAATGGGTCATACATACATACGTCAGTAAACAAGTTTATATGTGTTCCAGCCCTAAAAAATCATTTAAAATCAGTAAATGCGGGGTCCTAGAAACTCACCTGTGCTTGACAAGCAGCCTCTCAATCAAGCCTTTAAGACGCGGGTAACACTACACTGCCTGCAGATAAGTTAACACTCAAAAGAGTTAATTTCTGCCTAATTTCGCCACTAATTTCGCAGGTAGTTTCGCCCGTAATTTCGCCGGGGCGAATTAGCAGTTTCGCTGCTAATTTCGCTGGGCAGCAATCCGCCAGTTTCGCTGGACAGATTCGCTACCTCAAGCGCCCAACTTTCGTTGGAATTCCCTAGTTTCGCAATATCTAAGGTCAACTTGGACATTGGCATAGTCGTCAGCGAAACCATAGTTTCGCTCAGGTGAATATATAGTTTCGCTGAAGCGAAACTGTAACTTCGCTGCAGGTTCCTCCAGTTTCGCTGGACGAACTTACAGTTTCGCTGGACGAGACCTTAATTTCGCAGAACGAGCTGAAATTTACGAATCAGCTCGTTTTAGCTCAAAAATCCAATCCTTTCCACCCAAACCCTTGCATTATCATCCAGGAAGCTATATCTAAGCTTCTTACACTTTTTATTACCCTAAAACGTGTGTTTTGGGCGATTTTTGCCACTAGAAACCCCAAAAACCCCAAACTCGGGTTTTTCACCAAATGTGGTAATTTAGATGCGTTTCTTACCTTGATTCTTGTAGTTTTGGAGTCCACAAACACTAGCCTTCGATTCTTGACCACCCGAGCTTCGATCCGGCACTTTCTCTCTCTACACTTTCTCTCTCTAGAATGGCGTTTGAGTGAAAATGAGAGTTGCTCAGCTGATCCATCTATTTATATGCCAGGCGTCCCCGGGACCCCAAACTCGTTAAACTCATGACCCGGAGGGTTAACTCGGTGTAATACCCGCAACCACTCTATATTCATTAAATGGTTTTCATCCGAGCCCATCACTATCATCCGACTCGATCAGAAAATTTTCCGGGCGTTACACATGTTTCACCCCAAAGTGTGAAAATATGAAAAAGGGGTATAGAAATACTCACATGATGTATGTATATAAGATGATCACAAGAATTAAACGATATTTCAACGTATTCCTTTACAAGGCACCTAAACATATGTAATACAAGATTAAGGTTTAAATTTAATATTAACGTTCTTAACGAGAACTAGGGTTTCTATAGGATTGTGGGGGGTTTTTGACAAGTAATTAACTTTATATGATGGAATTATTTATATTTTGATTAAATGAAAAGAATTATAATATGTAAGTGTTTTTAATATATAAAAGTAATTAGACATAATAATTGATAAGGTTTCTATGTGCAATGTAAATAAATCTTTATAATATTTTAAAATAAAACTTTATTTAATAATGATCACAATAACGTATAGACCAACGGTAACTTGTTATTCTAAACTATCAATTAAAGTACATTTTATAAGAAAATAACCTAAAATAACATTCGTAAATAGTTTGTGAAAATATATATAGTTTCTACTATTTTCATGATTAATACATAACTAAATATAGTGTCCACTAATAATTTAATCATTTAATTTATTATTTAAAGTCCATGTTTATAAAAATATTTATTTATAACAGTTGTAAATAATATTTTGAATAACAATTGTTAAGGTTTTTAAATAAATAAAACTACAGAAAATAATTAGATAGCTTTTAAAATAAATAAAGTTTATAAAATCCATTTTTATAATTTTTAGTAATTTTTTTATATATTTTTAAAGGCTAAAAGGCTTAAAAAAATGTGTTGAGGGTGCCCGGGTTCGAACACGGGACCTCAAGGATGGGGAAGTAGTGTCCCGACCAATGAACCAAGGCCTCAGCCGCGTTAGGTTTCTGTTTTAAATTCTTAAAATATTAACAACAAGGAACCCTCAAATCCAATGAACCCTAGAATGTTCTTGGATCAAATTGGACATCAATTCGATTCTATTACTAGTTAGGTTCATAGGGCTTTTATTCCCCATGCTAAGACGAGTTCATTCTTGTGATTAATTACCCGAATTGAAGACAGATTGGTGATGAACAATCGAAGAACAATCGCGGCTCTGACAAAACTGGTTCAAGTTGAAAATGATGACAATAATCAAATCCATGTTACAGAAAGCTTCCAACGATCTTAGTGAGCAAAAGCCCTCTAACAATATCAGGTTTTGAAGCTCGATCGATTGTGAACACGTTAGTTGCAGGTCGACGATGAAGATGATGGTGGAACTCGATGGTTAGGTTTGTTTCAGGTGCAATTGAGTTCGACAAAAGCTTTAGATTAGTTTAACGTTCGATTAGGATCTATTTAATTTGATTATTATTGGGTTTAAATGATTGAATGGCTCGATTGTTGAATGCGACAGTTGCTCGGGTCATTCGAGTTCATAACCGTTGTTTAAATGCGATTAAAGTTCTTAGACGGTTTCGAATTGTGCTAACGAACCGATTGGATCAATTTGGGTTTGGAATTCGAATACAAACGGGGTGTTTCGAAGTTGCCGGAGCTCGGCCGGAGAGTGGCCGGAGCTCCCGCCGGTTTTGCGGGGTAAGGGGGAGAAATTGGTTTGGGTTTTTGTGATTTTACATATGCAGTCCCTGTAGTTTTCAAGGTTATCATTTTATGTAAAATCTTTTATTTAAAGTTTCTAAATTTACATAAATGACCCATAGACTTATTTAACTTTAAATTTTTTATTATCTTACAACTTATTAATTATTTAACTTTCATAGGTTAGTATTTCTATTATTATACATATATATATATATATATATATATATATATATATATATATATATATATATACTTGTTTTATTAAAGAATACAATTCAAGGAGCAACCAAAATAATCCTCATGGTTTTATAAATGACCTAAACAGTCCTTACAAGAACATAACAGAGTTAACTTTAATTAACAAAAATCCAAAAGGTTACAGTCTCCCCAACTTTTAAGAATTTCGTCCCGAAATTAAGAATGAAACTCAAACAAACAGGAGACTTATGATGAAAGTGTACCAACGGACAATGGTTAGCGTTTGAATACGGGTGAGATGCTTCACTTTGCAATTTATGGAATTTTACACGATGCATCCGAATTTGAACTCTTCCAATGGAATACGAAAGTTATCAGCAAGCTAAATCTTTGAGATTTGACACATGAAAAATTGGAAAATGATGATGAGTTCCTGAGGTATATTGGACTTATAAGTCATACTACTCTCAACATCTAGAATGAAATTATGTAATAAGGTGATGTTTTGAAATCAATGAATAAATCCCGTAATTGTATGAAAGTTCGACTGATGGAATTTAAGAATCCCAAGTGCCATTATATGTAATGAAACAAGCTTAACACATATCTAGTGAACATGTATTGTTCCATCGGTCAAACCGTCGGATCAAAATGATACGATATGCTAAGATTTTGAGTTGGGTTCCCAAAGATGATTAGAGACATTGCTAATACTAGAAGGTGAATCGGTCATCAGAATTAATGATCGATGTTTAACGACACACCACGATGACCGACTATTAGAGGTAGGTACGAAGTCAATTTCTCGACTTGTTATCTCATATGAGTCAACCTGAAATGCGCGTAACTAGTCAATCAGTCAATAATGCACCAAGTGTCATTATTGCATTCTTAATTATGGGTAAGAAATGGAACAAAGATGTCATTCATGATCGGATCAGAATTTAAATAATTCAAAATATCGATGATAAGTACGATCACAAATAGCTTTCCAGGTACGGTTTGCACAGGAGGTTTATCAACTCGTGAACATAACCGTACATCGATATATGCAGAAAGGCATGTCATAACTTTATAACGACCTTGTCTTGTACGAAGGATCATTTTAGGAGTGTTATCATCGTGCAATTAAGTGTTGATGATAACCCGTAGAAAAATTGATAAGTAAGAAGTAAAAGGTTCCATAAAACTAGATCAAACGACAATTTGAAACATAACAGCGTGAGAAGAGAAATCGATTTAAAATCTAGATGTTCCAGGCTTGGAACTAGGGTTACCCTAAAGTCACAACGACCCCTTTTGAGTTCAAGATTCATGCTTTAGCTTGACTGGCTGGAACACCATCGTCGATAAATAAGATAACGGTGTTCACCCTTCAAATTATTACAAGTTTCTTGTCAATTGAAGTCTTAAAACCTTGGTAAGTTTGAGATCAAGAAATAGAAATAGTCACCAAGATGTGGTTATCACTCCTAGCTTGTTGGTGTATTTCCTAAGATATGACTCTTAACTACCAAGCGAGAGCTTGATCTCAACTTTTTGTTAAGGATCCACAAGAATAAAATGAGGTAACTTACCATTAAGGTAAAGATAATCACTCCTATCTTAACAGTGAAGTTTTATAGAAACAAAATATAGCAACATGAAAGGCTTCATCAAAGTACAGGATTCACTCCTACTTTGATGAGGTCATTTCATTTGAGGAAAATACCATTCATAAAATTTTAACCGGGTGAAATTATCATCAAGGTATGGATTTCACGCCTATCTTGATGATTGAATTTCATAATAACAAGAAAACAATCAAGAATTGACCTTTGTCACCAAAGTACGGGATTCAATCCTATTTCGGTGAGGTCATTTCTTTCGTGAAATACGAATTCCAAAGGGAAATGATTGAAATATGTCCTCAAAATAAGGAAGTCACCCCGATTCAGAGAACGAGATTTCATAAAACACACAATAGAAAAATTGAAAACCAACATCAAGATTTGAAATTTTACTCCTATTTCAAGGAGTTAATTCCATTGGTATGATACGAGTTCACAAGAACAAGAAGAAGAAATGGTCATCAAGGTAAGAAATTCACTCCTGTCTTGATGATGCAATTTCATAAGAACAATAATGACGAATGGAAAATCATCACCAAAGTAAGGGAGTCACCCCTGTTTTGATGAAATAGAATCATTTAGGAGATACAAGTGTCCTTAGTCATAAGTTGACTTGCGGACTCTTGCATTGCCTACAATGCATAACGGTTAGAAGATCTTACAAAACACGACTTAGCAAACGAGAAGTATATCGGTTAGAAATTTAGAAACTTCAAATTACATCAATATAACATTAATAGGAAAAGAAAATCATGTTTGCTAGGGTTAAGGTTAAAGTTTGGGATAACAGAGTTAATTGTGATAGGTTCTCAAATCTTGAATGGTTTAAGTCAGGAAACAAGATCAATGACGAAAATGATTCAACACAACAATGAGATGTAAACGTTCGGTTCCAAATAAAAGGGATTTGCGTTGATTTCTCAAAGCGTTACGTCAACCATAACTTTACGGAAGACACGCGTACCTATAAGCGAAAACCCATCTCATGAGCTTCAGGTCAGATAGACATATTCAACCGACAAATCAGGTTTATGTGTATACCTTGCCTAGACAAGGTATCTCGAGATGCAGGTATTCCACCTTTCGGCATTGCATGATTTAAGTTATGGGACACACTTTAAGGACATTTGAGAACCCTAAGTAAGAATTTTAATTTTTAAAAACCATTCGGTTTAGACGACCAATATCTTTGGATATATTAAGTTCCATGTACATGTTGGTCAAACTATAAAGATAATTACATAAGGCGCACAACGTATAACAATGTTTGAACATAGAAATTGAGGAGTGTAACGAGTTCAATATTAACGAGAACATTTTGTAAGATAGGCATGAGAAGATATTGGAGTTTCGGTGATAAACCAGTCCAAAGAATCGAGGATTTTTGATATTTTAAATACAAACCGGAATGTTCCATTTGGTAATACATTACCATTTGGAAATGTTGACACGTCAAGGTAAATTGACCCATTTGCCTTAGAAACTTGTGTATGTTAACCATAGTTTATCACTCATCCCAGAAATCCCCAGGTAAGCATAACTGGTCTCGCAATGAGATTTATACGATATGCTTGCCTTAGCCCGAAGGCCTTTTGCAAGGAAATCCAGAATACATGTGTCTATGGTCACACAAATTTCTTAGGTTCATGAAATCAAAACCTTGATGAGATTTTCATAGATTAGACATAGAGTCTAAGGAATTAAACCCACGATAATAAGTGTAGATTCCACATGTCGTCAAGGATAAATTTAAGAAGGTTCATTCGTCGGGGAGAATCAAAGAGTCAAAGTTAAGTTTAGGGAGACAAGTAACCAAGTGTATTTAATTATAAGGCACACCTATCGAAGGGCATCAAGTTGCATAAAAGGCATCCCTAAATAGATAGCATCATGTGACATGCAATAATAAGTATACACAAGATTATAAGGATTTTCCTATGAGGTTCACGCATAGCCTATAGTCTAGGTCACCATTTCTAATAACCTAAATCTTTATAGTTATGGGATCTGATACCAATCTGTCACACCCCAACCTTGACGGCGAAAACATCGAGATGTGAGAGTTAAGATCGTTCACAGCCACATAACGCTATTATTAAATTCAAATATATTATTCATAAGTTTCAAAGGTAACATTACAAACGTAAGTCCTAAATAAAGAAATTGACAAGCATAATAAGAAATATAACAAGCTCATTCATTTATTTAACTAGGTCCATTCCTATGTGTTAACAAGCTTTAAAAGTGGCAATCAAACTTGAGTGTTTCCTGAAACATGTTAAAAATAAAAGGTCAACAATGATGTTGGTGAGATTTCTATAGTTTTCAATACATAAGTATTTAAAAGATGGCAATTCATGTTGTAAGTTAAAGAACAAAGTAACTAGGGATGTAAGACAGAATGCACAATCAAACCTTGACAAAGTTTTACAAGTCTCAAACGTTAAAAGGATATACGATTAGCTAAGTGTACTTGGATTAACCAAGCTGGCTTGTCAGGCCCATAGATCTATGACGTCGCTAGGCTAGCAATAGTTAATGATTGTACATATATTCGACATTACATGATAGCTACAAGGTTCAACTAACCACAACACACAAGTAAATTACCATAAGTTTACAAGAATCAAACGTTTATAAGTGCAATGATTATAACGTAACATGTTTCACCCCAAAGTGTGAAAATATGAAAAAGGGGTATAGAAATACTCACATGATGTATGTATATAAGATGATAACAAGAATTAAATGATATTCCAACGTATTTCTTTACAAGACACCTAAACATATGTAATACAAGATTAAGGTTTAAATTTAAGATTAACGTTCTTAACGAGAACTAGGGTTTCTATAGGATTGTGGGGTTTTTGACAAATAATTAACTTTATATGATGGAATCATTTATATTTTGATTAAATGAAAAGTATTATAATATGTAAGTGTTTTTAATATATAAAAGTAATTAGGCATAATAATTGATAAGGTTTCTATGTGCAATGTAAATAAATCTTTATAATATTTTAAAATAAAACTTTATTTAATAATGATCACAATAACGTATATACCAACGGTAACTTGTTATTCTAAACTATCAATTAAAGTACATTTTATAAGAAAATAACCTAAAATAACATTCGTAAATAGTTTATGAAAATATTTATAGTTTCTACTATTTTCATGATTAATACATAACTAAATATAGTGTCCACTAATAATTTAATGATTTAATTTATTATTTAAAGTCCATGTTTATAAAAATATCTATTTATAACAATTGTAAATAATATTTTGTATAACAATTGTTAAGGTTTTTAAATAAATAAAACTACAGAAAATAATTAGATAGCTTTTAAAATAAATAAAGTTTATAAAATCCATTTTTATAATTTTTAGGAATTTTTTTATATATTTTTAAAGGCTAAAAGGCTTAAAAAAATGTGTTGAGGGTGCCCGGGTTCGAACCCGGGACCTCAAGGATGGGGAAGTAGTGTCTCGACCAATGAACCAAGGCCTCAACCGCGTTAGGTTTCTGTTTTAAATTCTTAAAAATATTAACAACAAGGAACCCCCAAATCCAATGAACCCTAGAATGTTCATGGATCAAATTGGACATCAATTCGATTCTATTACTATTTAGGTTCATGGGGCTTTTATTCCCCATGCTAAGACGAGTTCATTCATGTGATTAATTACCCGAATTGAAGACGGATTGGTGATGAACAATCGAAGAACAATCGCGGCTCTGACAAAACTGGTTCAAGTTGAAAATGATGACAATAATCAAATCCATGTTACAAAAAGCTTCCAATCGATGGTGAACACGTTAGTTGCAAGTCGATGATGAAGATGATGGTGGAACTCGATGGTTAGGTTTGTTTCAAGTGCAATTGAGTTCGACAAAAGCTTTAGATTAGTTTAACGTTCGATTAGGATCTATTTAATTTGATTATTATTGGGTTTAAATGATTGAACGGCTCGATTGTTGAATGCGACGGTTACTCGGGTCATTCGAGTTCATAACCGTTGTTTAAACGCGATTAAAGTTCTTAGACGGTTTCGAATCGTGCTCACGAACCGATTGGATCAATTTGGGTTTGGAATTCGAATGAAAATGGGGTGTTTCGAAGCTGCCGGAGCTCGGCTGGAGAGTGGCCGGAGCTCCCGCCGGTTTTGCGGGTAAGGGGGAGAAATTGGTTTGGGTTTTTGTGATTTACATATGCAGTCCCTGTACTTTTTAAGGTTATCATTTTACGTAAAATCTTTTATTTAAAGTTTCTAAATTTACATAAATGACCCATGGACTTATTTAACTTTAAATTTTTTATTATCTTACAACTTATTAATTATTAATTATTTAACTTTCATAGGTTAGTATTTCTATTATTATACATATATATATATATATATATATATATATATATATATATATATTTAACTTGTTTTATTAAAGAATACAATTCAAGGAGCAACCAAAAATAATCCTCATAGTTTTATAAATGACCTACACAGTCCTTACAAGAACATAACAGAGTTAATTTTAATTAACAAAAATCCAAAAGGTTACAGTGGTGGTGGCTATGGTGCAAAGGAGGCGGCGGTGACGGTGGAGCAGCGACGGTGGTAGAGTAGTGGTTATGGAGCAGTGGCGGTTGTAGAGGCTTGCGACGGTGGTGGAGGCGGCGGATATGGCGTTGGGGGAGTGGGGTGGGGCCGGTCGACGGTGGAGCCGGCAGTTATGGCCGTGGGGGATTGTGGTGGGGTCGACTTGCGGCGATGCAGAAGTTGAGAGGGGTGCGCAGGTGGGGGTGGGGGTGTGGGGTTGAGGGTTGTAAATGGTGAAACATATTTTATTCCCGACTTAAAAACTGTGGTGGTTTTTTGCGGCGATAAGTCTCCGCAATAAACCAATTGCGATGAAAGTGTTTAATTATTTACATATTTATTAAAATTTTAAAAAACTATTTTGCGACGACATATCGCCGTAAAAAAGTTGGCTAAAAATAAATCATAAGAATAAAAGATTTAATAATTTATTAATATTTTTTGCCACGAAATATCACCGCAAATGAGTTAGCGGGATTTTTCCCGCCCTTAAAAAGATTTTCGTGATATTAAAAAAATCAAAAATAATTAAATTGCATTTTATTGCGACGATATATCGCCGCAAAAAATAGTTTGACTTGAAAAGTCAAAAAAATAATTTTTTTTGTCGTTTTGTGCCTATTTTATGACGAATTCCTTATCGGCGCAAAAAACTTGGTCACAAAAAACCGTATTTCTTGTAGTGAACGAGGCATTCCTCGAGATAATGGGTATGTGATTTCATATAATGCTAGCCTATTGTTTCAGACGCGCCTATAAACATTGAATATTGTGGATGGAGTATGCTTATTAAATACATGTTTAAGTACATCTCCTGTTAAGATTTTTGGCTATATGAAAATGTTCCCATCCCACATTGTTGCAAGGATGAAAGCTTGGGAGGATTCCAAGCCTACAAAAGAAGTCCAAGGCTTTGGTTTCAATGTGCCCCAACCAAAAATACACTTGAAGTGTTTGGTTCTTTCTTTCTTTTCTAGTTCTCTTGTCTTAGAGTGTAGAAAGTTTTTAGTTAAACACTTTGGAGAGTGTGGGTGTAATTGGGCAGGGGAGGCTTGAGAGATTAGTCTATGTGATTGTAACAATTTCTCGCATAGTGGATCTTTCTCTCTGGAGGCCCGTGGTTTTTCTCCGGTTTTGGAGTTTCCACGTATATTCTTGTGTTCAGTTATATTTCTCTATTGTTAGCATTGGGAGGGTTGTTGGGGATCCTTGAGACCGCTTGTTTCCCAACAAGTGGTATCAGAGCTCCAGGTTTTGGGGGAGGTCTCAGTTTAGAAGGTTCGTAGTATGCTCTGTGGTTGCAGCTTAGTCTGATCTTCCACATCAGAAACGAGGATTCGGTTGACTGTTTTGTATACGATAGAATTATACAGGAGCCGGATATATGCACTTGTCCTGAGAAGGTTCTGGCTAGGAAAGACTTGGTACTTAAGTGTGTCCATTGTGATCCACCTCTCTTTCCTGGGAATCCTTTGTTGGGTAACTGCTTATAGGCTTGGTGTATATTTTCTAGTATACAATATTGTTTTTGAAGATACGGATACGATGTCGAAATACAGTCCCATGAGGTTCGACGTAGAGAAATATGATGGAAGTCAACTTTGGTTTGTGGCAAGTTCAAGTCAAGGATGTGTTGATTCAATCTGGGTTACACAAGGCGTTGAAGGGGAAACCGACCCCTATTTCAAGCAAGGATTCAAGCGGAACCAGTAAAGACGATGATGAAGAATGGGAAGATTTGGATTTGAGAGCAGCAAGTGCGATTCGTTTGTGTCTAGCAAAGAATGTTCTTGCAAATGTGCATGGGATATCAACTGCAAAGGATTTGTGGGAGAAGCTTGAGCAGTTGTATTAAGGCAAAGGCATCTCAAATCGGTTGTATCTCAAGGAACAATTTTATACCCTTCGTATGGATGGAGATATAAATATTTCAGATCATCTAAGTGTTCTTAATAATATCGTGTCAGAACTGGAGGCTATTGGAGTGAAGGTTGAAGATGAGGATAAATCACTAAGGCTCATATTATCTTTGACATCTTCCTATGAGCATATGAAGCCCATTCTGATGTATGGGAAAGAAACCTAGAAGTATGCGGATGTTACTGAGAAGCTATTGTCTGAAGAGAAAAGACTAGGAAGTAGCGGTCATACTTCGTCAGAAGGAACAATTTTAATATGCGGGAACGGGAAGAAGAAGCACTCACAGAAGATTCCTGTATGCTGGAAGTGTGGACAGTCTGGGCATGTCAAGAGAAATTGTCCAGGTAGAGCAGATTCGGCTAGCAGCTCCAAGTCAGCTAACAATGTCTCCGTCGTTGTTGACGGTGATGATTTCCTTTGAGGTTATGTCATCCATATGGTATGCCCGCGCTACCATGAAAGGGGATGCAATTTTGTTAGCGGGTTCATGGATTTACACATGGGCATTGGGTTAGCATAGATGCAAGATGTGTGGTGAAAAATTGATGTTGATGGCTGATGAACTTCCAGGTATGCCAAGGGGGGAAGTTGCACCATAAATTTTCAGCAGGTTTTTTCAACATGTGCAGAGAAGAAATTCTTAGAATGGTCTGTTCTAAGTGGCGATACTCTTTTATGCTGGAGTATGATCGTCGGTTGAAGACTGTGTTACTTTAATATGGTTGTTTCTCATATATCCAAGGTGGAGATTGTTAGGATTTTTGACTATATGAAAATGTTCCCATCCCACATTGGTGCAAGGATGAAAGCTTGGGAGGACTCCAAGCCAATAAAAGAAGTCCAAGGCTTTGGTTTCAATGTGCCCCAACCAAAAATACACTTAAAGTGTTTGGTTCTTTCTTTCTTTTCTAGTTCTCTTGTCTTAGAGTGTAGAAAGTTTTTAGTTAAACACTTTGGAGAGTGTGGGTGTAATTGGACAGGGGGAGACTTGAGAGATTAGTCTATGTGATTGTAACAATTTCTCGCATAGTGGATCTTTCTCTCTGGAGGCCTGTGGTTTTTCTCTGGTTTTGGAGTTTCCATGTATATTCTTGTGTTCAGTTATATTCTCTATTGTTAGCATTGGGAGGGTTGTTGGGGATCCTTGAGACCGCTTGTTTCCCAACATCTCCAAGGGTGCCGACAGGGTAAAATTTGCTTTCACAAAGCGAGACTATGATATGGTTGGATCTTCAGCAACCAAAGCTCCTGAGATTGTTGATGAGAGAAAGAATTACCTAGATTGACAGTTCGTATGTCCGTAAGAGGCTTCAGGGCATATACTATTTTTGATACATCATAGGAATCCACCAGTTCAGTTTTTGGCTGTTCATCTAGAGGGCAGACATAATCCACCGGTTCAGATTACGACTACATGATATTGTGAGCAACAATCGTGTTGGTAAGACAATGTTAACAGAATGGCTTGCAAACAACAATTTTGAGTTGTCTTCACAGATGGCCTTTATAGAATGTAGTCAACACCTTCATTATATAGATTATTTGACCAAGTATAGATGGGACTTATGTACAAAGTCATGGTATGAAGAAGGTCCAAGAGGTTAGTTACTTCTGTCGGTAGGCTCACACACATTCACGCAACGTGTGGTGAGCTTTTCTATCTTTGAATGTTGCTTAGTTATCAAACTGTTGGTTGTGTTGAGTTGCCAACCTTTAGGGCAGCCTGTGAAAATTAGGTTTAATACGGGATGATCGGGATTGGTTATCGACTATTGCTGAGGCTTCTGAATGGGCTACTTTAGCAGAACATCGGTCTCTTTTCATACACATCCTGTTGCATTATGACGTGTCTGATCCGCTTTTGTTATCGATAGAAAGTTGGCAGCGAATGGGTGAGGACCTAGGCTACAGAATTGACCACTCAGTGTTTTTTCGCATTCTATAAACCCCGAAGCCATTCAGCAGTATGTTTTGTATGAGCTAGAGATATTGTTGAATTCAAACTCTATACCACGATCACTATATATTGGACTTTGGACTACCACTTCCAAATGAATCTACACTTTTTGTACTCTGAAACGTTTTGTTACTAGAAGAAAAAAACTATGACAAGGAGGCATTGCATGTTAAACACCTGTCATTGAAAGCAAACCTCCAACAAGAACAGAGGGCGGTATATGATGTTGTTTTAGGTGCACACCATAATTGCTCACATGCATTGCTGTTTGTACATGAACATGGTGGTTCCGAGAAGACATATATCCGGAGGACCATCATTGTAGCTTTAAGGTCAACTAAACAGGTTGTGTTAGCAGTTGCTGTATCTGAAATTGCCTCCCTGTTACTTCCTTCAGGCTAAACGACTCATTCTAGCTTCAAAATACCACTATAATTAAAGTATGAATCTATTTGTTACATTAAGAAGAACACATGCTTATCAAAGCTTTTGCTGGAAACAACACTCATAATATGGGATGAAGCGTCGATGAATGACCTTACATGTTTCGAGTCACTCGATAACACGTTGAGAGACCTCACTAACAATGCTAGGGTTTCATTCCGGGGAAATTTGTTTTACTAGGAGGTGATTTCCGGCAAACACTTCCTGTTAAACCGGAGTGTTCCAAGGCTGAAATTATAGCATCATCTCTACCTAGGTCATATATGTGGACGTACTTCATCGTTCACAAACTTTTTGTTAACTTGAGGGTCTCAACGTCATGTTATCACGGTCAAACAGAACAGAAACAATAGTTTTTTCGGAATGGTTGTTGTGGATTGTGACGGTGAAGAGGGTGTTCCACTTGATGCTGCCCACCCGGATGTTAAGTTCATCGACATTCCTTCACAAATGTCTATTGAAGATAGTAGCGCTGCTCTTTTTTATTAGCACATATTATTATTATTAGATTGATTATCCTAAAATAGTGCTAGTCATCCCTAAAATAGTGCTAGGTTTGTTACGTTTTGTTTTCTATATATAGGGGCCATCTCATTGTATTCAACAGCAGAAAACATTAATACCATAAACCACTTTTATGGTATCATAGCCATAATTAACTTAAGCCTATCAAAATCACCGGCTGCCTTCCTTCTTCCGCCTTCCGGTTTCGACCATGGCTAAGGATGATAATCCCGCGCCATCATCCGTGACTGCAAAAACCACCCCGTTACACCTGGCGTATTCCGTAACCAATATTCAATCAAAAGTCCGCACCTTAGATGGCAAACAGGTCACGCACACAGCCTGGACCTGTTTGTTTCGCATGCACGCAGTCGCATACAAAGATTTAGACCATATCGATGGTTCTGCAGCCCCTGCAAAAACCGATCCCGAATACACATAATGGTTGGAGATTGGTGCCTTAGTATTACAATGGATCTGCAGTACCGTTACCGATAGTATTCTGCCGCGTATCCTCGGTAAAGTAGACAACGCACGGGCCGCTTGGAAGAAGTTAGAAAAGACATATCTCAGTAACAAAAAGGCACGGGCCACCGCTCTCGAAACTCAATTCTGCAACTTGACTCTCGCCAATTGCTCCTCTGTCGACGATTATTGCCAAAGACTCCAGGAACTCGCAAACCAGCTAGAGGACGTCGACCAACCCGTTACGGAATCCCGACTCGTCCTTCAACTCGTACGCGGCCTCCCAGCCGAATACGACACAACCGTATCATTAATCAACCAACAAAGCGCGGATTGGGATACCGCGTGTACCATGCTACAAGAGGAAGTTATTCGTCATGATGCTCGGCAATCTTCTAATTCTTCTGTTCCTGTTGCGCAACAACAACCATCACAGCAGCCATCCAATCCGCAAAACTCCCCCTCAACCCCACCTCCTTATCCGTACTCTTCACGTGGACGCGGACGAGGACGGGGCCAAAATTCTTACCGCGGCAACAGGTGACGTGGACGTGGAAATAGCAGATCCGGTAACTCTTGGGCCCCTCAAATGCAGGCATACCCACAGTGGGCTTGGTGGAATGTACCGCCCTGCCCCTACCCGACCCAACCTGCCTGGAAACCGGGCCCACAGCCGCCGCAACATCCGGTCCAGAATTATCTGGCTTCGGCCCAGCAGCAGCAATCCTCGCAGCAGCAGCCCACTTCGGCCCAATACACAGGATACACGGCTACTCAGCCTTCAGCACCTTCTGCACAGTTCGGTTATGACGCTTTATGCCCCTCGGATATTAGTGCAGCACTCTTGGCTATGAACATCAACTAACCGGACCACACGGACTATATGGACATCGGTGCTGTGGCTTACGTCACTCAAAATCAAGGTAAAATTCAAATCCCTTCATCATCTCCTGTTTACACTAAAATTTTGGTCGGTAATGGCGATTATGTACCTATTTTTCGGTCTGGAACCGGCTTTCACCCAACCCCAAACCGAACCTATATCCTTCCCAATTTACTTTATAGCCCTAAAATTATTAAAAATCTAATCTCGGTTAGACGATTCACTCGTGATAACCAAGTTTCAGTTGAATTTGACCCATTTGGTTTTTCTTTGAAGGATCTCCACAATGGAAGACTTCTTTCCCGCCACAATAGCACTGGGGACCTTTATCCGTTCACACCACCTCAGCTTCCGCCTCAAGCCTGCTTCATCACCACTACTTCCCTTCCTTGGCATGATCGTCTGGGGCATCCAGGGAATCAAGTTTTAGATATTTTAATTCGTAATTTCAATTTTCCATGTAATAAAGACCATAAGTCTAAGTTTTGCAATTCTTGTCAATTATCTAATAGTAAAAGATTGCCTTTTCATGCTTCCAACTCGTATACTTTTGCACCTTTTGACATTGTTCATTGTGATCTTTGGACTTCCCCAGTGGTCAGTCAATCGGGTTACAAATATTACATGGTTTTAATCGATAATTTTTCACACTTTATTTGGATATATCCCTTAAAATATAAATCTAAAACTTTCCCCACATTCGTCAAATTTCACCGCTTAATTGCAACACAATTCAATCGACCTATTAAAACATTTCAATGTGACTTGGGCGGTGAATTTGATAATAATGCCTTTAAAACCTTTGCCCATCAACATGGCCTCCTCTTCCGTTTTTCATGTCCCCAGACATCCTCTGAAAACGGCAGAGCAGAGCGCATGATTCGTCGCCTAAATGACATCATTCGCGCTCTCCTCATTCACGCCAACCTCCCACCCGCCTTTTGGGTGGAAGCCCTTCACACCGCTGCCTACTTACACAACATCCTACCCACCAAACGCCTTAGCTTCTACACCCCCACCTTTGCTCTTTACCTGCGTCATCCGACTTACGCACACTTACGAGTGTTCGGATGCGCATGCTACCCAAACACATCCGCTACCCAACCTCACAAACTACACACCCGATCCATCTGGTGTGTTTTTCTTGGCTATCCACCGGACTTCCGGGGTTACCGGTGCTTAGACCCGACCACCGGTCGGGTTCATATTTCCCGACACGTCACCTTTGACGAGTCCTCGTTTCCCTACACCATGTGTTGGTCCATTGGTGATCGATTTACGTGCTATTGAGATGATAATCACAATGATATCTCAAGAATACAGAATCAAACAGTGCAAAAATGAAGAAAAGAGTTTCAATATGTAGCCATATGATCCAAACTCAATCAATATCAATAAACAAGGCTCAAAGATAACAAAACAAACACAATTCCAGCCTTAAACGAGCTATGACACAGTAATGCAAAAGTATTTCTCAATTAGGTATGGCAAAACTTGCTGCCAAAGATACATCAACTGCATATATATAACCAGACTCAAATTCGCTGGTAGATTCGCTACAGCGAATCTACCCTGACCAACGGGTAAGTTCACCCGGCGAGCAACAGTTTCGCCGGGCGACCTTCTTCAGCTGACTACTAGCGAATCTGTAGATTCGCTAGTAGATTCGCTGGGTCAGAGCGAAACTAAACTATTACTTACATAAGTCAAAGTTATCTAACATTTGTCCTATTACATCCAAAATGAAAGAAACTAAACTAAACTAGGTGAGTCCAACCTATCTATATCATCAATACTCCCCCTAGGTTGGACCTCACCTAGAGGGGTCTTCTCAATCAGCTCCATCCAAATCAACTTCGGCTTCAAAGTTCTCCAAGAAAGCTCCTGCCCTTAACTCAATCCCGGCCAATGGATTTGTAACATCTTCAGATTCTGCCTCATCAGACTCAATATCAACAATAAAGTTCTTAGCAAACCCAGCCTCACTTATGTCTGGAACTGGTGAGTCCTCAACTACAACCTTCTCTTGATCTTGCATGCTTTGATCCTCAGTATAAGCTCCAGATCCACTTGCCTCACCAACAAACCTCTTTTCAGTCGAGCTATCCATCTGCCTCGTCAGATCATCCACGTCCATTCTTGTTTCGTCCGCTTGAACTATTTTTCTTGCCAGCTCCCGGACTTCAGCTCTTAGTCCCCTAGCCTTGTTGGCTACTCTCATGAAGAGGCTCGCTTCTTTCAACGTATCAGCTCCAGCACCAACTTTTATGTGATTCTCACACAGAATCACTAAGTCTTCATCACAAAAAGAAAATACCTCCATCGGATTAAACAATCTGATCTCAGCTCCCCCTTTTACTCTAATCACTGCTTCCCCAGTGTTGTTATCATAGAACCATTTTTCAAATGCTTGCAGTCTCGGGGGAAGAGGATCAGGTATCCTAATACGTTCCACAGTCTTAGCCGGTTTTAGTTTAAGTACAATCTTTCCTTTTCCGGTCACCCAGTCAACATCCTTTTTCGACCTCTTTCTCTCCATTTTCATGAAACCAAAAGCTTGGAAGTTATCAGTTAAACCCCTTTTAATTTCCATCTCCAACTGCTTGGCTCGTTCACTCTGTTCTGCTCCAATCAAAGGAATCTCAGCCAACCTTCTCAAATCCCATCTTAGGAGGGTTTTAAAGGCTTTTCTTTTATGAACGTAAGATATTCCCCCTCCCCTTCTCTTAATCATAAACAATTTCAGCTCAGAGTTGTATTTCCAGCTGAAAATCTTCTTATCGCTTTCTATTCTGGTGGGGTTTTTTATGTTCTGGAACAGTGGAGTTATTTCTTCAGCCTCCTTCTCTCTAACAAACCACTCAGATTGATCTAACTCCACCGCTCCAGTTTCAGCTGACCCAGTATCAGTCACATAGGTCACTGGACGTTCATCCACCTCATAGAACTCCAGTTCCGAGCTGTAATCTACCAACTGCTCCTCAATTTCCTCCTCTTCATCTATCAGCTTCATCTCCGCTTGTTTTTCTTTCTCAACTCGTTGTTTCTCCCCTACTACCTCCTCACCTGTTAGGTCTTTCTCAATATCAAGTCCCAAATCATCAAAACCTTCATTTACAACTTCCACATCATCATTCTCACCCTCTGCTCCTCCAGTTGCTGCTCCTGAGGTGCCCTCTCCTGCCCTTGAAGAGGCACCCATATTCAGAAATTGATACTTTGATGTGTCCGTCAGATCATCTAACTCATGTTGAGTTAGCTGATTAGGCAGGCCGGCAGCAGCTTTCAAATCATTCACCTCCTTTAGCACCCTTTTGATCAAATTATTTTGATCAACTAACATTCTCTGCATCCCCTCCATCACTTCATCTTTTTGCTTTTCTCTCAGCTCTTGATTTATTAGTTTTGTTTTCATCATGCTTAGATCATTGGCCACAGAAGCACTGACGTTTCTAATCACGTCATGATCAAACTCAGATCTTGCATCTTTACTTGGAGGATTTTCGGTGAAAGCTTGATGCTTATGTTTAGTCCTCCTCTCTGATGCCTCAGTGTGACTGCTTTCTTCAGCCCTCTTCTTATTTCTCCTCTCCTTCTCAACTCTCATTTCATCCATTGCTTGCTCAATTTCATCCTCAAAATTGTATTCTTTCTCCTTGGCATACCGTTTTCTCTTTTTAACTTTTTCTTCTTGTTTCTCCCTGTTCTCAACAGATCTCTTTTCCTCCGCTTCTATCACCTTCTTTATGTATGCCCATCTTTCAGCAGAGTACATATTTTCCCACAAGTGGGTGATTTTCCCACTGAAATCATGCCTTGCAGAGGAACAATCTGCAAATATTCTAGAGCTCATTGGGGTTAGTCTTTTGATTTCTCCGTGCTTGGGGATGTTTGGAATCAAATCATCAATTAACATCTGAACAAATCTTGGATACAAAAGCCATTTCTCTTTCTTTAGTGCCATTATGTTGTCACACATGCACTCAAAGATCAGTCTTGCTATATTTGCCTTTTGGCCTCTGCAAGATATCATCATTGCTTTGGCCCATCTAAGGTTAAGACCGTCTGATCCTCCTTTCCGATCATCTAAGCACATGATGAAGATATGACCAATGTATCTCCATTCTTTTGACAGCATGGATTTCTTTATCTCTTTCTTTGACCCAAAAGATGGTCCCTCATACCCCATGCTTCTGAATCCCTCCAAGACTTGATCTTCAGAAAGCTCAACCTCGTCTCCCTGATCTCCTTCCAGACGAAGCACTCTTGCTATGATTTCTTCAGTAATGGCAATATCATTTCCTTCTATCCTCGCTCGAATACAGTGTGGATTAGCTTTAACATCCAACTTAGCTGATCTCCAGAAATCTTGGATGTGCAAATGTAAATGGATGGTGAGTGAGTGATAGCATGAAAAATCGGAGATTGCTTCAGCCACTTTATGCAGTCTCTGAACCCTGCAGCTTTGGGATTGTCTTCATCCAATATAGCTACGGTGTTGTTCTTCTCATCGAACTTTAAATTAGCCATGATTGCTGAAAACAAATTAGAAAAGTCTAAGTATACAACATAATAAATGTGTGAGAATAAGTAAAAGCAAAAACAAAAAGAAATAAATTAAATTCGCTCAATTGAATCTATAAATTCGCTAAGGTGAATCTATAAATTCGCTAAGGTAAATCTATAGATTCGCTCAAATTATATGAACTTTCGTTCAAATTCGCTCGACCTTAGTTAATTTACAGAGGCGATTATATAGATTCGCTGAAATTCAAGTGACTTTTAGCTTAATCTTGTTGGAAAACATTAAGTTCGCTTTGGAGAATTTATAGTTTCGCTCGGTTCAAGTGAACAGGCGAAGTTGTTGGGTGAATTTACAAATTCGCTTGAGTTCAAGTGAACTTTCGTTCAGATTCGCCTGAAGATCAGCAAGTTCGCTGGATGAGGTTTCACGAACCCTAACCCAGGCGAACATGCCAGATCCCTCAATGCGAAGTGAAATACACCGATTAAATGCTTCACCGATGTTCGTGACACCTACCTAAAGCTTTTATAACATACATATCCAACGGAAATCAAAACTAAAAGAGGACTCTGAAATTTCGCTCGATGAACGGGTATTTTGTTTTTAGGGTTACTGTGAAGAATTTCGCCTTCACTGTAACTTTTATAAGACATAGATTCGCTGTCACGAATCTATAGATTCGCCCGGTAAACTCAACATGTTGGTTTGACATGCAGCTGGTCGAGCTTACTGGCGAAACCATAGGTTCGCTAAAGCGAATCTTAATTTCGCCCGATTCAAAAACAAATTTTAAAATAAGATAAAATTAAAAAAAAATTAAAATAAAATAAAATAAAATGAAATAAAACAAAATATCATAAAAAATAAAATTTTGCCTTTTGAATACCTTATTGCCCCACGATAAAATAAGACTTTGCATAAAAATAAAATTAAAATAAAAATAAAAAAATAAAAGAGATTAGAATAAAATTAAAGTTAAACGGTTTAAGGATATAATATCATCTTTTTCTCGAAGTTTTTCAGAGGGACATGACTTAGCGAGATTGCTGATATGTTTGTCCGCTTAAACCCATTCCCTGTTCTTTTCAACTTGTGATCTGCAACTGTTTATCATGTTCTGAATTGTCTTAGTAACTCAGCAACTTGGTCCCCACTGATATTTGGTAAAGAATTAGTCTCGACATCAAGGTTTATCGAGCATAATCATTGATTTTTGCCTGCTCACTATACTGAATCTACTTAATGCAAACACAATGACTGACACATACACATATGAGACACTATAATATACAGATGCAAACACACATAAATGCAAGATATATACTCATGAGATGCAAACTCAACCTTTGACTGATTGACGAGAGCTTCAGGTCAATGCTTTCGCATAGCAAAGAAGATCGTCTAGGCGTGTTGATGAGAGCTTCAGGTCAATGCTTTCGCATAGCAGAGAAGATCATCACTCCAGGTCAATGCTTTCGCATAGCAGAGGAGATAAACACACATCTTTCCTTATGTAAAGTATGAAAGTATATATAGTAATGGGCTATTTGAGATCATTTAATGTTTGACTTAGAGGGCGTTATCACCAAGTCACCATCCCGGTGGGAAACACCATAAGCTTCGCATCAATAATCTAATCCTAAATGTAATGAAAGTATATACAGTAATAGGCTATTTGGGATTATTTAATGTTTGACTTAGAGGGCATTATCACCGAGTCACCATCCCGGTGAGAAACACCATAAGCTTTGCATTAATAATCTGATCCTAATAGTAAACACAGTACATGAGCAAGATGTCAATCAGCAACTCTTAACCAAGTTTTAGAAAAGACTTATATCTTTGTGCAGACCAAAGTATCATGAGGATAATCCTTAAAACCGAGTTATGATCTTTAATTTGGCTGCATGATCACTTGTTTACTTCGTTTTTGGGATGGGTCTATCATGCATATCCCAGCACAAGATGTTCCACTCTTTCTTACTTCATTTTCTTGAATTCCTGAGAAAATAAAAGTTAAAACTTATTATTAGCATAAATCTCCCCCAAAATTTTTATTCAAAAGCGTACTTAATAGAAAATTTCTTAATATCGAAAGGAAAGGAAAATTAAGAATAAGAAAAATATATATGGGACACAAGGATTCTCTAAGCAGACAAACGACCAAGACCATAAGAAAAATATGTACATATATACATCTCAAACAGTTATTTTACTCAGAAAAAGGTTTCAGAAGGATATTAATCCTAGCATGGAGATCAGTTCGTAAAAACGTGGTTTATCAAATGTTTTAGTGAAAAGATCTGCTTTCTGCTTCCTAGTTTCAATAGGAATAATATCAATGAACCCCTTTTCCTGAGCGTCACGAATGGCATGAATTCTTGTTTCGATGTGCTTGGTTCGAGTGTGATGAATTGGATTCTTGGCAATTCCAACAGCGGCTTCATTGTCACAGAAGATTGGAGTGTGAAGGAAGTTGATGCCATAATCCATCATCTGGTGTTGAATCCAGAGCACTTGGCAACAGCAGCTTGATGCAGCAATATATTCAGCTTCTCCTGTGGATAAGGACACTGTTGTTTGCTTTTTGCTTTGCCACGAAACAAGACAGTCACCCAGATATTGACATCCACCAGTGACCGACTTTCTGTTAATCCGGCAACCACCATGATCACTATCAGAAAAAGCATGTAAATCAAAGTTCCCACCTTTTGGATACAAAAGACCCAAACGAGAGGAACCCTTGAGATAACGAAAAATGCGTTTAACCGCTAGCTCATGTGATTCTTTGGGATTAGCTTAATAACGAGCACAGTAGCACACGGCAAATGTGATATCTAGACATCTTGCAGTCAGATACATGAGAGATCCGATCATCGAGCGATATCGATGAGCATCCACGGACTTCCCATTATCATCAGGAGACAAGCATGTTTGAGCAGTAAAGGGAGTGAGTTCTGGCTTTGAATCATCCATGCCAAACTTTGTAATGATTTCCTTGATGTACTTCTCTTGATGAATAAGAATACCTTCCGGTTTCTGTTCCACCTGCAATCCTAAGAAGAAGCACATCTCCCCCATCATGCTCATTTCAAAGCGATCCTTCATCACTTCTTCAAAATCTTTACACAGCTTTTCATTTGTTGATCCAAAGATAATGTCGTCGACATACACTTGAACAATCAGCATCTCACCATCAACCTCCTTCTTAAAGAGTGTCATATCTATAGTCCCACGAGAGAAACCCTTGCTGAGGAGATACTGCATCAAGGTCTCATACCAGATTCGGGGAGCTTGATGCAACTGAACTGTCTGAGAATACCCTTTTGTTCACAGAATGAATTGAATATGTGGTTTCTGAACTCTGTGCCATTGTCGCTTCTGATGGCTTGAATCTTTCTCTTTCCAAGAACCTCAATCAGTGGGATCAGCTTCATCAATTCCTCAGCGGTCTCACTTTTGTTAGACAGAAATCTCACCCAAGAGTACCTGGAATAATCATCTGTCATAACAAGACAATAAGATTTCTTAGCAATTGATTTAACACTGATAGGGCCAAACAAGTCAATATGTAACAATTCGAGGGGATGCACAATTGAGTTTTGAAATTTAAGTTTATGTGGCTTTTTATGTTGTTTTCCTTTTGCACAAGCCATACATTTTTCTACCACAGAATAGTCTTTCAGTGGTAGTCCCCTGACCAAATTGTTCTTAACTAACTTGTTTATCAATTTAAAATTGATATGCCCTAATCTTTTGTGCCACTGAAAAGATTCATGGGAAGAAGCTTTTGATAAAAGATAGGTCACGGTGGAAGATGATTCTTTCGATCCCATATTTAACAAGTAGGTATCATTTCTCCTTGGAGCTCTCATGATCACCATCTCTTTAGGGATAGAGGACTCTGGTTTCAAGAACAGACATTCATTGGCGAGGAACATCACGGGAATATCTTTATCACAGATCTGTGATACACTGAGAAGAGTGAATGCCAATTCTGGAACATAGTTTACTTTCTCCAAAGTCAGGAAACCATTTAAGACATCTCCTTGGCCAATCATCTTACCACCCTTCTTGTCTCCAGCAAAAGCAACATATCCACCATCAATTATTCTAAAATTTGTCAGCAGGTCCTTCAACCCAGTCATATGGCGGGAACATCCACTATCTACATGCCAATAACTATTTACAGCGGCCTCTGAATGTTCCTGTCATAAAAAAAATATTGGTTAGACTTTTGAAATTGGGACCCAAGTCTTAGTGTACTTAGATCTTGGAGGAATAGATTTTCTGCAAAAGAAACCATGTACAAAAGCTGTCAATCTAGTTCCAAAGGATTTATTTTGTTTATTAAGACCACCTGATATAGGACATTGATTAATTAAATGATCATCCTTTCCACATCTAAAACAATGGGATCTCAGCCTCGTTTTGGAACAATTTGATGAAGGAACTCTATCAATAGATATTACTTCATCACATTCAGACAATCTTGAATCTGAATCACTGTTCGAGTCATATGACTCGTTTGACTTCTCTGTCATAACATTCTCTTTAACTGGTTTTTGTTCACTTTTATCTTTGTTATCTTCAGATGAAGAAGACGTTTCTTTACCTTTTGGTTTAGAAATTCTTATTGGTGTAAAAGATGGGATTGGATGAGAGAAGAATTTGTTAAAGCAATTAGTTTTTGTTTCACTTTCAGAGACATGACCTGAAAGTTGAGCTGCATCATTCATACACATATTAATATTAACTGCAGAATTTAAAACATTTAAATCATCACGAGTGTTTGAAACAGAACATCCTAAGTTACTATTACATTTCCCAGAGTTTGAATCCAAAATAGTTCCACCAGACACAAAATGATTACTTAAACTAATGTCTACAAATGACTTCTTGGAATTAAAATCATTAATACTAGAGCTCCCGAGACCAACACTGCCACCATAATCATATCCTTCTCGCAACTCCTTAGAATTATCTCCTTCTAAACCTGCAACATAGCTGTTAGTATCATTCTGTATAATCTCTTGTATCAACTCATTTGATGGATGAGGAGAGGGCATAGGAGAATAACAGAAAGTACTAGGTGGAGGATATACCAATGCATCATTTTCATTACCCAAACCGGTCTTTATCCTTGCCCCCCTTTGTTTTTTGCATAGTTCCTCCCTTTTCATGCTCGAAAGAGACCACTGTTCTAATTTATTTTTAAGTTTTCTGACTTTAAATTCAGCAAGTGTGACTTGTTCAGTTAAATAGTTAACCTCACAGTTCTTTTCCAAAAGTGTCCTTTTTAAATGTTCATTTTCTTTCAAGGCTTCTTTTAATTTAACAAAATACTTTGACTTATTTTGTTTAAGCTCTTTATTGGTTTTCTTTAATTCATTTTCATTCATTATAAGCAACCTATTAGCTTTATATATACCAATCAAACGAATTTTGCATGCAGAGGAACACATGTCTTCAACAATTTCATAAGGAAGACCCATTACCAGTTTTTCTGCTGCGAGAGCACGATCACATTGACAATAAGGAGTGTTCCTCTTGTACTCCTCCACAGCTTCTCTCTTGGCTTCTTCAATCCTTGATTTCATTTTTAGCTCCTCGTTTTCACCAGCCAGCTTAACCTCTTCCTTAACAGCTTCACATACCAGACCAGTTTGAACAATCTCTTTTTGAACAACAGCTTGATACACACCTACACATTCCTTAACCGTTTGAATGGCTTCAGACCCAATAGATTCACCATTGCTATCAACTTCATCATCAGCTTCACCATAGAACTCCTTGAAAGGATCAAAACTGTAAATGTCCCCATCATCAAGAGCATGTTCCTCCACTATCTCAGCAATCAGTGCATGGTTGATTTCCTCCTTTGCTTCTTCAATTTCTGCACTCCAATCAAAGTTGGTCAACAGAGCAGCTTCTTTCTTGGGCTTAGCTTCTTCAACTTTATCTATGACTGGGATGGTTCTTGAGTTTCCAGAATTAACAGGTTTAGTGACAATGGGAGAAGTACACTCTCTTTTGAAATGACCAAGCTGCTTACAATTGAAGCATCTTAGCTTAGACTTGTCATATCCTAGAGCATTGTTTTGACTCTGGTTTCCAAAATTTTTCCTCCCAGTTCTTTCCATGAACCTCCTGGCACGAAGAGTAAGCATGGCCATTTGCCACTGAATGTCGGTTTATTCAAGGTCATCAGGATCAACCAGATACATATCTTCCACTGTCATACCACGACCTTTCAATTCTCCAGCCACCAAAGCCTCATAACTGTGCACAAATAATCCAAACAGTGCCATAGTATCATGTGGAATTTGAGTAGAAACTAAGGCATTTGAACTTGACCCAGCATCCTTACAACCACTTCTTGAGTTAACAATTTTACCATACCCAGAGTTAGCAAAGCCACCATTACCAGATGAACTCCCACAAGCTGCACCATAATAGTTAGAGTTTGCAGCGGATGAAATCAATGCAGCGTTTTGAGGAGGGACATTGGGAGACATCATGGTTTGATTATACTCTCTTCTCTTCACGTCAAAATCAAATGACTTTAACTTGTTGATTACATCCATCAACTTGTAATCAGCAAAATTTCTTTCTTGTTTGAGTAATTTGATTTGCAGACTCCATTGAACAGGCAGAGAGTCTAACAATTTACTCACTTGCTCATGATTCCCAAGCTGTTCATCATACTTCTTCAGGTTGCTTGAAACTGACAGAAAACGGTTTGTTATATCAGTAAGTGTCTCATGCTTATATCCCACGAATGAGTTAAACTCCTTCTGAGCCTGAGCTTTCTTGTCTTTCTTCAGATCTTCGTTCCCATCATAAAATTCACATAAGGCATCATACAATGCCTTAGCGGTAGTGTGCTCAGCAAACCTGTTATAAATATCCTGATGTAGGCACAGAATCAAAGTTCTAAGAGCTTTCTTGTCGTGATCGAGCAGCTTGATGTCAATCTCAGTATAAGTGCTAGGATCCTGATTTGGTGAAGTGATAGATCCGACAGTTTTTGTTGGTAGGTGAGGTCCGTTAGTGATAGATTCCCACTGACCATGATCAGTGTAGAAGAAGAAAGCTTTCAAGCACCGTTTCCAATCCTCAAAATTCTCTCCGTTGACAAGCCTCGGTGGCCTGTTTGGTTGAACGCACTCCATATCAGTCAGATTCACACTTGAAGTAGACATGATGGAATCAGAAATTAAATTTGCTGAAAATATGTAAATTCGCTGGCAAGTTCGCCGGTAAATTCGCTAGGCAAAACAACAGCAGATTCGCTCGAATCAGTGCTATTGCAGCTCTAGTTCGCTGAACAAGTTCGCAGAACTAGTAGAACTTTCGTTCTAGTGGTAAGTTCGACGGTATCTTCGCTTGAGAATAAGGTAACAAAGGTGAACTTTCGTTCAATGACTGCAGATTCGCAAAAAATAGATTCGCTCGGGGAGTCACAAATTCGCTGGAAGAGCACTAAATTCGCCTGATGAACAAACAACACTTTTCGGTCTGAAAATCACTCTAAACTCATCCAAATCGCTATGAATTAGTGATTGGATGATTGGGATGTCTCCTTACTACTTGAGCAATGGTTTTTCTACGAATTTCTATGAGTAAAACACCCTTTGATGATGCAAATCGAATGAAACAGTGACTTTTCTTCAAAAACACCTCAAAACCCCAAAAACTCAACAAATCAAGAGCACAAAGGCTCTGATACCATATTGTTGGTCCATTGGTGATCGATTTACGTGCTATTAAGATGATAATCACAATGATATCTCACGAATACAGAATCAAACAGTGCAAAAATGAAGAAAAGAGTTTCAATATGTAGCCATATGATCCAAACTCAATCAATATCAATAAACAAGGCTCAAAGATAACAAAACAAACACAATTCCAGCCTTAAACGAGCTATGACACAGTAATGCAAAAGTATTTCTCAATTAGGTATGGCAAAACTTGCTGCCAAAGATACATCAACTGCATATATATAACCAGACTCAAATTCGCTGGTAGATTCGCTACAACGAATCTACCCTGACCAACGGGTAAGTTCACCCGGCGAGCAACAGTTTCGCCGGGCGACCTTCTTCAGCTGACTACTAGCGAATCTGTAGATTCGCTAGTAGATTCACTGGGTCAGAGAGAAACTAAACTATTACTTACATAAGTCAAAGTTATCTAACATTTGTCCTATTACATCCAAAATGAAAGAAACTAAACTAAAGTAGGTGAGTCCAACCTATCTATATCATCACCATGCCTGCCCCGGTATCCACTTATAGCTTCCTCGATGACCCTATTCCAGCCCATTTCTTATTTTCCCAGCCTACTACCTCACCTAAGGCCCCACATCCTCCTAACATCCCAGGCCCATCACCCTACTCGCCGCCTGGCTCCCACCAAACCCAACCAACATCGCCCGAGCCCTCCACCTCTCACCAGCCCCCTACTCCAATCACTTATACCCGCATGCCCAAACCCACTAACGGCCCACCCGCTCCTCCACCCGGTTTTTCGCCCATGAATAATACCAGCCCATCCGCTCCACCCCCGTTTTTCAGCCCATGGACCAACCCCCACCTACACAACCCGCCACATCCAACAGTCACCCAATGACTACCCATTCCAAAAACGGCAACTTAAAACCACAAACACCCCTTAACTTACATACAACTACCATTTCCCCAATACCGAACACCTATGCCAAAGCCTTTTCCAACCCGCAATGGGTACACACCATGCAAACCGAATTTAATGCTTTACAGGAAAATGATACTTGGGATTTGGTACCTCGACCTGCGGACAGCCCCGTTATTCGGTGCATGTGGCTTTTTCGGCACAAATTTAAGTCAGATGGCTAATTGGAACGTTATAAGGCGAGGTTAGTTATCAATGGCAAATCTCAAACGGTTGGTATTGATTGTGATGACACCTTTAGCCCGGTTGTTAAACCGGCAACTATTCGCACCGTGTTGTCCTTAGCTGTCTCCCGTTCCTGGTCTATTCACCAGCTGGATGTCAAGAATGCTTTCTTACACGGCGATTTACAGGAAACGGTCTTCATGCACCAACCACCGGGATTCATGAATAAACGATTTCCAAACCATGTTTGTCGTCTCAAGAAATCCTTGTACGGGCTTAAACAGGCTCCACGTGCGTGGTATATGCGTTTTGCTAATTATATTGTCTCGCAGGGGTTTGCTAGCAGTGCTTGTGATACATCTTTATTCATTTATCGGCGAGGGGATCTCACAGCGTACTTATTGCTCTACGTCGATGACATCATTCTTACGGCATCCACGGATGCCTTTTTACAGGAAATCATCGGTGCACTCTCACGAGAGTTCGCTATGACGAATTTGGGCCATCTTCATCATTTTTTGGGGATCAAGTTCACTCAGTCCCCTAATGGCATTTTTTTGTCTCAATCTCAGTACACTAAGGACATTATTAATCGTGCATCAATGACAGCTTGCAAACCATGCTCTACACCAGTTGACTTATCCGCTAAACTTAGTGCTTCTGATGGAGCTCTATTTCATGACCCTACGTTATACCGTAGTCTTGACGGGGCATTACAGTACCTTACATTCACTCGTCCTGATATATCTTATGCAGTCCAACAGGTTTGCCTATTCATGCACGAACCGCGTGACCCCCACTACGCTTTTTTGAAGCGTATTATCCGCTATCTACAGGGGACGATTGACTATGGCATACGGGTTATTAAATCCGGGGTTCATTCACTGGTAGCCTATTCTGATGCTGACTGGGGAGGTTGTCCCGACTCCCACCGATCGACTAGTGGGTATTGTGTTTTTCTCGGTGATAATCTTCTTTCATGGTCTTCAAAATGACAACCTACTATCTCTCGGTCAAGTGCTGAGGCCGAGTATCGGGCAGTTGCCAATGCGGTTGCAGAGGCAACGTGGATTCGAAATTTATTATTGGAGCTTCATGTCCCACTTCGCACAGCGTCCGTGGTTTATTGTGATAACGTCTCGGCGGTATACTTGTCAAACAACCCGGTTCAACATCAAAGGACCAAACATATTGAAATAGACATTCACTTTGTTCGGGAAAAGGTTCGCCTCGGTCACATACGAGTCCTTCATGTCCCCTCATCCTCACAGTTCGCATATATCTTTACCAAAGGGATCTCTAGACAACTATTTCAAGCTTTCAGATCTAGTTTGACCGTTTGCTCTGCGCTCGTTCAAACTGCGGGGGAATATTAGCACATATTATTATTATTAGATTGATTATCCTAAAATAGTGCTAGTCATCCCTAAAATAGTTCTAGGGTTGTTACGTTTTGTATTCTATATATAGGGGCCATCTCATTGTATTCAACAGCAGAAAACATTAATACCATAAACCACTTTTATTTTTGACCTTATAAGATTTGTGTATGACGAGGAACACTTGCTTTCTCTCAGTGCAGCAGCTGTTGCGGAATATTGTGTTATATGTCCTGAAAATGAAACAGTGAATAAAATAAATGAGATAGTTCATACAATGTGTCCAAGTGAATGGTTTTCATATTTCAACACTATGGTACCACATTCAAGAGATGGTGGCGACGTTAATTCCATGTATCTAGTGAAATATCTTAACATGCTTAATTTTACAAGACTGCCAAAACTATATAAAACCAAGAAAAAACACTTCAATTATGTTAATCCGTAATGTAGATAAAAAATGGTATGTGCAATAGCACAAGACTATTAGTATCACAATTTTTACCACGTGTTATTGAGGCTCACATCATACAGGGACGTGAATTGGTCATAGAGTATACATTTCGGGAATTAGCTTTGTTTACAACTCGAAAGAACTTCCTTGTATATACAAGGCGACAATTTCCTGTGAAATCATGTTATGCTATGACTATAAACAAAAGCCAGGCCAATCATTAAAAAAAGCATCTATTTACCTGAGCCAATTTTTGGTCATGGCCAATTATATGTCACTCTGTCACGAGCCACCTCACCTAACTCAGTGAAAATACTAATCAAAAAAGTGTTGAAAACAGTATAACAAAACATTGAATATTGTGTATACATAACTATTAGATGAGCTTAACATTGAGTAGGTTTACTTCCTTTGTATTTCTATTTTACACATGAGGATGTTGATAGAGTTTTCCTCTATTAGGGTGTTATATTACCATGTTTATAGCTGGTGTAACTTTGCAACTATTTCCTTCAAAACATGCATTCGTTGATGGAAGGCACAGACATATTAGCTCTTAGGCTAGGGGGTCCTGCTCCAGAACTAGAAGTGCGAGTTATTCGTATGTTGAAACTAGCTTTCGTGATAACGAGACCTGTGACAAGGATTGAGATTCAATATTATTATATTTGTAATGCCTGTGTTTATGTGGTTGTTATTTAAACGAGATTGGCTATTTCTCATGCCTATCCAACTTATAATGAGACACTTTCGCTTCTTAAAACTTTAACAATTATGTCCATAAGTACATGTTGAGTCTACATTCAAACACGTATTCGGTCTATTTGAAATTTGCTTCAACCTTTGCGTTTCTACACAAAGTATCTAAAAACTGTTTCCTCTTGAAGCTTTCTTGATACAACGTGCATATAAAATCATGTTTACAACTTCCTTGCTTCAGGGAATTGGGATATAGCTAGGTTGTAGCTAAGGGTGCTGATCAACGAGCGGTTGCCTCAAAACTTCATCTGCAATGTTGCTATAGAATTAACAGACATGCATGCACAGGGCCTGATAAGTACACATCAATTTTAGGCAATCCAACACAAATACGAATTGGAACTGCAACTGTGTTCACACCAATTAATGACACAACTGAATTTCCAAATGCATACTTTGAATTTGCAACTTGAGAAAGAGTAGAATATATTCACGAGAAAATAAAAAAAAAACATCCAAAAAGCGAGAACATGTTTCTTGTGGGTAAAGACTACTAAAACAACCGGTCAACCAGATTTTACTGCCTAAACACATGTATTTTCATGTAATCTAAACTTTATTCTTTGTGAAGACTACATAGGCATTATTTAGGATATGAGAGACAACCATACAAGGGCAGGAAATCCATTTGTGACTATCAAGTTGAAAGATTGCAGCTATTTTCTCCACTATACCAATATAGCTTTAATACCAACATAGCTTTAATAGCAACATAACTTTAATAGCAACATAGCTTTAACATAAAAGGGTTTCATCCTTACCTGACGTGTAACCCAAGTCAGCAAATATGTGCCATTCATTTTGAGATAGAAGCTGGTACATAACCACTAATTGAATTCTATAGTTATTTAATGATAATATAAAGGCATGTCTAATATGTATTAAAAATATTATTAAAAACATGTTTTTTGAGACACGGTTGTCTGATTATTTATCAATTTGAAAAACAAATTCACGTTAAATGTCTTATAAACACCTACTTTTATCTCTAGTTTTGATGAGTTGCTGAGTGTCAATCATGTTATGAATCACGTTCTTTATGCAGCTTCAGTATGTTTTGTTGAAGATGGTCTTTTATTCTATTTATTGAAATACCCGTGGTTGATTAAGGATTAAGTGTTTCAATTCATGCCATATCCCCATAGAAGTTCTTAGAACAATGTGAATAATCATAAAACTTTTGTTCAAGTTCCTATGGCTAACTTTATTTCACCATTAGACAAAAAGTGGCCTCTTTTAATAAAGAATGACTATAGTCCATGTTGCGTGGTGTGCCTGTAACAATATTATGTTTCTAAACAATGTCAGAACAAGGAGATAGAGATAACATTACGGGAGGAAATAGCAACATATTCAAATAGGTTTCCAATGGTTGCAATAGAGGCATCTGCCTATCCAGTAACATGGTTGAGCTTACAACAACATGGTTGTGCCAAACTTTTATTGAGCTAACAACAACATGGTTGTGCACCTCAATTCATTTTTCTTTCAAGACTTTCATTCATTCATTACATTTCACTTTTTGTTATTTTTATCTTTCACTTTTATTAAATAATACTTTACTTATAGTAATACATACATACTAAATTCACTCATAGTTGATCCTATCATCCTTCAACGTCTCACATTGTAATTCTCTGATCTGACCCATAACATCGGGTGTCATAATCAACTGATAAGCCTTCACCGGAATCAGTTCAGGTCGTTCCTTTCGGCTAAGGGCATCATCAACCATGTTTGCCTTGCCCAGATGATAGTGAATTTCACGGTCATAGTCCTTGATAAACTCTAACCACATTCTCTGCCTCATATTAATATCATTTTGCTTGAAGAATTACTTTAAGCTTTTGTCATCCGTGAAGATAGTGCCCTTGGTCCCGTACAAGTAATGCCTGCAAATCTTCAACGTAAAGACCACAATCACCAACTCCAAATCATGAGTAGGGTAGTTAACTTCATGGATCATCAACTATCGGGATGCATAGGCTATGACCTTCCCTCGTTTCATCAACACACGCCTAAGCCCAAATGCGAATTGTCCGAATAAACCACTAGGTTGTCTTTCCCCTCGGGTAATGTCAAGACTGCGGTTTGAGTTAACCTTGTCTTTAACTCTTGGAAGGAACCATCCTGATTTGAACTCCATTCGAACTTCACTTCTTTACGAGTCAACTTGGTCAATGGCGAAGTTATATTAGAGAAATCTAGGATAAATATCCTGTAGTACCCTACTAAACCCAAGAAACTACAAATCTCAGATGACATCTTTGGATACAATACTGTTTTGACTTTCACAAGATCCACCATGATTCCCTCAGGATTGATCACATGGCCAAGAAATTGGACCTCTCGTAGCTAGATTGCACACTTAGAGAATTTCGGGTATAACTTATAGTTTCCAAGTGTCTAGAGTACTTCCTTCAGATGGCAGACATGTTCCTCTTTGTTCCTTGAGTAGATTAGAATGTCATCGATAAATACAATCACTAATCTATCTAACATTGGTTGGCACACCCGGTTCATATGATCCATAAAAGCAGCTTGCACGTTGGTTAAACCCAAGGACATCACGAGAAACTCATAGTGTCCATAACACGTGCGAGAAGCTGTCTTAGGGATATGCTGCTCCTTCACCTTCAATTGATGATAACCAGATCGAAAATCTATCCTTAAAAACCAACGGGCACCTTGAAGCTGATTGAAAAAATCATCAATCCTCGATAACGGGTACCAGTTCTTCACGGTCAACTTGTTTAGCTTGCGGCAATACATATCCTCATACTACTATTCTTTTTCTTTACAAACAGGACTGAAGCACCCCGCGAAGAGATACTCGGTCAAATGAAACCATTATCCAGAAATTCCTGTAACTGATACGACTCCTAAGCAACAGGTTGAGCCCCAGGTAACAGGTCAATTTGGAACTCAATCTCACGATCAAGTGGTACCCCTAATAGATCTTTAGGAAAAACGTGAGGGAATCACACACGACCAACACGTCTTACATTCGTGGAATTGATGAATCCAAATCCTTCACATAGGCTAGATAGGCATCACATCCACGCCTAATACACTTCTCAGCTGAAATTATCAAAATTACCTTCGAACCATACGAACTCTATCCCTATAGATCATAACAATACTTCCATTGGGCGCGGTCAGTCAAATCATCTTTTTGCGACATGCGATATTGGCCTCAAAGGCTGCTAATACATCCCTAGGACTATAACAAATCTACCTAAGGTCAACATAAATAATCTAGCAGAGAACCTATAGCCATTAAGTTCTATTTCACAATCATCTATCACATCCATAATCCTGGTAGATTTACCTATGGCAGTTTTTACATCGAAGGACTCATCTATCTTTATACTCCTAGAAGGAAACTTATCACAGAAGGTAGCAGAAATAAAACTCCTACTAGCACCAGAATCGAAGTGTACATATGCATAAGTTTAGTTTACTAGGAATGTACCTGACACTATGTCAGGGTCCACCCTAGCCTCTTCTTTGGTTATAGTGAATACCTTGGCATTAGCTTTCTGCCCCTCCTTCCCTTTCTCGACTCCATTATTCACCCTGAAACTCTCAGCCCTCAGCTTCTTACACTCTCTACTCAGATGCCCCGATTCATCACAGTTTTAACATTTCACCATTCCACAGTCCCTTGCCATATGACCCTCCTTCCCACACTTAAAGCATAGATTCGAACCCTACTTGCATTCCCCCGCATGGTCCTTCCCACAGTTTCTACAGGCCCTTTCCCTCACACCTCCTGTCAACCCTTTCTGATTATCCACTCTCGCCTTCTTACCACCAGATGTAAAACCACCACCATCACCGTACCGTTTCCCATTACCTAGGGGTGTAAATGAGCCAAGCCAACCCTGAGCTTGACACTAATCGAGCTTGGCTTGTTTGAATATGCTGAAGCTCGAGCTCGAGCTAATCTTTTCGGAATGAGATCGGCTCATGAGGTTATAATAAAGCTCGAGATCGGCTCAAGAAGGGTTGTTTTTTCAGGACGGTTGAACCATAAGTCATGCCAAAGATCTACTCAAGCTTGTTCATACTCTGTGAACCCTTAAACGAGTCAAAGCTAGGCTCGAGCTTGATTTTACGGTAACAATTCTTTTTCTTTTGAGCAGTAAGTTTTGTTGATAAAGCTACCAACTAGAATCAATATTCAAGTACGGTAATTAAGAACTAAGAAGAGAAGGATTGATAAAAAAAGTAAATATATATCAATTTGAACATCATCTAATTGCTATATCGCCTGTAAGCTCAATCACCTAAGGTTATACACTTATACTAACTCTAGCAAATCAACCTTAAAGTAATGGTACCCACCTATGTGTGAGCAAACTATTTCAGTTCTAAAGAACACAACTAGCATAAAACAATGAGTAAGGAAAGACATATGATATAAAAATCATAAATAAGAAATCAAATCACACAAATCATAACCCAGAAGCAAGTACATGATTAATAAAGCAAATCATAGCCTAGAATCTAAATATATGAATACACCTAGGTAAATTGTTGAACCGGTGAGGAGGCGGACGGGAGGATAGGGTCAAGGATGATTGACGGCGACTGTTGTGTTAAACACGATGAGAGGGCACTAGGGAAGGCTATAAGGGCAATGACCGATGGTTGATGGCGGGCGGCATCTAACCAAGTGACGGTAGTTAGGAGGGAATTAGAGGGAAAGTGATTTTAGGTTTTGTATTTTGAAGTTATATTTTGAACTTAATTTGAAAAACAAAAAGAGAAGAAGAATAAATCTATAATTTAATTTTAAAGTATTTTAAATATATAAAAAGTAATATAAAACCTTATTGGGCTCGCTAAGGCTCGTCAGCTATCCGAGCTTTAGGTTCAAGATTATGGCTCGGGCTCAATAGAAAAACGAGCCATACTTCAGGCTCGAGATCAAGCTCGAGCTTGAGCTCATCTAGGATTGACTCGTTTAAGCTTTTTATTGAGCCGATCTCGAGTATCTCCCGAGCCGGCATGACTCATTTACACCCCTACCATTACCATTCTTCTCATTGTTACACTTCTTCTTCACCTCCGCCACTGTCACCACTTGCCGCTCATCATATAACCTCCCTACCAGATCGATCACCGATGTAAACGTACCTGGCCGAGCGGCGATCATGCGTCTGCGGATATTCGTCGGAAGACCTTAGATGTATCACTTGATCTTACGTGACACGGGTGTCACCTACTCTGGAACCAGCCTTGTCATCTTATTAAACTTCGTCGTGTATTGTTGGTGTGTCTTGGTTCCCGCTTCTAACTGTAGGAACTCTCTATCAATCTTATCCAACTCTCGGTGAGGACAACATTCCTCAACCACCAACTTTTTCAGTTCCGACTACCTCATCTTACTAATATCACTATCACCCTTAGCTTGGACAATAATGTCCCACCAGCACAAGGCTGTATCCACAAATGAGTAGGTAGCAAACTTCATCTTCTGATCCTACCTACACTCGCTGATATCTAGCGCAGTATCCATTTCTCTCACCTATTAGTGAGAAGTGATAACATTCCCGTTTCAATCAAAAGTCGGGGGCTTGCATCTCTGAAATGCCCTATAGTTACACCATTGGCAGTTTCCTGCACAACTTCCTCCTCATCCTCATCACTGGAAACAACCATCTCAGTCTCGGATTATCCCCGATCCCTTGATCCTCCTTCTTTACCCCCTCTCCTAGCAACGCCCTTTTTTCTCCTTGTTCTCCTTCCTTTCATCCTCTCTCACTGCTTTAATAACATCAGCAACTACGGATGGTATAATCATCTGCATGACTTGTGAACCTCATCAACTATAGCCTCCTTCAATTAGGCCTTCATATTAGCACTCTCATCCCCACCTTCATTATGGCAGTCTTAGCCCTGTTTCTAGTGTATCACCATATCCATCACAACCTCAACCTCGGGAAGCTTTCGAAGAGCTTCAACCAGCCATCTTCTAATTACTCTAAGATCCAAACACTAACACGATCATTCAAGATAATAGCTCAGATTATGCCAAGTATAGTAAGTTTTTAATTACAGTGACTTGTTATGATTAGCTACTTACTTTACTTTTACCCCCTAAGCATTACCTATCCCGATTACATTAGAGTCCAAATATACTAAGAGCACATAATCCACTTAACATATGCACAGATGTCCATTTCCATTACTTTACATAAAACATTTACCTGCAGGCATGTAGCTACTCAGATTGGCATCCCTTTCCCTTTTGTACCATTTCAAGTTTAAGTTTTGGTTTTTTTAAAAAAGAAGTTTTATCCAATTCTCTTAAACTTTGGCTCTGATACCAACATGTAAGACCCCATTTCCGGGACACTCGCAGCTGGACATTCATAGCATAAAACATTTATAAACATAACATTTGTAGCGGAAAACATATTTTTCATTTAAAACTTATACTCGTGTCAAAACATCATATCATGTTGCTTAAATCACATAATTTCATTTACATGAATATCTATCCCAAAAATATGGATGCTAGACTGGAACTATCCCAGTAGTTTCCACACACAATTTCATTTACATGAACATCTGTCCTAAAAATATGGATGCTAGACTTGAACTATCCCAGTAGCTTCCATGTCCATACCTGCACCTCCTCAACATCATCAATTACCTACCAACTATTATACATACAAATTCAACGATGCTGAGTGAGTTCTAGTTTTTAGAATAAAGTACTTTACTTCCTTTTAAAACATTTCCTTTTTCGTACGTGAGCATACATCAATACATACTTCTTGATAATATTCATTCATTATCTTTCATCATCGTTTCATTCCTTTCGTTTTTCATCATTCCATTCATATCATTTTTTCATCATTATCTTTCACTATAATGGATCAATGCCATGTGCTAAACCCCTAACATTGTGCACGAATTTGATACTGTGATGATCCTTATAAATAAAACCCTATACATTATGCATGAAACTACCTACAGTACCATGATAAAGCGACAAAGATCCCAATCGTATGTGGTCAATCTCAAGGATTAGACCCCTGAAGCACATCCTTATGGGCTAGTTAAGCCGCACTTCAGTTTAGCTAACAACAACATGGTTGTGCACCTCCATTCATTTTGCTTGCAAGACTTTCATTCATTTATTACGTTTAACTTTTCGTTATTGTTATCTTTCACTTTCATTACATAATACTTTACTTTTAGTAATACATAACATACCAGGTGAAGTCATATCGTAACACTTAATCATTAGAAAAGAGTTAAAATGAAAAGATAACATAACCTATAACATAGCAGCTCATGCAAGAACATCATCGCGCACGAGAACCTCTGTTCATACGAGAACCTACCAGAGTTAAACCCTTGCACAACAAGTCACATCAGTCATGCGAGAACATATCTGTCGTGCGAGAACTTACCAGATTGAAATCCCTTGCAGCCTAAGATATCTATTTCGCGCGAGAACTTACCGGTTTCCCGCCTAAACCCAACTTATCGTGTCTATGGCTGTTCTAACATGCTCATTAATAGAAACAACATCATCACAAGCATAAACAAGCATTTTAGTATGTATAATTGCCCCAACACGTAAAAACTTGTATAAAAGGGTACTAGAAACTTAACTCTTGAAGATTCTAACACCAAACCAACATTCTCGAGAGCCTTTCAAATGAAAACTACACATTCATGCATTTTATTCATCAATAATCCATTCTTAGTACATAACATGAGTTATTACATGTGTTACATAACTTAGACCTTTTAAATCTTCATTTTTTCTCTTTATTTTATGACTTTCGATCTCTACTTTATGGCTTTCCCTCTCTAACAACATCAGTTATTGCGTGAGAATGGAGCCAAAGAGGTGCCCTCATTTATTTATATGATTCTCATCTTCTCGTATGGGTTCTCGTGTGAGAACTCCCCTTTACGCGAGGACTTCTTCTTCCTTTATTTTTCCTGGAAAGTTCGGGGTGTTACAACACTAGATTAAAAAACCCTCAAAATCTGAATAAATTGACTCTATACATAGGTTGTAGAGAAAAGACATTGAAGGAGAGAATACAAGTGTTGATGCTCATATTCAGAGTCAAAATTCCGGAAGACTACAAACCAACTTTACCTTATTTGAAGTTCTAGCAAAAAATAATAATGAAATACTGGTATACAATGTGCCACTGGTTGCATTAACGTGTATGTGCTCTTCCTAAGATTTGATTTTTTATTTCACGTAGGGTAAGACGTTCGCCATAAATGGGCCAGTAACATACATGCCTACTGATAAGGAGTGGCACAACATTGGCTGTAAAAAATATGACCAAGACTTTCAAAAAGCCGGAGAAAATGGTTTTGTTCCAAGCATGGCAACTAAACATTTATCTCTATGCATAAAACACAAACCTCATTAAAAAAATTGTTTAGAAACATGGTCTGCAACTATTACTGCAACAATATTAAATGAACCATCAAAGAGGTTACTAGGAATGTCATGCACGGAACTACTAGCAAGTCCAAATACAGACGCATCAATGCAAGAAATCATAGGTAAACAAGCAATCTTCCACATCGAGCCTCAAAGAAATAGTCAGCTAGGGCTATACGCTGTACAGTCAACTCGATGGACATCCCTCCAACAAATGCTATGTCGACATCCACCCCAGCTCCAAATTAAGACACCAAACCCTCCATCACTAGCGCGGAAAACACATCCAGAAATGTCAGTAAAACGGGCTCCTTTTGAAACAGAAGTTAACTAACAAATTAAATCACAACTTTACACTGCAAATAACTACACCTAATAACACATGAACACTTATAGTGTAGGACACAACCACAGGGAATAAACCAAAGATACCTGAAATAGTGCATACTCTTTTGTTGGCGCCAGTGACTTTTGAACGTGTGCCAGAAATGATAGCCAGCATGAACAAGCAATCCTTGGTTAATGCCTTTTGTCATTCATGAAGAATGTAGCCACGTGGCATCTCCCAATGTCATACACACACAAAGCACAATCTTACCTTTTTGAATATGAATATTAAACATGTATTAAACACCGTGCAACGCCAGTTAATAAAATTAATGCCAAAAACATCCATGTGAAACTAATCTATGAAAAAACATCACGCAACACGCGTACTTGATAACCACCGGTTGTTGTTGTTGTTGTTGTTGTTATCATTATTATTATTATTATTATTATTATTATTATTATTATTATTATTATTATTATTATTATTATTAAACCAATTGATCGTCATCAAACTAATTTCTTTCCCCAAGTAAAACATATTTTTCTCCCTCAAATATGTTCGATTTGAGCAATTTTAGAAACAAAACCCAAGGTAATTCACTAAGACGACGACACTAGTAGTGGCATGGATTGATCACATTGAGAAAATTTTCTATGTAATTAGAGTTTATTAGGATGGGGTTGGTTGCTTATAAATTAGAGGAAGATACTTAAGTTTGTTAGGATAATACTATAGCTGAAAAAGAAGGTGATAAGTTTGTGGAGCCTCTACCTTGGAACAATTTTTGTGCTGTTTTATTTGATAAATATTTTACACACCGATTTTACCGATAGTTGGTATTTTTGATTATTGTTATCAAACTACATGAGAAACACATGAAAAATATCAATAGGCAGCATTTTATTTGATTTGTAAGGCTATACACATTTAGTAATATTGAGGAAGCAGTCAAAGTTGCAACAGCATTGAGAGGAAACATATAACACTCAGTCTCTCATACCATCAATATTGTCAGCTTTGCCCACGAGGAGCTCACGGATTTGCTTTTGGTTGCCCGGGTAAAAACTTACCAAGGAGGTCATCCATCCCAGGATTGCTGTCACATGAGCATGCTTAATTATAGAGTTCTCCTCTCATCCATAGCCAATACGCCCAAAACACGTTAGTGATATTAGAGACTAGACATTTTTTATGAACCAGGAATCTCTTATCCACGATCAATATGGGATATATGTAGGGTGTCATAATCATCCCCCCCTCTTTGGACTCATCATCCTCAATGAGCCCGAGAACTCACCATCTTAGGTGAGGTTTGTCATGCATGCAGAGGTTTCCCAAGAGAGCTCGAGGTCGTGACTGGTACATTTCTAGTAAAAATCACTATGCATATGTATGTTCGATACTTGAGCCAATAGAAGTTTTGTATTCATGACCTTTAGACAAAGAATTGAGTTGGAATCTTCTAAGATGCATGATGCATATATGATAGAATTAGGCAATGGAACGTTAGTTGAGGCCGATGAGACAATCGTTGATCTGGATGAACATGAATTTTCTATAGAACTAATACCAGTAAAACTAGGAGGGTTTGATAAAATAGTAGCGTGGAATGGTTGGCAAAGAATAGGACCGATATTCATATGTGATAAGAGATTATTAAAGATTCCTCTACCTGAAGGAAAAACTCTCATGATATACGGTGAGAAGCCATGGCAAGGCATGAACATCATTTCATGTATGAAAGCTAATAAGTGCCTGTGAAAGGGGTGCATCGTATATTTAGCCTATGTAAAGACTACCGAAGAGGATAAACGACTCCAGGACATCCACGTAGTGTAAGAATTCATAGACGTGTTTCCTGATGAATTACTAGGACTCCCTCCATAAAGGCAGTTGAGTTTCGCATCGATCTAATACTGGGAGCTACACCAGTAGCCAAATCACCATATAGGTTAGCCCCTTTAGAGATGCAAGAGTTTATGGTTCAACTATAAGAACTTATGGACAAAGGGTTCATTAGGCCAACCTTCTCACCATGGGGAGCTCCGGTCCTACTTGTCAAAAAGAAGGATGGAATCTTAAGGATGTGTATTACCGAGTTTTAAACAAAGTCATCATCAAAAACTGATACCCACATCCAATGATTAATGATTTGTTTGATCAACTCCAAGGGTCATGATATTTCCCTAAGATAGACCTGAACTCGGGGGATCAGCGGTTAAGAATCAAGGAGGAAGATGTACCAAAAACGACATTTAGAACTAGGTATGGACATTATAAGTTTCTAGTGATGCCCTTCGGTTTAAGTAACGCACCTGCAGTATTCATGGATCTCATGAATAGAGTATGTAAACCATACCTAGATAAACTTATGATAGTTTTCGTAGATTACATCCTGATATACTCCATGATCGAGGCAGAGCACAAATAACACCTGAGATTGATTTTCGAGTTGCTTATAAATGAGCAATTATACGTGAAGTTTTCCAAAAGCAAGTTCTGGATGCAAGAGTTACAGTTTCTGGGTCATATAGTGAGCGAAAAAGGAATCCAAGATGACACTGTCAAGATAGAGGCAATCAAGAAGTGGGAAGAACCCAAGACCCTAATCGAAGTACGATAGTTTATTAGGGTTGGCTGGTTACTACTGAAGATTTATAGAGAATTTCTCGAAAATTGCCAAACCATTGACATAACTGACACGGAAGAACACCAAATTCAATTCGGGAGCCAAGCAATAGGAAGCTTTCAATACCCTAGAGTAGAAGCTATTTGGTGCACCAATCCTATCACTGCCAGAAGGAACAGATGATTTCACTATGTATTGTGATGCCTCATACCAAGGACTCGGGTGTGTCCTGATGTAAAGAAATAAAGTGATAGTATACACTTCACGATAGTTAAAAGTACATGAACAAAATTAAACCGCACATGATTTGGAGTTAGGAGCCGTGGCGTTGACGCTTAAAATTTGGAGGCATTACCAGTATGGTATGAAGTGTGTGATATTTACCAATCAAGAGCCTACATAACATCTTTGACCAAAATATTTGAAACATGAGACAAAGAAGATGGGTGGAATTTCTTAATGACTATGATTGTGAAATCCGATACCACCCCTACAAAGCAAACGTGGTAGTCAACACTTTAAGAAGAAGGAGAGAGAAAAACCGCTAAGGGTTCGTGGTGTACGAATGAATGAGAGCTGATAACTTTGAGGGGTGTGAAGATCTGCCCAGTGATTCTTCATCTGCGTCCATCTCCATTTGATAAGCACTAAGGATGTTGTATTACTTCTTAACAGTCATTGTCTTCAAATTTTCAATTCTTCGGATGGAAACAGTATAAACCGTCTATGTCTTTGGCAAGGATCTCAAGAACTTTCTGAGAACATCATTATTCTCTATCTTTACTCTAGCTTTATTTAGAGAGTCCAGAAGTTCAACATATCTAAGATATGTAGCAGTCATGGTTTCTCCCCTTATAAAACCAATATTTTCAAACTTCTATTTTAAAACATCTCTTTTGTTTTCTTTTATATCCTCCATTCTTTCAAATCTTGCTTTTAAAGCTTTCCAGTTGTGAATTTCTTGAGGCCATGCATGATGCTGTTGGATATGCTAATTCTGATCAGTTATAGAGTCTTTGAATCCACATTCATCTTCTTCAGATCTTCATCTGAGTACTTTGTAGGATTTTGAGGATCATGACTCTACTTTCACCAGCAGCTTGGATGATGGGGACAAATGGTCCTTTCAAAATTGAGAGACAGAGTCTCATGTCTTGATTCCTTATGAAATCTTCCATTCGGATTTTCTAGGTATCATAGTCATGTTGTGTAAACATGGGAGGTTTGGCCTGAGTATCATTTTTCAAATTATGCTTACTAGAAATGGCTACAACACTCATTTTGAGAGGGTAGTAGGATATGAAGAAATATGGTGTTTGATAGTGTGATCAAAAGAAGCACTGGCATTAGCATCCATATTTTCTTCGCATCTCAAACTTACAGGGAAAATTTAAAAAGACATATGTAATTTTGCTTCTACATCTGGTTTCTCATTCCCATCCTCTATAATTTTAGAGAAAACCATAAACGATCCCCCATATTTGGTGTCACCATACATCCTCCAAATCTATTTTTTAATGATTCTTATAAGCGGTTATGAGTGGAAGAAATATTAAAATAACAATAATAATGAATAAGTATTATTTAGTTGAAATAAGAATAAATGTGAGAAAGCTGATGTGGGAGACTTTTAAACAATAAACAAATTTATAAGGCATAGTAATTTTTTGCTAATTATGAGGGGATGGGGATGAGAAAGCAAGTGTGAATGCTCTATTGTCATATAAAGAACAAAAAATCATAGCGAAAATGTTCAGAACATACAAATGAAGAACTCTAATGCCTTAATTGGCACAAATTGACTAAAACATTATGAACATAAGAATTTTTACCCTATTATGGACTCAAAACTACTTACTACAAAGAGTTAAAGATAATCCAGTCTATCTAAAAGAGATTATGTTAAATTTATATAATTCAATATCGTTTTTCTTTTCTTTTTTCTATTTTGTCTTGTTTTGTTGGGCTTGTTTGTATGTAGGTTGTAGATTGAGCTTAGCTGCTGATGGGCTTGCTGCTGATGGGTTCGCTTAGGGTTTGCTTATTAATAGGTGTTCTCCAGCGTTCAATGGAAAAAACACACATACGCTCTCTCTCTCTCGAATCTCTCTCGATAGCTCGCTCCTGAAGTTCTTGTTCTTCTGTCATTGTGTTGATGACAGATCTCTAAGTGTGGTATAGTTTGTCATCAGGTCATTGCATTGATGATCTGAGTGTTATTCTTTCTGTTCGGTTATTGTGCCCTATATTGTGCCCTATGAACTAGGGCTTGTAATCCGTGAGATTCTTCTTCATATTTGAGTTGTATTTGTGACATGGTATCAGAGCCGAAGGCTCTGGTCGATTGTTGACTCGATTTCTGGGATTATCTCGATCTTCCGCTGCTTCTATTGATCGTGTTCTTCTCGGTCAGATTTAGGGTTTTACTCAAACCCTAGTTGGTTCTGCGATTCGCTTTGGGTCGGTTAGTTTATTCTTCTGTTACCATACTCTGGGGTTTTCTCGAAGTTCATCAAGAAACCCTAGTGCGTGGTCCTCTCGACGGTGTTACAAGAAGGCTAAAGAGAAGAATCTTGCAAAGACATCAGAAGTTGTCTAAGTCGCATTATTCTAAGGAAGAGCTGCTCAAGATCTTCTTCTTTTGTCTAAGGTTGTAACCCTAAGTAAAGGTTACAGCTCTTAGACGCTTCATTGCCTCTTTCCCTGCTACAGGGAACTGCTGCGAGGATTTCTTGTTCCCTTCTCTTTTTTGTTAAGTTCTGTTACTATTGTTGTGTCTAGGCATTGTTTGTCCGGGTTAGGAGTACCGGAATTGATCTGGATTCAGGGTGAGTTATCCCCTGGTTATCGTTGCATTCTCTGTGTGCATCACTTGTGTGCATGTCTTATTGTGTGCTCTGCATACAACCTTGATTAACCCTTGATCTGCCAACTTGATTGGTGTGAAAACCTGGCTCTGATCTTGGTTGTTTTACTTGCGCGTGCTTGATTATTCTGCATATTATTTGCTGTATAAAAAGTTTAAATGGCTGATGAAACTGATAACCCTAGTAACATACTGGTTGGGAAACTTGATCCCAGTAACCCACTATATCTTCATCCTAGTGACTCCTGTGTCCTAACAATTGTAAATGTAAAACTTAAAGGGATGAAAAATTACACAGTCTGGGCAAATGCTATGAAACTTGCTTTACAAGTTAAAAATAAATTTGGTTTCATAGATGGTAAAGTTAAAAATCCAAAAATGATGAAGTGTTAGTGGGGCAGTGGGAAAGATGTAACTCTATTGTTCTGACTTGGATCCTAAATTCTGTGTTTGAGGAGTTATACGTGGGACAAGTTTACTCTAAACTTGCCTCCGATGTCTGGACTGAACTTAAAGAAACTTATTATAGAATTGATGGGTCGGTTATCTTTGGGCTACATCAAAAATTAATTCATTACAACAAAATGGGTCCTCTGTATCTGAATACTATCACAAGCTAAATACAATGTGGAAACAAATGGATAACATGCTTCAATTACCATCATGCACCTGTAAAGCTGCAAAAGAATTTAATGATTTTAATCAACTAATAAAATTAATGCAGTTCCTTATGGGTTTGGATGATGTCTACCAACCCGTAAGGACAAATCTGCTGACCAAGGATCCCCTACCTACTATCAAAACTGCTTTTTCTATTATCTTAAAAGAAGAGTCTCACAGAAATTTGAAATCCATCTCTAAATAATCTGGTGTAAACGTTGGTTTTGTGTCTAAATCTAATCAACCTTTTGATAACAAAAAGAAAAACATAAGAGGTCCAAATCCTCATCTCAAGTGTACACATTGTAATAAAATTGGACATACTATAGAAAGGTGCTTTGAGATTGTCGGTTACCCATAAGGAAACAGACAAAAAGGAGGTTCGGGATCCAGTCAGGGAATAAAAACTAACCAAAATACCTCTGTTAACAAAACCAACTCTGTGTCATCCCCCGCCTTGACAGTCTTATCAGCTGATCAACTCAGCCAATTACTAGGTTTATTAAGCACCAAACAGGGAGAATCGTCCAATACTCCCAATGTTGGAGGTATTTCTTCAAACTCCTTTTCCTCAGGAAACACCTTTAGTTTCACCTCAAGTCTTTCTCCTAAATATCTTACACAATGGATCATTGATTCGGGGGCGAACCAACATATGGTTATGAGTGACAAAAATCTATTAAATCCTGTTGATGTCACTAATTCAAAATTAAAGTTCACCACCCTAATGGCACAAGTGCTACTGTCACAAAAATTGGTAACATTAAAATCAACGAAAGGGTTACTCTAACTGATGTCTTTGTCGTCCCTGAATATAATGTCAATCTTATATCTGTGTTTAAACTTGCACGCGACAACAAAATGTGTGTCATGTTTGATGAACATAGCTGTCATATCCAGGATTTACTCATAAAGAGAACCCTGGTGACTGGTAGCCAAGTGGATGGGTTGTACGTTTTCGGAGACTCAACACAAGCCACAAAGGTTTGTTTTCTAAAGTGTTGAGCCTTCTGATCTATGGCACACTAGACTTGGTCATCCATCAGACCAAGTCTTAACTGTCTTAAAACAAACTTTAAATCTCAAATCTTCTAGTTCCTTTAAGCCTTGTGATGTGTGTCACAAAGCTAAACAACACCGTGAACCCTTTCCCTTAAGTAACAATAAATCCCATTATGTAGGTGACCTAGTTCACCTTGATGTTTAGGGTCCTTATAAACTGCCAAGTAAGGAGGGATTTCACTATATTTTAACTGTTGTCGATGATTTCTCTAGGGCTGTGTGGGTCTTTTTAATGAAACATAAAGATGAAGTCTTTACTAATATTAAAAGCTTTACATACTTGCTTTATAATCAATTCAACTCCAAAGTAAAAAATTTTTGAAGCGATAATGGCATAGAATTTGTAAATGCTCGGTTTGCTGAATTTAATAGATTAAATGGCATAATTCACCAAACCTCATGCCCCTACACACCCCAACAAAATGGGGTGGCCGAGAGAAAACATAGACACCATCTTAACGTTGCTCGGTCCCTCCTTTTCCAAAGTGGAGTCCCCTTATCATTCTGGTCTGAATGTGTTCTAACTGCGTCTTATCTAATTAACAGGACCCCATCTTCTGTGTTGAACGGTAAATCCCCTTATGAACTGTTGTTTGGTTTTACCCCCTCCCTTGTCCATTTGAAATCCTTCGGGTGCTTATGTTTTTCCACAGTTATAAATAACCCAAATAAGTTTGAAAGTCATGCTCAAAAGTGTGTTTTTATCGGATACTCACCTAATAAAAAGGATACAAAGTCTGGAGTTTGGATCAAAAACTTGTTTTTTTCTCTCAGGATGTTACATTCTATGAAAATGTTTTTCCTTTCAAGGATAACTCATCTAAATATGAACCTGACCCGCCCGCTTCTTCACAACTAAACAACCTGAACTTTTTTGATTTCACATGTCCAATAGCACCTGACAGGCTTTCTTCCGAAGCTGATCCCGATAATGAAGAGGGGAATAATAGTGTCATTCCTGATGTCGAACCGCAGCTGTGTAGTCACCCTGGCCCTGGCGAGGCTGGTTCTCGGCAGTCCTCTGATGACAGCCCTGCCACAGACGGCATGGCTGGTTCACAGCAGCCGGTTAACATCATTGGCGGCTCTGGCGGGGCTGATTCCTCATCAGGCGCACATGATCATAGTCACACCTCTAAGGGAACTAATCAGTCCTCTAACACCGCAGTCCCTAGGCGATCCGTTCGACACTGCTCTATTCCCAAACGTCTTGATGATTTTATCATTAAAGGGAAGGTCAAATATGGCCTTGAAAAAACCCTAAACTACTCTAATCTGTCGGCTGAAGGCTAGTGCTTTGCCTCCAGCCTAAACAAGAGCGTGGAACCCCGCTCCTATCGGGACGCATGCCTTGATGTCAATTGGGTAAATGCTATGAATGATGAAATGAATGCCTTAAATAGAAATCACACCTGGGATCTTGTTGACCTTCCCCCCGATAGGAGACCTATTGGCTGCAAGTGGGTCTATAAAATTAAATACAAATCAACCGGTGAGATAGATCGCTATAAAGCGCATCTTGTTGCAAAGGGTTATAGTCAACGGGAGGGTATCGACTTTGATGAAACTTTCTCCCCCGTTGTTAAAATGGTTACCATTCGATGTGTTCTCTCCATTGCTGTCCAACGTGACTGGCCTCTCTACCAACTTGACATTAATAATGCTTTCCTTTATGGCTCCTTAAACGAAGATGTCTATATGACCCCGCCCGAGGGGTATTTTTCTAAAACTGATACCCGTGTGTGCAAATTAAACAAATCTTTGTATGGTCTCAAGCAGGCCCCTCGTATGTGGAATGAGAAACTTGTTAGTGTTTTAGTGTCAAGTGGGTTTCAGCAAAGCAAAACTGACTATTCTATGTTTATAAAGTCCTTCGCTTCTGTTATAATTGTTTTACTTGTGTATGTTAACGACATCATTGTTACCGGGAATGATGAGGCTGAAATCAAGTCTCTTAAACAGTGTTTGCAATCTGCATTTTTAATTAAAGATCTTGGCCCCTTAAAATATTTTTTGGGACTTGAAGTTGTTCACACTAAGCATGGTCTTTGTCTGTCTCAACGCAAGTACTGCCTGGAGCTGCTTGCTGAGTTTGTTATGACAGGTTGTAAGCCTGTCAACACTCTACTTGAGCAGCACCATCTTGTTGCAAATCCGCCCAAATCGGACGCTACTCCTCTTGCAAATGTGTCTCAATACCAGAAACTTATTGGAAAACTCATTTATATGTCTCATACTCGGCCTGATATTTCTTACTCTGTTCAGTTTCTTAGTCAATACATGCACAGTCCTATGGAATTTCATTTAAAATTGGCTTTTAGACTCTTACGTTACTTAAAAAAGGCCCCTGGTCATGGCCTTCTGTTTTCCAAATCTGCCTCCCTTTCTCTGTCTGCGTTTGCATACTCCGATTGGGGTAAGTGTTTGGAATCCCAAAAGTCGGTTACTGGGTTCTGTATTTTTTTGGGAAAGTCTTTGATCTCGTGGAAAAGTAAAAAATAGGGCACTGTGTCTCGGTCTTCAGCTGAAGCTGAATACCGTGCCATGTGTGCAGCCACTTGTGAAGTTCTTTGGCTTATTAATGTGCTTAATGAATTATCTGTTTCTGTCTCTCTACCTGTTTCTCTGCATTGTGATAATAATGCTACTTTATCTATTGCTGCAAATCCTGTCTTTCATGATAGGACTAAACATTTTGAACTTGATCTGTTTTTTCTACGAGAAAAACTCTCGTCTGGGGTTATTACCACTGTTCCGACTGTGTCTGAACAGCAACCTGCTGATATTTTCACAAAGGGATTACTTCCAAAGCAACATGATTTCTTACTTTCCAAACTAAATATGTTTAATGCTTTTGGATATTGAATTATGGGGGGGTGTTAAATTTATATAATTCAATATCGTTTTTCTTTTCTTTTTTCTATTTTGTCTTGTTCGGTTAGGCTTGTTTGTATGCAGGTTGTAGATTGGGCTTAGCTGCTGATGGGCTTGCTGCTGATGGGTTCGCTTAGGGTTTGCTTATTAATAGGTGTTCTCCTGCGTTCAATGGAAAAAACACACATACGCTCTCTCTCTCGAATCTCTCTCGATAGCTCGCTCCTGAAGATCTTGTTCTTCTGTCGTTGTGTTGATGACAAATCTCTAAGTGTGGTATAGTTTGTCATCAGGTCATTGCATTGATGATCTGAGTGTTATTCTTTCTGTTCGGTTATTGTGCCCTATATTGTGCCCTATGAACTAGGGCTTGTAATCTGTGAGATTCTTCTTCATATTTGAGTTGTATTTGTGACAGATTACAACAACGGATGATGAAGATTAGTGATGAGTAAACCTGTGAAAGTTTTTAGGAGCAAGAATTAGAGATTAGTGTTTTATAGTTGAAACCCCGGTCATTGCTTTCATTATATACTCAGAAGTTACACATCAGGCATCCTGACATCCAAAAGATCTATTCCAGCCAAACACTTTTAAGCATACAACTTTATCCGGCCATTAAATAACATATAAGTTACTCATACATCTCTTGTATGTATAAAACTAACTAAAAACAAGTGAATTGTAGAAGATCATAACTTACAACACAATAGTAAAAAAACAAAGTGATATTACATTTTGAAAAATACTATTTTTTAAAGAATAGATTTATAAAATTATAGCTAAAAAAATATTACATTTCTTGGTCTAGTTGCATATCAAATGGTTACTTCAGAATGTAAGATCCACCAACGTCACTTATTAATCATTATGTTTAACACCCATTGCTTTAATGTCTTCAATCAATCTATCCAAATCACTATAAGAAGATCCACCTTCGCTCACAGATTCCATAGCCAGCTTCGCCATTCGGTTTGCGGATTCTATAAACTCCTCTTTCCTAACCTCCATTATTTCCCTTACAATCCTCTCTATCATAGTTCGATCGCATGTATCCTTCATGTCTAACCCTAGTTTCCACACAGCCTCGACAAATCTACTATTTGTTTGTTGATCCGCGAAAAACGGCCAACTCAGCATTGGTACTCCAGCAACAATGCTCTCCAGTGTTGAGTTCCACCCGTTATGTGTCAAAAAGACACATACTGCTGGATGGGCTAACACGTCTAGTTGTGGAGCCCACCTAACCAGATACCCTCTTTCTTTAGTACCTTTCTCTAGCTCACTTGGTATCTTATCCTCATCATCTTTGCTTAAAACATGGTCCTCTCTAATGACCCACAAAAATCGTTTCTTGCTATTAACTAAACCATACCAGAACTCGATAAGTTGGTCTCTTGTTAATGTGGCTAGGCTTCCGAAACTCACATACAACACAGATTTTGGTGGTTGTTGATTGAGCCAACCAACGCATGTCTTATCTTCTTCGAACAAACTATTTGAAGATGTGGACTCGGATAAGGATCGGGTTTTAAGATGAGCATGAAGTGGTCCAATTGTGTAGACATTGGAGCAATGTTTTTGAATTTGCAAGAGAATAGAACCTTCAAGTTCATTAAACGTGTTTAAAATGAGAGCATGAGCATCTGAAGTCCGACGTGTTATATTGCAAACTTGCTGGAGAGTATAGTCGCTTACGTCAGAACGAAAAAAGCTAGGAAGATCACGCCGACGAAGGAATCCTTCCATGCCTTTTACATTCACTATTCGTTCGTCCATGTTTCCACCTTCATTTTCAAGAGAAATTAAGAATATTAGTAATCCAAATTCGTAAGCTTTCAACCATGAAATGATTTTATGGGTTCACCTATCTTTGTTAAGTAATAATTCATCCGTTTTTTGTTACACGCCTCTCACATCATTCGTTAATACTTTTTATTAATTATATTAGCTCTATATATTTTAGAAATTAAATCTTTACATATGCTCATGCTAAAGTCCGGTTAAAAGATGGAACAGGAAAGTCAAGAAATTACCACGCAGTGTACAACTGCACAAAGACGATAAGTGTAATTTATGTTAATATATTTTTATATACATCTATAAGAACATTCACATAGGGTTATATCTCCATTCTAATTATTACATTAGAATCATTACTTTTTTTTAATTTAATAATATTTTTATACAATTATTATTACATTTTCTCTTTTCTTTACTTAGAATCATTTTCAAAACAATTAAAAAGTTTATAGGGTTGACCAATATTTTCCCGCAATATATAGATAAACAATAATATTTTCTCTTCTCTACTTATAACAACTCATAATTGTTATCTATGATATATGAAACATACTCACAATGGGACGGACCCTCCCTGGACCCTGCGAAAACGCGAGAGCTCTTTGAAGGATCAGGTACGCCCTTTTATGAAACATACTCACAATAATATGAGTAACCTACTACGAATACTCTAAGTGTAATCTTAAAACCAGCGTTCTCAAAATCGGACCGGACCATCATAGAACCGGACCGGCTGTGTGTGTTTGAATCGTTTTAGTTAAACTTTCGCGGTTATCAGTCGAAACGGTGAATCACTTGAACCAGACTGCGTGGTAAGATGTGATTTCATTTTTTTCTGTTTTTCCTTTTGAAATCTTATTTATAAATAATTTCATAATTTATCACTTATATTTAGTGCTGCAAATGAACCAAACGTTCTCCAAACAGTTCATGAACTGCTCGACGAGATTTTTTTTTATGTTTGTTCGTTTTAATTAATTAACGAACACAAACAAGAAAATTTTGTTTGTTCATTTATGTTCGTAATGTTTGGTAATATGTTATTTATTGTTCTTAATTTTTGTATCTGTTATGTTTATGATATATAATTATGTCACCTTTTGGACATTTATGTTAATTATTTATTTATTTTTAGTGGATTTTATGTAATGTTTGTGATGAAAATGTAGATTTTATTTTAAAAAATATACATGATCATTTGTATTCGTTTGAGTTCATGAACTCTTGCTTATGCTTATGAACATTTGTTTTTTATTCGTTTGCGTTCATTAAGTGTTTGTAAATAGTTCATGGATAAGTTAATTTTCTTAATAAACAAACAAGGCATTGTTCATGTGCATACGGATGCCCTACTTATATTAATTAACTAGGTTAGTAGCCAGTGTATTACACCGGTTAAATACGTAAAATATTAAATAATTATTAATTATAAAATGATATTTTGAAGTAAAATATGATTGAAATTTCGTATAAGTAATAAATATAAGTAATAAAATAATAATATTATTTCTTTTAAACTTTTGTTTTTAACTTTTTTATTTGAAAATTTTTATTCCAAGTCAAACCATTTTAAAAAATGTCATTTTCTAAAAAGTTTCTTATTATATTTTAATTTCTATAGTCCAAAAAAAATTATTTTCTAAAAACACTGATTCTAAATATTTTATATTTTTAAAAAATTTGATATTTTAAAATTACTTATTTTATACAAAAAAATATTTCTTTAGAAATTACATTTATAAAAAGAACTATTTTTAATTATTAAAAAAATTACTTTAATTAAAAAATTATTAATAACATAATTGGTAGTTAGTGTAAATATTTAATATGAGATAGAAATAGAAAATTAAAGCTTAGGAGGTATAGAATTATGACAAGTGTATATTTAAAAATCTTCTTTTATAAGAATTATGACAAGTGTTTATATTATGTTAAAAATGTAAATACACTTCAAAATATATACACTATTCTCATATTTTGGTTTGTAACAAATATAGATGAATAATGTTAGTCCTTTTATTTTTAGGGGGTTATGTTTCGTACACCACTGATTTGACGTCAACAGTAAACGGTCGTTTTTAAGTCTGTAAACGGTCGTTTTTGTGACCTGCAAACGGTCGTTTATTCAGTCTTAAACGGTCGTTTGTTGTTCTGCAAACGGTCGTTTGCATTAAAGTAAACGGTCGTTTACTTTTTTGAATTGACAACTCAAATTTCGTCTTCTACCCATTAAACCGAACCCACAACCCACTCCATCAATTTATACCACCATTTTCACCATTTCAATCTTCACCCACCATTATCTTCTTCATTCTTCATCTTCATTTCAACCCATATTCTCATCTTCTTTACCTCATCCAAGAAATTTACCGTCGTTTATCATCATATTCACCATCAAGGTTAGTTTATTATAATAATATTAGTATAATATACATTTTATTTTGTTACTAATTGTAATTATTTTAGGTAATGGCTTCAAGTTCACGTCAAGATACAGCGTCGGTTCGTGCTTCGAATCATCCGTGGCTTCAGTTTCGTCGAGGATCAGATGAATATAAAAAGCTTCAAAAACTTTTAGATAAAGAATTTGAGCCTTCACGTTCGATATCTTGGAGCTTGTTACGGGACGTGGGGGAATTTACTCGTGCTCGTGACATGATGAACGAGCCGTGGAGAAGATTTTTTGCAATTAGTGGTCCACAATATAAGGAGTTTTGTTTGGAGTTTTTCTCCACTTTTAATTTCGATTCGAACAATCATAACTACAGGTATACAAATTTAATTGGATTATATATAATTTCATGTTTACATTTAATTGAAGTTATATTTTTTTAACAGTGATACCGATGCTATCAGTTTTGTTCTCGGGGGGGTGCCACGTAATTATTTAGTGGCCGATTTTGGTGTTTTGATGGGTTTATATACAGTTCAAGAGACCCATCAATCTGATTTTTTGGAAGGTCTTACACAATTTCCAGAAGATTATAATGATGAAATATTTTGGGAAGAAATTGGTGATGGCCAATATATACCCAACAATAAAACAAAAGCTACAAGAATGAACGATCTGTTGTATAGATATCTTCATCGCGTTATTTGTCATACTATAGCTGGACGTAGGATGACTAGTGGTGGGGTGACTAAAAAGGATTTGTTCTTTTTATTTTGTTTGATTAAAAGGAGGCCTTGTAATCTGGCTTATATGCTTGCTGATTATTTTACTTCTTGCACGGGTACAAAGAAAACCGGACATATTTGTGGTGGTACATATGTTACTCGACTTGCCGAGTCTTTACATATTCTCACCCCTGACAACGTGGCAAGTTTAAACGGGCCGGTACTTATGTCCGGATTTGTTGATCGTGAACATCTTATACGGATGGACATGATCGCAGATTATCCACAAGTTAGGTGGAGGTTTAAACATAATAATCAAATGTGGATACCTCCATATCAAGATCCTCCTGATGATCTGTAATTTTTTTATGTTTTAGTTATTGTAATAAAGAATTTATTTATGTTTTATTAATTGTAATAATGAATTTATTTATGTTTTAGTTTTTGTAATAAATAATTTATTTATGTTTTATTAATTGTAATAATGAATTGTCAAATGAATTTATTGGGAAATGTGCCAGAATTATTCACAACTGGACATACATGTTGGGAAATGTGCCAGATCAATTCACAATTCACGTTTACAGAATTATTCAAATGGAAGATGCCTATAAATTTCCTTTACACATTTCACAATTCACAACTCACAATTCACAATTCACAAGTATTCAAATTCATTTATTCACACATCATCGTAATTCAAGTCAATAATGTCTCAATTTTATAATGATTGGGTGTACCAAACAAGAGAAGAGTTAATGGATTGGGTGCAAAACACTGCACACGCCCTTGGATATGTTATTGTCACACAACGAACGAAGAAGCCTGTATACGGATTCGTCAACAAGGCATTTCTTATGTGCGATCGTGGTGGTTGATGCTAGGGGTTTAGAATGAGGTTTATCATGGTTAATTGGTTAAATTTAATGCATTTAATATGGTCAAGTGTAAGAGATTATGTTGAACAAGTTAACTACGATGATTTGATGTTTTGTAGGTTAAACGCAATCATTTGAGGAGTTTTGAAGAATGCACATGAATGATAATCAAAGATCATGATAGATGAGATGAAAGAGAATTCAATTACGAGAATGTGGCCGCAAACGGGGAGGAAAACGGAGTCCGAACGAAGAAGTTATGAAGAAAACAAGATTTGGACAAAGTTGGTCGGCCATGACTTACGGTGGGTTGGATGCCTTACGGCCGAAACATGCTGAAAAACAGAAGGTGCCCACCGTAACTTACGGTGGTGAGACGTCTTACGGTGGCCACGTGTGCTGAACTCGTTTAAAAGCCGAAAAAATTAGGTTTTGAAGGGATCTTTCATTCTAAACTTCCATAGTCGCCCCATTCGTCCCCAAGGCTTCCAAGAGGTTCCCGAGAGGCGTTTTCAAGGCTTTTCAAGTGTTTTAATCATTCGGTTTGATTCTTTAACGTTAGATTTTATGTTTAATTTTGATTTTGATTTGATGTTCTTCATTACCATGTCTAGCTAATCTCCTAGTAATCTTCTTTGGGTAGTACGGTTTACTACTATGATTTGTTCTTGATGATTTGTGGTTGAGTTAATGTTTGAACACGGTAGTTTAAGCCGAGTACATTATTTGTTGGTTGAAAACTCTAAAATACGTGTGTTGCTTTCAATTCACTTGTTCCACTTTGATTGTTTTAGATTTCTTTACATCTGGAAACATTAATGTTGGATGGGATTGAGTATCACAAACATAGGATATGATTCGAGTAGTTCTTTAACAACAGTCTTATTCAATCTATTGTTTTTACCCAAATTGACCCGTTAAGCTTATATGACTTTTATGAACACTCAAAGCAAATCTAAGTAGTAAACCTGAATCCGGAGAAGATTACCTTTTTACATTATTGTTTACAACTCAATTAATCATAAATTTCGTCACTTTTCTCGATTAGTCATTTTTATTTAGTTTTTGTAATCAAGCTACAAACTTTAGATTTAAACTACAAAACTTTCCACATATTCCCTGTGGACCGACCCGACTTACCCTAGCTATCTTAGGTGAGTTTGGAACCTTATAAATTGTTTTTGATTAGGATTGACAAACCGACATCAAAATGGCGCCGTTGCCGGGGAATTAATGCGCAAAGTGTCAAGTTTAAGTCTTTACTTGTTTAGCTTGTTTTATTTACTTTCTCTTCTTTGTTACGCTAGGTGTGCTTGTGTGTGCAGGTGACAGCTCCGTGCATGCATACCCGGTACGCAAGGAACAAGTCCCCGTTAATTTTTGATCCAGAAGTTGAAAAGACCGCTCGAAGAAATCGAGCACAATCCCGTACAAAAACTCAATCATCAAGAGCAGTCAAAGAGTGCAAGATGGAACACAACCCACCACCACCACCACTTAACCAAAATCCACCCAATGACCAACCGCCAAATCCACCAATTGATCAACCTCCACCAAACCAACCAAATGACCCATTACCCTACCCAAATTTGCAGCCACAAGCACAAAACCCAATTGCCCACAACCTACCACCTCAAAGGCAAAATCCTTATCCTCAACCAAGGCAGAACCCCTACCAACATGGACTTCCAAGGCAGAATATGAGACATCAAAGGGGGATTAATAGGATCGAGGCCGAAGAGGATAGATTTGATAGATTAAGCATCCATACTTGGGATGATGACATAGATGGACGAAGTGATGGGAATGAAGATGAGTATGTTGAGGAGGATGTGCAATACTATGAACCTAATAACAATCAAGGCCAATACAGACAGAATGAACAACCAAGGCAATATAGGCAAAATCAGGGCCAAATTCAAGGTAGAAGACAAGGATTTCCTCGGGCAAATCGAAACCCCGGACTTCAACCCCGCCAAGCCATTGTACAAGGGGTTGATAGCCATTTTCGCCCTACCATAGCTGGAGCTTCGTCACCCATAGTCAGGCCACAATTTAGAGGGAAGTCATTTGAGATTAGGTCCAATAGTCTAGCCATTCTTCCTGAGTTTCATGGACTGTCCAAGGAAGAACCTTATTTGCATCTGAACGAGTTTAGTGCCATTTGTGAGACTATTGGGGCACAAGGTTTTACACCTGAAGAAGTGATGCTAGTGCTATTTCAGTTCACATTGAAAGGAAATGCGAAGAAGTGGTTTCATTCCTTACCTGCTGCCAGCATTTACACATGGGAGCAAATGCAGCAGGCATTCCTAGAGGAATACTATACACCCCAGAAGACAAGTGAAGCTAGAACTGCCATTCGTACATTCAGTCAGAAACAAGATGAGCCATTCCATGAAGCTTGGACCAGATTCAAGGAGTTGTTGAGAACTTGTCCACATCACGACATTCCTCAATGGGAGTTGATTTCTTCATTTTATGATGGGTTATCTGCTGAAGATGTGAGAGATGTGAATTCAACAAGTGCAGGAACCTTCATGACTAATACTGAGGATGATGACTGGGAGCTACTGGAACGGATGAGTATACATTCAAAAAGGCAAGCTCAGTCTCGGAGGAAATCAAGGAATGTGGTTGATGATTCGGATAGAAGGACTTCCAGGTCGGGTCAATCATCAGGTAAGGCTACAGTAAAGGCTACAAGTTCTTTTACTATATGTCAGGGATGCGGTGAAGCTGGACACACTACCAGAGATTGTCCAGAGTTTGATGAGGGGTTGGAAGAGGTGAATTATGTACAGGGTGATAGGCGACCATACAACAACAACACTAATAACAACACCTATCACCCCGGTTTGAGAAATCACCCAAACCTTAGATATGGTAACCCAGACAACCAGTTGAACCCAAACTTTCAAGGTCCTTCACATCAGCAATATCAGAACAGGTCAATGGGTCAGGGTAATCAATACAATCAAGGAAGTTACAACAGGGGTGGTCAAAGGAATTATCAGCATAACCAGGATCAGAGTGGATCAGGAGGAAATGCAGAGCCAACAAACAGGGAATTGTTGGAGTTCATGAAGGAGATGAATAAATCCAATGAGGTTAGAGACAAGAGTGTTGAAGCTTTATCAAAACAAGTGGGGCAGTTGGCTGAGGAAGTTGCAATTTTGAAGAAAGCCCTAGGGAAGCTACCAAGTGATACGATAATGAATCCACAACATCAAGGGACAGCCACAAAGAACATGAAAAATTTCAACATTAATTCGGTTAGTATCCTCCCCAATTCTAAAATTTTCACTGACGACTTTACTTTTTTATCAAAACAAGTTGCAGGTAAGAAAAATGAAGTCGATGGAGTAGAAGAGAGTGACCCAGGAGAACCCATCATTCCAATCAAAGTAGGAAAGTTTAAGATAAAAAGGGCGCTCTTGGATTATGGGGCAGGTGTTAGTATCTTGCCTGGTGCACTATATGATCAATATGAGTTCGGCCCTTTACAGGATATTGACACTACCGTGTTGTTAGCTGACTTGACCTGCAAACGTCCTAGGGGGATGGTAAAAGATGTGATTATCAAGTTAGGAGATTTCTACTACTCGGTGGACTTTATGGTGCTTGACTATGCACCAGTGTATTCAAACGAGCAACAAAAGGTTATTTTAGGGCGACCATTTTTGGCAACTGCCAATGCTCAAATCAACTGTCAGGATGGAACAATTGATATGACATGTGAAACTCGTAAGTTACGTTTTAATGTGTTTTCCAAGGCGATCACTTATCTTGTTGATGATAAACTTTTTGATACAAATGTGACTAACGTGTGTGTTCCTCCCTACATCTCACATGTAAACGAGCACATAACTTTTGATAATGGTTGCAAGTATGATACGGATAAACAGGTGGACTTGACAGAGTTTGTAGATTCAAAAGAAAATAAACAGCCAGTGATGGAGATGGAATTAAAGCATGAGAAGCCAAAATGGAAGAAAAAAGTTAGTGATCCACCTGATCCTAAAAATGCTCAAGTTAAGACAACGATGTTCGGTCCATGTTTGGATGACGTTAGGAAACCGCTAGATCAACAAAAGCAAACAATTATAGAACTCTCAGAAGGCAAGCACCACTTTCGACCACCATGAGTGGTGACAGGTATGGTCTGGCTGAAGACCTAAAACGTAGCGCTTCCGGGAGGCAACCCGTGTTTGTGAGTTTTTAGTTATTTTTATTCGTTTTCGTTACATTTCCGTTGTTTCATGCGTTTGATTTTGTTTTGTTTTGTTCATTAAGCGATCGTATCTCTTTTATCATCAATCAATCAGGTACGTTCCCTTTCCCAAAACCGTGAGTCGAGGACGACTCGTTTCAAACGTTGGGGGTGGAGGTGGTTTACAACGAATGCGTTCAGTGGTTTAACGATAAAGTTTATGGTTAATGATAGTTGCGTATTTGTATTTTAAATTTTGGTAATTAAAATTTTTAGTTTTGGTAATTTAAATAATAATAATAATAATAATAATAATAATAATAAAGAACACAGCCGCCGTAAGGCACATTACGGCCGTAACATACGGCCATTCAATTCAAATGGAGCAGGAAGCCCCCACCGTAAGTTACGGTGGGGTGTGGCTTTACGGCATGTTTCGAAGAAGCAAAACAGAAAGTGCCCACCGTAAGTTACGGTGGGCCGGTGGATTTACGGCGGCCGCAAAAAAAAAAAAAAAAAAAAAAAGAAAAAAGAAAAATTTGCAACAAAAGGGAAACTAAAAGGGGGTGTCTTGTACAATTATTAAACTTGTTTTCCCTTAAAATTAACACCAACACCTGATCAAAACATCATTGTCTTCACTTTTCTTCACTTTCTTCATCAAAACCTCTCAAGAACACATAATCACCCCAAACCACAACTTCCCCGATTCTTAACCAAATCAAGCGGTTCTTGAGTCTAAGTTGAGTAGTTTTTCGCAAGGAACAAGAATCCAAGGTTAGTCTCTTCGAATTTCAACTCGTTTGTGTAAATCTGTACGTGGGTCACGAACCCTAAAATTTTGAAGTTTGAATTTTTCACTCCCGGGTTGATTTTCCGGGTTGATGGGAAAGTTTAAAGGAGATTGAAAGGTTGAATTTGCTTGAAAAACCCATACATTGGGACAATGTATCCCAAGTGTGGGGATGGAGGATTCATAGGGAGACACATATTTTGGAGAAATGGAAATTTGGACAAAATTTGAAAATTTGAAATTTTTTTTAACATTTTTCTCTAAAAATACTAATCATTGGTTAAGGTTCTTGGTCATGATTAATTGCCCAAAGGTTTCAACCCGGTCGGTTAATAGAAGTTGGAAAGGGAATGCCTAGCTAGGGGTGGCAAACCTTGGGTGTAGTAAACTTGCACATGTCATGTCGGTAGCCCGATCCTACTGTTTCCATATGTGAGAAGCCTATTATTTGATATTATTAGATATATTTGCTTGTTTGAGTGTGCAATGATGCAGTCTAATGGTAGAACTTGTGGAGCGCGTGCATATTGAAGCTTGAAACCGGGATTCCCATTAAAATGATTGAGGCATTAGGATTAACCATAGGATAGCCCCATAGGATCCACCTATCTAACGTTTATCCGTAGTAGCCAATTTTGAACCTTCTCCCATTCATTTGTTTCACTAAACTTCTTAACCCACTAGCCTTTTGTATAGCCTATTCACTTATTTACCCATGTGATGAAACTTGAGTTAATTAATGGTAGTAGTATTAAGTTTGATATGATATAATATTTTGAAGTTGTAGTTGGGGATTGTTAAGCATAGTAAATCCCGTTATGTTTTGTTAAGTTTTATTCTTAAAAAAAAGAAAAAAAAATTGAAAGGAAAAGAAAACTATGTCGAAATAGTGAAGTTGAAAGACGGAAGTATTAGACAAGAAAAAAATTGTGCTTTGAAGTAAAGAGTAGTTAAAGGATTTGAAGTCGTTGAATAAAGTAATTAACTCAAGTTTTTCATCACTTTAGTCACTTATACCCTAAATTATCCCTACCCGAACCTAAGCCTAACATTACAACCTTTGAAAAGCCCTCATGATTGGTGTGCAATCTCGTGTTAGTGAGTGGAGATTTGATTGTTTTACAAGTCTATGCTCACTAGTTTTCATCATTGCTTGAGTGCTTCATAAATACCGGCACATCTTTGTTCGGGCCAGAAATTACACCGAGTGGAGAGTTTTATTGTGAGGGGTATGATATGTGCAAGGGAACCACCTAGAGTTTGAGAATCTTAGTTAGGCAGTCCAGCGGGTTAGAGGTTTGTGGTTGTTAACGGGTCATAGTTGCTAACTTGGGAATTAGGTATGCCCATGAATCTTAATCGAGTTTGGTATGTGTGCGTCTATGTGCTCACCTAATTTTTGTTTGACTAGAATTCTTGATTCTTAAAAGCAACCTCGCTTGAGGGCAAGCGAGAAACAAGTGTGGGGATGTGATGCTAGGGGTTTAGAATGAGGTTTATCATGGTTAATTGGTTAAATTTAATGCATTTAATATGGTCAAGTGTAAGAGATTGTGTTGAACAAGTTAACTACGATGATTTGATGTTTTGTAGGTTAAACGCAATCATTTGAGGAGTTTTGAAGAATGCACATGAATGATAATCAAAGATCATGATAGATGAGATGAAAGAGAATTCAATTACGAGAATGTGGCCGCAAACGGGGAGGAAAACGGAGTCCGAACGAAGAAGTTATGAAGAAAACAAGATTTGGACAAAGTTGGTCGGCCATGACTTACGGTGGGTTGGATGCCTTACGGCCGAAACATGCTGAAAAACAGAAGGTGCCCACCGTAACTTACGGTGGTGAGACGTCTTACGGTGGCCACGCGTGCTGAACTCGTTTAAAAACCGAAAAAATTAGGTTTTGAAGGGATCTTTCATTCTACACTTCCATAGTCGCCCCCATTCGTCCCCAAGGCTTCCAAGAGGTTCCCGAGAGGCGTTTTCAAGGCTTTTCAAGTGTTTTAATCATTCGGTTTGATTCTTTAACGTTAGATTTGATGTTTAATTTTGATTTTGATTTGGTGTTCTTCATTACCATGTGTAGCTAATCTCCTAGTAATCTTCTTTGGGTAGTACGGTTTACTACTATGATTTGTTCTTGATGATTTGTGGTTGAGTTAATGTTTGAACACGGTAGTTTAAGCCGAGTACATTATTTGTTGGTTGAAAACTCTAAAATACGTGTGTTGCTTTCAATTCACTTGTTCCACTTTGATTGTTTTAGATTTCTTTACATCTGGAAACATTAATGTTGGATGGGATTGAGTATCACAAACATAGGATATGATTCGAGTAGTTCTTTAACAACAGTCTTATTCAATCTATTGTTTTTACCCAAATTGACCCGTTAAGCTTATATGACTTTTATGAACACTCAAAGCAAATCTAAGTAGTAAACCTGAATCCGGAGAAGATTACCTTTTTACATTATTGTTTACAACTCAATTAATCATAAATTTCGTCACTTTTCTCGATTAGTCATTTTTATTTAGTTTTTGTAATCAAGCTACAAACTTTTAGATTTAAACTACAAAACTTTCCACATATTCCCTGTGGACCGACCCGACTTACCCTAGCTATCTTAGGTGAGTTTGGAACCTTATAAATTGTTTTTGATTAGGATTGACAAACCGACATCAGTGGTGTATACAAGTCAACATCAGATTCAACCACACATTCAGGCACAAAGAAGATAGGTATCGCCTCCCTTTTCTTCAGATTGTTGGCTTAACTTCAACAAATAAGATTTTGTATTGCTTTCGCATTCATACGAAATGAGAAAAAAGATAATTTCAAGTGGGTTTTAAATTGTCTGAGAAAAACATTGGATGGGTATATGCTACCACGCGTCATAGTCACTGATAGAGAGTTGGCATTAATGGATGCATGCCAAGTAATTTTTCCAGAAGCAACCCGATTGCTTTGTAGATATCATATACAGGAGAATATCAGAAAGCATTGTAGACCATCTTTCAGGTCTCAAACAGAGTGGGATAAATTTATGTATTACTGGAGATTTCTGCTTCAATCTCCAACAATTGAGGCCTATTATGAAAATCGAACGCGATTGCAGACAAAGTTGATGAACAAGCATCGAAGTATTTTCCTGATCTATTAAATTTATTGTTTTTATTTTAATGAAATTGAAACTAACATTTTTTATTTCTCTTTGCAGATGTGTTTAATTATTTGAATGTTAACTGGTTGCAAAATTATAAAAAGATGTTCGTGTCTGCATGGATTGATAAACATCTAAATTTTGGAGAACGAACAACAAACAGAGTAGAAAGCCAACATGCTCTGTTAAAAAAACATTTGAATTCTGACAAGTCAAATTTAGATAAATTTATAACAATTTTAAATAACATAGTACGTTTACAGGAGACACAAATAAAGACAAGTTTCGAGGAAAGTCGGATAAAAATAAAACATCAACATAAACATAATTTATTTGCTTCTTTGTTATCAAACGTTTCTCATGAAGCTCTGGAATATTACTTGGAGAGCTGACACGAGTTAATGAAATTCAAAACCAATCACAAACCTGTGGCTGCCATATTCGTACTAGTTGCGGTTTACCATGTGCTTGTGAAATCGCACAGTATTTAAAAGCAGGCAAACCTATTCCACTACATTCGATAGATATATTTTGGAGGAGGCTTGACTTTTCACCGGTATCGTTAAACGAAGACGAAGAAGATATTCAATGTGATGACGAAGTTGAGAGGTTCAAAGAAGCTTACAAGAAACAAAAAAATCCAACAGTGAAAAGGAATTGGTTAGAAAGGATAAAAAGCATAACGAATCCTATCAGCATAAATCTTAACGAGCCTACGGTGCAAAAAAATACTCGTGGAAGGCCGACACTCAAATCTCAAAAACAAAACAAACCAAACCCTTCACCTGCTGAACCTGCTCGAGATCATACCTACACGACAGATGATTTTGTTAGTTATGATTTTATGGGGTTGAGCCCCCCAAAACATACTTCAAACGTAGATAACACAACTCAATCTTCTCTATATCATCATCCTTTACTAATACAGATTCCAACACTTTTCCATCCGTATATAACACATATAGAGAACGTAAGCAGTGATGGTAACTGTGGGTTTCGTGCAGTTTCCTTCTCCTTAGGATACGGTGAAGAATATTGGCTGAACATGAGGTATGAGCTTTTAAACGAGTTACATAACAATTCTAATTTGTACAGAAATCTTTTCTCCAGCTCATATGATGAGACAGAACGTAGTTTATCATGGCTACAACCGGGTCCAGCTCCTCATCAACATTGGATGATAATGCCATACACAGGATTATTGATCGCCAACAGATTTAATGTGATTCTTCAATGCTTATCTCCCACTGAAAGTGCAACTTATTTTCCGCTATGGACAGGTCCGGATGAACTCATGTACCACCAATTCATTACTATTGCACATGTGTATGGTTGCCACTACGTCTCTGTGCGTTTGGAGGGTGAATATCCATTGCCTTTCATAACGCCGTTATAGAATTTTCACAAAAGTAATAATGCGGCTGCGTGGGAAAGAAAGTACGAGGAGAGACTTCAAAGATATAGTCAACATATACTTCGAAATAAAACTGTTACTCGTTTCAATATAGATTAGATTAGTATCACTTGTAACTGTTCTCTTATAAGGTTCAAATATTTTAAACTTATATATAAATTATTCGTTTAGTAAAAAAATCATATAATATAAAATTTAATATAATTAATAATAATTTAACATAATTAATATAAGTTTAAAATTTAATATAATATAATTAATACTTATATTTATAAATTTAATATAATTTAACATATAAAATTATACTAATACTTAAATTTAATTTAATATAATTAATACTTATATTAAATTTAATATAGTTTAATATAATTAATACTTATATATAATTAATATAATTAATACTTATATTTATTCATAAATTTAAAATAATAATATTAAAAAAAACAAACGACCGTTTAGGTCATAGTAAACGACCGTTTACTATTATGTATACGACCGTTTGCAGATCTGCAAACTACAGTTTAACACCATGCAAACGACCGTTTGCTAAACCCTAAACGACCGTTTACACCTTGACAAACGACCGTTTGTCCAGGTGGTGTAAACTTCCCAACCGGTGGTGTATGGATCAATGCTGCCTATTTTTATTATAACAACTGGTTCTTACATTCAGTTAAAGTTGTCAGAACAATAAACTTTTAAGATGATCGGTTGAGCATCCGATCTGGTTTAGAAAAACTGCTTAAACCACTTATTTCTTTGCTTATGAGACTTAAACTAGCATCATTATAAACAAATAATACCATCAAACAAGATCACATAATATAAAGTTATGATTATTAACTAGCAATTCAACAACAAATACCTGCAAAAGGTAGTTCACCGGAGTTCACGAGCTCCGGCATGCTAAAATAGGCCCAGAAAGCACAAGCACTAATCGTCCGAAAAAAGATAACAGGAACTCCGGTACCCTCGGCCGCATCAATCGAAAACCCCATAATCCCATCAGCAATGACACAACTCACCGGAGACTCAGCAATCAACTTCCTGAGCAACGGTGTGGTTACTTCACACAAACAATCAAACATCACACTGAGCTTCTCACCGGTGTCCATGGGGCCCTCGTAGAGCCCGTGGATGACGTGGAAGCGGAACCCCTGGTGGCGGTTGATGGTGGCGTGAGCGGTGAGGCTGCGGTGGTCCTTGGCGGAGATCAAGAAGGTGATGTGGATTCCGGCGGAGAGGAGGAGCTCCGATAGCGTTAGCATGGCGTTGATGTGGCCTTGTGCCGGAAAAGGGAAGATAATAATATGTGGTGGTGGTGGTTGTGGATGTGGATCCATCGGTAGAATTATGCACCGGTAATGAGTGGATTAATTAAGAGGTACACAAAAGAGAGTAATCTGCAAATGGGTGTTCGTTTGGTTTTATGTAGTCCAACCACGCCGGTACGTTGTCATTATGTGTTGGATTTCTGATTTGATTTGTTTGTTTTTATTTATTTATTTTGTTTTGGTTTATTTCCTTTTTTTATTCATTTCGGACGGTATTGTTTTGATAACATGCCGAAAAGGGAAAGACAAAATGTGTGCAACGCATCTAATATGTGTTTATTTGACTTCTAAAAGACACTTAGTTGGAATTTTGAAGTAATTTTTTTTCTAAAAACTCAATTGTCACATCATTAGAATTTGCATTATCAACTGATATTGTAAAAACATTTTCAATCCTTTATTCTAGCAAACATTTTCCAACCGCTTTCCCAATGTCTAACCCACCATGATTCTTTTGACGACAAAAGTTCAAAACTTTTTTCCTTAGTTTCCACTCATTATCTATAAAGTGAGCAGTAAGACGCATATAATTAGATCGTTGACCAGAAGTCTAAGTGTTAGTGGTCAAACAAATCCCACCGGTATTGATTTTAATAAAATCATGAACTTTTATTTTTTTTTCTTTTTGAAACAACTTGTAAATGTCTTTGGTAATTGTGGCTCTACTTGAAACTTTAAAGATGGTTGACATATACTCATGAAATACCTAAAACCCGCTTGTTCTACAAAGCTAAATGGCAGCTCATCACTTAAAATCATATAGCATAAAGCCTTCCTAATTGCTTTTTATCAAATTTCCACGTCATTTTATTTCAATCCCCATATTTTTTTTGAACGACCAACATAAATATTATTATTATTCCACCAATATGATTATGCCAAGCAAGACACTTGACACGCATATACATCGCCATGTTACATCACCAGAACAAAACATAAAGAAGAAGAACTACCAAAGCCAATGTGTAGTCGAGCAAACCAAAACGTAACAACCCAATCTAACCTCAATTAACATTAAATTTCTTCCAATCCTCCCACGATAATTGGAGTTGTTTGGACCGGCACTTTATCCACAAATATCCCAAAGCCTTTATTTCTTCAATTGCACTATGAATTGACGCCTCGGTGCCGTTGAACATCAAGTTGTTTCTAATGTTCCAAATACACCATATCCCCGTCAATACCAGCGCATGAAACGTCTTTTGTTTTTTCTTTGAACCGGGGAAAAACTTATACATGTCTAACAAATCCCGAATCCCAAACGCGTACAAAGGTTGGAATTTACACCATTGCGATACAATATTCCAAACGAGAGTAGCGAACTCACATGAAACGAAAAGGTGATCACTAGTCTCCGGATAATCTCCACATAACACGCATAAAGATGAACCAATTGTCACACCTCTTGTCATCAATCCGAGTCGAGTAGGAAGTCGATCTAGTTCCGCACGCCAAGCTAAAATTCCCACTTTCTTTGGCACCCAATTATTCCACACAAAGTTACATACAGGAGCAGTATGGCCTGAAGACCGAAGATAACTTTTAAGGTTGCACACCGATAAACATCCATTATCCTCAAGAGCCCACCTCCATGTATCTTGATGATCCATAGTTAGGATAGGGTTGAGAGAAAGAATAAGTGACATAAGCTGAAGCAATTCGTTTTGCTCAACAGAAGAGTGAATGGCCCGTTTCCATCTCCATGCGAAAACACCCAAACCCGGCCCTGAATTTTGCAAAATTCTATCCGCCACCACACACCCTTTACATTTTTCATTCTTGAAGAGATTAGGGAACGCAAAAGCTAGAGGTTCCTGCCCTATCCAAGTGTCCAACCAGAAAAACGTACCTGTTCCATTTCCTATTACCCCAATAATTGATTTGCTTAAGTCAAACCCAACTTGAAGGAACTCATCCTTCACACTATGTATCTACTTCCAAGGACCCGGGTTTGATACTCTTGCGGGAATATCACACCAATTTCTAGAATTATGATGAATACTCCAGACCACCTGTCTCCATAACCCATCTTTTTCCACTTTAAACCGCCACCACCACTTTGCTAACATAGCCACATTATTTTCTTTTAAAGAGCCGAACCCGAGTCCACCACTATCAATAGGTGCAATCACCTTATCCCAAGCAATCCATTTAATTTTTGTTTTATCCTCTACACCACCCCAAAAAAATTCTCTCCTAATTCTTTCCAAAGTCTTAATAACTTCAACCGGTGCTTTAAATAATGAGAAAAAATATGTTGGCAAAGCATTGAGAACCGATTTTATAAGTGTAACACGCCCTCCAAATGACAAATGTTTATCTTTCCAAATGGATAGACGATCACGGAATATATCAATGATTGGCCTACAGTTCTTTATTAAGTTCATATTCGCACCCACAGGAAAACCCAAATATTTGAAAGGAAACGAACCCACTTTACGATGTAAGATAGCAGCCATCTCATCAAGAGCATTCCCGTCGACCCCCACACCAAAAACACTACTTTTAGATAGATTTACCTTAAGACCGGAAGCCAGGTAAAAACATCTTAAAAGCCTGCACAAGTTACGGGCGTTAAATTGAGACCAGTCACATAGGAAAACCACGTCATCAGCGTACATAAGATGAGATAATAAAGGGCCGTCCACTGTACACTTCAAACCATGTATAATACCAACCGAACAAGCCTTTTTCACCACTCCAGATAGTGCTTCCATTGCAATGATGAAAAGAAACGGGGACAGAGGGTCTCCCTGCCTAAGTCCCCGCTGACACTCAAATTCTTGAGTAGGCGATCCATTAATAAGCACCGAGGATCTCGCCGTTCTAACAGTAGCCATAATCCACCGTCGCCACAAAGTAGGGAAATTCATTTGGACCATAATGGAATCCAAGAACTCCCAATTAAGAGAACCATAAGCCTTCTGGATGTCGATTTTGAATAACATTCCTTGCCTTTTTGATTTCCTTAAACACGCAAGTATCTCGTTTAACATCAACGGTCCATCCATAATACTCCTACCCGCCAAAAAACCCGATTGCTCCACAGAGATAAGCTTACCAATGACACCTTTTAGCCTATTAACCAACATCTTTGCAATGACTTTATTAATACACCCAATGAGGCTTATAGATCTAAAATCAGATGGCATCTTTTGATCTTTTAACTTAGGAATAAGAGCAAGAAAGGACGCGGTACAGCTCCCATTCAATCCAGCCCCATGAAAAAAGGAATCAAATAGTTGCATAAATTCATCTTGTAGACCCGGCCAAAAACGTTTGATGAAAGTAAAATTAAAACCATCGGGCCCCGGTGCCCGATCCCCGGCACAATCCCATACAGCATTCTTGACTTCTATCAAAGTGAATGGAGTCACCAACTTATTCGCATCATCTTGAGATAAAACAGTGAGATTAGGGCATAACAGTTTAGGCCTATTACACATCGGTTCCTTGTACAAATTGGAGAAAAACTCAAAAAATTTTCCTTGATTACAACCGGATTAGAAATCCACTCGCCATCCACCACCAAACCATTGATCCTATTATTCGATATATTAGAGTTAATTATTCCGTGATAAAAGGACGAATTCTCATCACCATCTATAGCCCACCTCACCCGAGACTTTTGTCGAAAATCTTTTTGCTTTAACCTTTCATGATTGAGGACAAAACTCCTGCACTCAGATCGAACATTCAATTCACTTTCCGTCAAATCCCTAGATTCCGCCAATCGTTCTATCTCCGCAATCTTGTTTTTCATCTCCATATATTGTCCCTGTCGAGCCATGTTATTCGACTTTATCCATTCCTTGATACGGTTTTTTAACCACCTAATCTTAGTGGCTAAACGCAGCCCTTCATTTCCTGAAAAACTAAATGAGTGGCACTTGTTGAGAACAAAATCGGAGAAACCCGGAACCTCTAGCCACGAATTATAAAATCTGAAAGGGATATGACCAAAATCAGTAACTGTGGTAGACAGCAATATAGGCGAGTGATCAGAGCAATTACGATCCAGAGCAGTTACAATCGCCGCAGGCCACGAGTTCAGAAACTCCATACACACAAGAAACCGATCAATTTTACTTAAGCTACTACCGTTATCTGACATATATGTAAACTGTCTACCCCCCATATTGTACTTCGACAAGCCCGCTTCCATAATAAAATCATTAAACCGAGATGCATTTGCTAACACAAACTCCGAATTCCGGCGTTCGGATTGTAAACGGACATCATTGAAATCCCTACCTAAAATCCATAACCCATTCCGTGAGGCTTTAGTTAACAATAATCTGTGCCAAAGGTTTTGCCTTTCCCGAGGTTCGTTTGGAGCGTAAACATTTACAATATTAAGATTAATACCCATGGCTATCAGTGTACCAGAAATAACCAAGAAATTTCGATCTTTGAGGCAATTTTCATACCGAAACACAAAAGGATCCCACAGGCAAGCTAAACCCCCCGATCTACCCACCGCATCTACTGTTGCAACCTCGAATGCACTTCTCCCCCAAAAAGAATTAAATCTGAACGAATTTGAATTCTCCAATTTGGTCTCCTGAATTGAAATAAAATGAACCCCATAGCTTGACTTCAACCCCCTTATACAATCTGATTTTCTCAGATCCCTAACCCCCCTCAAATTAATTGATAAGAAATTCATGATGAACCGTTATCACCACCTTCTCCAATAATAATGTTGCCAATCTCCTTATCAAACACTAGTACAAAATCGACTTTTAGTGACATACACTCCGCCAGGTCTATGTGACACTTTCGAAGAATAGTGTCACCGTATGTATGCTTGAAAATTCCTAGAATGTTTTGGTGACGATTTCAGCGGGGTTGTGTGACTATTGCGTAGAGAATCACCTCTTTAGTCACACTAAACATAACGTATGTTACAAATATTAGTGACTTTTAATCGCAATGTGACCAAATGTCACTATTTGGTCACGTTTTTCGTTAGTCACAAATGTAAATTTTTTTTGTGATACCATAGATAAACATATGGTCACATATGGCAATTGTTTGTGTCACTATATAATGGCGCACATTCAGTGACATAATGTAACTGTGAGTAAATGTAATTTACAATGACAGTAAACATTTTTTTGTGTGACGTTAAGTTTATGTTTATTAGTCACACTAATTAATTGTGTTACCATATGTTAAAGTTTATGGTGACAGTGAAAATTACAGTGTGTCACTAACGATAACTAATAGTCATGACAAATGTAACAAACATGTGACTAGAAGTAACAAATGGTCAGCTTCCATTTTATTATGTGTGACTAAAAATTTAAACTAACGAAATAGTTATTGATGTATAAGAAGATTATGGTCACAGCTCGAATATGGATGTGTGACAAATTATATATTATGGTCATGGTTAATGGAAAAAAACATGTGACGAGAATTACAATTTGGTGATTGTTCACTTTATTATGTGTGACTAACGGTTAATACTAAGAAAACGTTATAAGTGAAGTCTAAGTAGTTTATAGTCATAGTTCATTTTAGTAGGTGTGACTAAAATTTTTAATACTAAGGCAACGTTATTGATGTATAAGTATTTATTTCTCACATCTCCAATTCGGATGTGTGATAAAATATATAAAGGCAATGTTATTAAGGGACCTGTTATTAATACTAAACAACCAGTTTGTCGGTCAGCATTGGAATATGTGACAATAAACAACTAGTTTGTCGGTCAGCATTGGAACACGTGACAAAGTAACTCCACTAGTTTAAGACTAGTTTAGGTGTGACTAAATGTTCATTACTAACCATTAGCAAACCAAAGAAATGAGTCAAACCGGTTCACCACAAAAAAATAATTTGCAAACCCACTCACTGCATAATATATTACAACTATATTATACTAGTCTAATATTAAGTAATGATGCGAGCCAATGGTAGACGTCCGTGATAATCAAAAAGGGTCCACTTGTGCCTGATACAATCAAATGAAAGCGTTAGCTACACTTGTACAAATGTACATGTTGACAACTTAACGTTTCATATTTAACAAATGCATCAGTATATTATCAAGAAAGAAAAGCATACCTTAGTGACGATTTTTGTGTGTCACCGAAGCCCGATTTTGTACTAGTGATTTTTGACCATGTAATCAAGTTATACATGTTCTTATGTGTTTAAATGCATTCGGTTATGTGTCCTTGGACATGTATAGATGTTAGAAGCCTTTGAAAAGCTCAAGTTGAAGAGTTTGAACTTGAAAGCACCTAAGGTGAGTTTCTAGACCCTATATTTTACATGTTTTTAAAGATTTTTGGGGCTGAAATGCATGTAAACCATTTTTAAAACTTGTGCATGTGTGACCGTATGTATATTTGCTTGTATATGGATATTTTATGGTTGTGCATGATGTGTTGAAGCTTAGAATGGTAGTATGAGGCTTAGGACATGCTAAGGATGAGTTTGGGACTGAAAAATATATTAGAAATGTGTATGTTGGGGTTCATGTGCCCAAACAGGGCCCATGTGCCTAGATTTTTGCCTTAGAAAGATTTCAAGTAAGGTGATGCGCCCAAACAAGGCCCATGCGCCTGAAAATTTAACTTAAAAAGTTAAGTGTATTATGATGCGCCCAAATAGTGCTCATGCGCCTGAACAGTTCATGCGCCCAAAATTAGTGGAAAATAGTTAAGCATAGGGACATGCGCCCGCATAGGTGTTAATGCGCCTAAGAAGGGCTCATGCGCCTGCATAGTTCCCATGCGCCCAACACTTAGAAAAGTTTCTAGAAATTTGAGGAAAAAACAGAATTTTAGGGTTTGACCCTAGTTTGACTTATGGACTGTTTTGGACCATTCTAAGTTTGAATATATGAGGGATTATGCATAGATTATGTATGATGTGATAACTGCGTTCCGAAACGCGACCGTGACGCGAACCGGGTTACTATCAGTTAAAACCCGAGAATTTGTCAGATAAAGCTTTAAGGTGACTAACAAAGGAAGTTAATGCTCAAAATATCATTTTAATACTTAATTGTATATATGTTGATAGAAAAATGATAACATTAACGCTCATTCGATAAAAACGCGGGAAACCGTGAAACGTGTTAAATACGCAATAAGTTACAAACTCGTTTGATTATCCGGCATGTTTTAAATACATAATCTCGGAACACTATTAAAATTTTGTATAAATTGAAACTAACGAAAAACAAATTTAAACGCTACGTGAAAACCTTAACCGAACGTGTGCGAACCGAACCCGTTTCATTTAACCTACTATAAAAACCAACCATTTTCCATTTTAGGGTTTTAAAACCCAAAAATCAGAGAGAGAGGGAAGCAGCCACGCGACCTCCTCCCTTTCCCCCTTTCTTCGATCCGGCCAAGACTCCGGCCTCCGGCGGCCGATTCCGGCGAGTGCCGGCGAGTGGCACGCGCATCCGGGCTCCCCTCAACGCCCCGGTCGTGATAGTGGCTTCAATTTCTCCTAAAACTCAGCAAGGCGACAAAAATCTAAGGATGAAGTGGCGGTTGCAGGTCGATTTTGAGGTGATGGTTGCCGAGGGTTCATGGTTGGGAGGCTAGGATGTCGATTGGCAACGATAATGGTGGTCGATTGTGGCTGCGACAGCGGTGTGACGGCGAGGGTGGTGATGGAGATCCGAATCACGAAGGCAAAAACCTCCGAATCGCTTCCGGAAAAGTATGTTTTGTTACTCTCTCTGATGTTGTTATTAATTGAGTTTTAATTGTGCAAAATGAAATGTTGATGATATTGATGTGCATTTGGTGTTTATAGGTATGAGATGTTGAGTAAGTTCTTTCATAGCTTAGGATCTTCAATTCGATTGCTCCGATTGGAAGGATCTATGTCGACGTTTACGAACATCAGTCGACAGGTTGAGATCTTAACAGATAAGTATATTGAATGATTCGTTTAGATCTGTTAATGTATTTGAAGTTGATGATTCACGGTGTGTGTTTACGTGTTTTACTGATTTGTTTGAATCTGTTCGTGTGTATTTTTCAGGAGTTTTGCTTATCATCATTTAGCTCAGCTTATGTTCATCTTACCAGATGCTTTTGAGATTAAGAAGATCCTTGTTCGTGATGATCGAACGAGTTGTATGAAGCTCTATGTCACTTTGAATGTCAGTATTGTTCAAAAGGATGAGAATCTGACTTCTGATAGTGCTTATATGTTGATGAGCAAATTGTTTCGATCAAGACTTGTGAGCTTTTGGAAATCCAACCCTGAGGTATGAACTGTATGATTTTGAATTAGGGTTTGTCGGGCATTCAATCGGCCATTCATCCGTTTCCCCCCCTTCCATTTCATCCGTTCCACCGCTCTCCTTCTCCTGTGTCGGTCTGTGTTGGAGGGTAACGTTGATGATGATTTAACTGGTGTTGAAACCGTTTTCGAATCGCTTCAATCCCAGTGCAACCAAAATTCATCACTAGACAAGCATTTGCTGCGATTTCAAGGTAAAGTTGCAATTTTAGTGTTAGATTTCTTTGTATTAGTTGAGTTGCGACTAAGCTTGTGAGTGTTCTTTTTGTTGTTATAACGTTAAGATTTTGTAAGTATTAGAAGCTGAATTGGGGGTGGTGTTGTTTCTAGGGTTATTGAGAAGAATGAGTTAATGGTTTGTTAGGAATTGGGGTTACCTTTTTGTTATAAATCTTGAATGAATGTGTTTGGTGCATTGTAGAATGTTTGCGAATGAAATAATCGGGTCTATGGGTTATTTTTCTGCAGGTCATTTGATTAGGTAATAGTTCAGTAATGCAGTGGAGTGTTGCTAGAAATATTAGTTATAAAAAAGATGGGAAATTAGGGAACTCATGTTGGTTTATAGGCATAATGTGGAAACTTTAGTCCTTTAACATAATAAAAGTGAGTATGTGTATCTGATTTCCTGAAAGATGGATGATTCATTCTCTTGCTCTTTGCACTGAAGCTGCACTTCAATGCATTAGAGAAAAAATGGATGTTATTGATTTAGAAGATGATTTTATTGATGCAGAGATACTCAATTCCATGGCAGTCACAAATGAACATTTCTCTACTACTCTTGGAACTAGCAATCCATCTGCTCTGCGTGAGACTGTATGTCAACATACGATTTTTATTTTATTTTATATATTTACTAACATCATTTTCAATTAATCATTATCTATGGTGTGTAATATAGGTTGTTGAGGTTCCAAATGTTAGCTGGGAGGATATTGGAGGCCTTGAGAATGTTAAGCGTGAACTTCAAGAGGTATTGGAAACGACTTTATTAGATTTAGATATTTCAGTTATAACCATGTACTGTGCTTCTGAAATTCTTTTTGTTTGTTAAAATAAAATAGACAGTTCAATATCCAGCTATAATATAAACCATATCAGCCTTTCACTGTCCTTACTTCTAAAAAGCCTATTAACCGCCCATATACGATTTCTTTTTAAAATTAATTTTAAAAAATAAAAGACATTATAGTTTGTCATGAAATCTCGCAAGTCACCTTCAAGAATTGGTTAGTAACCACACCACGTGACTAAAGTTGTAAAGTTCACATGGTTGGGCTACCTTAGAGCTTAACATCTATCCTTTGAATCTTCATATCTTATTCCTAACACCCTATCAAACTAAAAAACTTTTTTATCATTTTTAATTATCCACATGTGTTGCAATATCTTAGCCTTGTTGCTACTCAAATAAGATAGGCATATTTAACTTCTCACTGGGCGGAGTTGGATTTTTAATTTGATAATTGCTTAGACCTCTTCATTATGGAATAAGGATGCAAGGAAGGCATATAGGTAAAGCAATAAGTAGCTAATTATGAAATAAAAAGTACTCCACGTGTGTTTTAATATCTTAGCAATGTAGTCATTCAAATGAAATAGAGATTTTAACTTTTCATTACGCAAAGTTGAATTGTTAATTTGGTAATTGCTTAGACTGTTTTGTTTGTGGAATAAAAAAGTAGGGAAGGCACTGGCTGGCATAAACACTCATCCGTTTTCTATTTTGGTTTCTATCAGTGGTTGTGCCCGTAACAATATGAGGATATGGCTACATGATTTCTATGATTATCGGTTGCTTGATATGTAATGGGTTGCATTGGTGCAGTCAATTAGCTATATTTGTAGCAGCAATTGCATAGCATTTCCCAACTCCTGCTTGTACATTCCAAGTTTTCTTTATGTTTTTATTGCTTTATGTTATTAGTTTATTAGGGGAATAATGTATTAGCATGGTCTTTAATTTTATGCAATATGGATGTTTACATAGAGTCAAATAGCTTACCAACATCTACAGAAACACAAGTCTTTAAAGTGAGACCCCTTGCTGCACATTAATGGAACTCTTTTACCTGCATTATGACTTGAGGATTCTGTGCATAATGACATGATATTAATAAAATCCACCGCAACGCGCGGGATTCGTGCTAGTGTGGTATAAAGCCCGTCAAAACAAAGATGGTGAAATAGAAGATGAGGAGGTTAAAACGCTTGCACAGCAACTAGTGAGTTCGGGAGACTATCTTTAAATTTATTCATACGTTCTTGCTAAAGTTGAATGATTTTACATATTATTTGAAGTTGAATGATTTTACAATATATTATATTGTGTAGCTGGAAAATGAAAAAAAAATCAATGCTGGGGAGTTGAAGGTTGATCAAGGCGAGGATGCCATGACACTGGTCTTTGGCCACGAAAAACGTGGTTGCGTAAGAGGGGTAGGAACTGGAGTAAAGCCTTCTATATATCTTCACGGTCCACGACGAGTTAGAGGATCGATGAAAGAACAAATAAAGGAGCTTCAACTTATGGTCCAGTCTGAGAGAGACGAAAAGGAAAAAGAGAGACAAGAAAGACAGAAACAAGGTGAAGAACTTATGTTCATGAAAAATGCGCTTGATAAATGTGAATTGCAAATAATATTTTTGTATCGTTTCATTTATATATTATCCATTATTATACTAATTTCGTAAATGACATTAAATGTGAATTGCAATCAAATTCATGTGATTATAATTTATTTTTGGTCACATTTTAAATTATCATGGCACTAAAAGGTTATATTTGGGTGATTATAAACTATATATAGTTAAATTTTACTAAATAATTTGTGTCTAACATATATATATATATATATATATATATATATATATATATATATATATATATATATATATATATATATATATATATATATGGTCACATTCATTAAAGATAGTGCACTACAAGTGTCACTAAAAGGTATATATTGGTAATTTTGTGTTAACAATTGTGTGATAACTAACAACATATAATCACTGCCTACATAAATATTTGTGTCTACATCCCAAAAACAGTCATAGTCTTTAGAAAAGACCGTGACTACAGGCATGTTATAGGGTCACGTACCTACGTAATATATGTCACTAAAAGGAAATGTTACAACAAATATTCAAAGATAGTGTCACTGAAGGATACACAACGGTGACACTTAAAATAAGAGATGTCACTAGAGGTATGTAATAGTCACACCTTAGATTAACAATTGTATGATAACTAACTACATATAGTCACACTGTTCAAAATTATTTGTCACTAAAATACATAAAAACTCACATTTATTTAATAATAGTGTGACAACAAGTGTGTTAGGGTCATGTAACTACATAATATATGTCACTAAATGGAAACGTAACAAGAAATTTTCAAACTTAGTGTGACTAAAGGATACACAACAGTGACACTTAAAATAAGACTAGTTTATATTAGACATTTTAGGTCACATTTTCATTTGTGTTATGTCACTAGAAGATATGTAATAGTCACAACTTAGATTAACAATTGTGTGATAACTAACTACATATAGTTACACTGTTCAAAATTTTTTGTCACTAAAATACATAAAAACTCACATTTATTTAATAATAGTGTGACAACAAGTGTGTTAGGGTCATGTAACTACGTAATATATGTCACTAAATGGAAATGTAACAAGAAATTTTCAAAGTTAGTGTGACTAAATGATACACAGCAGTGACACTTAAAATAAGACTAGTTTATATTAAACGTTTTAGGTCACATTTTCATTTGTGTTATGTCACTAGAAGGTATGTAATAGTCACAACTTAGATTAACAATTGTGTGATAACTAACTACATATAGTCACACTGTTCAAAATTATTTGTCACTAAAATACATAAAAACTCACATTTATTTAATAATAGTGTGACAACAAGTGTGTTAGGGTCATGTAACTACGTAAAATATGTCACTAAATGGAAATGTAACAAGAAATTTTCAAAGTTAGTGTGACTAAATGATACACAGCAGTGACACTTAAAATAAGACTAGTTTATATTAAACGTTTTAGGTCACATTTTCATTTGTGTTATGTCACTAGAAGGTATGTAATAGTCACAACTTAGATTAACAATTGTGTGATAACTAACTACATATAGTCACCCTGTTTAAAATTATTTGTCACTAAAATACATAAAAACTCACATTTATTTAATAATAGTGTGACAACAAGTGTGTTAGGGTCATGTAACTATGTAATATATGTCACTAAATGGAAATGTAACATGAAATTTTTAAACTTAGTGTGATTAAAGGATACACAACAGTGACACTTAAAATAAGACTAGTTTATATTAAACGTTTTAGGTCACATTTTCATTTGTGTTATGTCACTAGAAGGTATGTAATAGTCACAACTTAGATTTCTATTTGTGATCAAATACCAACCAATAGTCACACTGAACATAGTGTAATGCGACCAATTTCAAGCAAAACGTCACATTGAAAAAAAAAATTCATGTGACCAATTGTTGATATATTGCCACTAACCAAAAAAACATGTGTTACTGAAAATGGTTTATATTGACATTATTTGATAAAATTGGAACAAAAATCACTGGTCTATAGTGACACCTCTAGTCTACGGTGACTAATTATTATATGCTACAGTGACGATTTTTTGTGTGTCACCGAACAACATCAACAATAGCTCGACCTTTGGTGACATATTTAGCGAAAAAAAAAATCGTCACTAACTACCTACAGTGACGATTTTTGTGTGTCACCGAAGCCCGATTTTGTACTAGTGAAAACCATTCAATTGAAAACCGACTAAATTACCCACCTGTGCAGTAGCCAAAACCTCATCTTTAAGAGCCGGCGTCATCTGATCCATGGGAGAGTTAGAACGACTCCCTGTAACGTCCCCGATTACCGAGGCCTCCACCGCCTCCTGAATGACAACGTCATCAGGTTGATGTCCCCCTTCAACCGCACCAATATCCGAAGCACCATGTTCTTTCCCGGCTGGAGAATTGAGATCGATAAAGGAAGGAATGGGATTTTTTAAATCGATAGCAGGCCGAGTTAAAGGCCCCTGGGTGGATCTAATAGAAGGTGGGATGCGAAGATCTCTTCCCCTTTTACGAAATTTAGATTGAGAGTTTGGGCCCGGAATTTGCTTGGAGCCCAAGCCCAAGTCAATTTGATTTGATTGAACTTTATAATTCGGAGACAACCGTGCATGTAAAGTTGGAGTTTGAGTGTGGGACTCACCATCATTGAAAAACCCAGCATCATTATTAGTGCGGGAGCCACCATCATTGAAAAACCCAGCATCATTATTATTATTATTGAAAAACCCACCATCATTATTATTATTCGGCGATAATCGGCCATTTTCCGGCTGAAACTCTTGTCGGATTTCTCCGTCCTCCAAATCGTCTTGAGCCATATCGTCCACAGTGTTTTTGTTATACCAGTTGTTAACTACTGGATCTTCAATACTAAATTCCGGTATCCAATCAAAGACAGTCTCTGTAACCCAAACCGGATAACTTTGATTCTTCCAAACAATATTAACAACCTCATGAATCATTTGTTTCGAATCAGTAGATATACAACACTGACCCCCCGAATTGTTCGTTGCTTCCCATGAGAAGTCGGAATGATCCGCCACCTTACCGAATAAGCTTCCAATCTGGTCATACAACGAACTATCTCTTATTTGTAACGGACCACCAAATATCTTTATTCTAGTAAGTCTTTCAAACGGAATTGGTTCGCCATGCAAAAGTGATTCTGTATCAAAATACTCCGACCAAATCTCCGACTTCTTACTCAGGAACTCTTTTGCAGAAGACTGATCATGGAAAGAAATAAGAACCTTAAGACCCCCCAAATATGATACGCCGACACCTTCAAAACCTTCTTTAGCCAAGATATACTTGGTTACTGTAATGGCATTAAGGTTTTTAGCAGTGGCAACAATAGATCTATTGACACAATGAATTGGATAACTTGCACCATAACTATCGACTGTAATGATCTTTGAATTCGATGCTTCCGGTTGGCCATTTTTCTAAACCGCGTCCTTGAACGAGTATCCCGCTTGAAAACCAGAAAACCCGTTGGATAAATTGTTTCCATGATTAACCGGAATGTTCGTATTAACTTTTGGTTTCCAGGCTCTCCCAAACACCAAACCAGTAGGGTACAATATCTTATTATGGCTTTTGTCATACTTTGCCAGAGACACTGTCAACTTAGCGTGAGACACGGTTATAGAGTTTAAAACCAGCAGCATTTCATCCAAATTTGTCACCCCCACAAACCGTACAAAGCCAAAAAAATTCTTGTTAGCATCCTGTCTTTTAGCGATATAAGCATCAGAAATCCTTCCACACGGTTGAAAAGCTTTCCACAACACTTGTCTAGTTACACCATCAGGAATATTCTGCACAAAGAAAGTTACTTCCGTTCCTTTTCCTTCATTTCTCCGGCGGTTTCTCCGGCGAACCTCCGTCCATGATTGCGTCCGCTCACCTCCCTCCCTCTCTCTCTCTCATATTCAAATGTAAATGACAATCAAATTAAAACAATTGATCATATAACCCAGTAATCACCTCAGCACCTCCAGATCGGCTATCAAACAACACAAACCTCACCACACATAATCTCAAACATCCGATAACTAAACGATTATGTGGATTCGAATTAGGGCTTTAAGTGTAAACCACAGGGAAACGATCTCGTAAAGTGAGAATTGAGATGATATTACAGATCTATGTGTGAAATTGGAAGATTTAACGGTGAGAATCGGGGATTACTTGCCGGGATTTCAGATCTATATTACAGATTTAACGGGTTGACCAAAATCAATTTCACCAGCAACAGGACGGGTGAGAAATTACCTGTCGAGAAGCCAACGAAACCCTAGAAACGACGACGGATGCGTGAAGGGGGTGCGCCGCTGCCGATGGTGGTGGCGCCTGCTGGTGGTGCGCCGAAGCCAACGATGCGTGAAGGGGGTGCGCCGCTGTGTGAAGGGGGGTGCGCCGCTGCGTTTCTGTGTAGAGCGTATTAACTCCCTATCGAAAGTTCATAGTGGATCTGCATTTCTGCTGCGTTTTTGCGTGAAGGGGGGTGCGCCGCTGCGTTTCTATTTCAATCCCCATATTGAAAAGCAATTTGTGTTTGCCACCCCCCCCCTTATTTTTAGCTAGGTGCGGGGCACATTTCTTCAATGATTGCTTAGATTGATTGTACCTTGGGATTTGGAGTCAGTCTTGTACACCGAAGAACAATGAATGCACTTGGCTTTTTTAACACTATTTTTATCGGTGAACTTTTCAAACTCCCCCACACATGTGATCTTGGTTGGTATTTTTTAGCTTTCTTCGTAGTTGCTTTAGTTGTTTCTGGAATTTGATCACCATTGCCATCAAGGTCAATCGTTTATTTTTCAACCGAATCATATGTTTCTGACATCTATATGGGAAAAAAGCATACAAAAATTAGATAAAATTCAAGCATATGAATTGATAAGCACCAAACAATAAACTATCAAACAATAACTATATAAACCTAAAGTGTCATAAAAATTTAATTTGCGTCACTAGAATTAGCTATTGTTTGAACTAAAGTATGACAAAAAATATATAAACAACGAACGCACATCGTAAAAAAATAAATTATGAATACACACTCGTATGAATAAAATAAACACACACATACACGATAATATTTGATCGTTTGAACGATAAAACCTTAAGAAAACCAAACCTAGTCTTTGAAATTTGATTGAACCACAAGCCGGTTGAACCACCGTCGATTAAAATTGTGAACGAACCACAAGCCAACACTGTTGCTGATTGAAAGTATTATATTGCCTAACTCCGATTACAAGCCACTGCCACAAATTGACAATCGAACATGTGTCGTTATAAATATAAATAAAACTAAAGCATCATACGATAGTTATCAAAAGTTTAAAAGTTAATTGAGTATAAAATATCTATAATATGAACACACATATTACATATATGAGCATAATAAAACTCCATATACCTCTTGATTTCAATTTATGAATGAATTAAACTTGGAAGTAACCAAACCTTTTCCTGAAACATGATTATAGCACAAGCTTCAAGACACCACCTTCAATTAATAATGTGAAAATGTAACACCCCAACCCGGAGAGGCTGACGTGTCACTATTACAGATATCAAATCAAAAACCAAATCCACGATGTTAAAGAGATTATCAAAGGAAATAAATTCAAACAAACTCCATAATCCGAAAGAACCTAATTAAGTTGTTCATTACATCAATTTAAGTAAAATATAATCTTGATCTTCAACCACTCTTCACTGATTTCCCGAAATACCTTGATTACCTACAATCAAATAAGAAAACACCACAAAAGAAAATACGGCTGAGCCAAAAGTTGCTCAGTGACGGAAATAACAATAGTAATGATAAGAAGCGTAACATACTGATATCTGATACTGAACTGATCATATGATATGGAAAACGGAAATCTGAATCTAAACATATAATACTGATACTGAACTGAACATGTAATACTGAAGTGAACTGATCTACACGACGCGTATATACAAACAAAATAAGTCGTGTGATATAAGAAGTACCCAGAGCCAAAACTGAACTGATAAGTACATAGCTAGCTAGACTATGCACTAATGAGATGGTGTGTGGGGCGTACACACATGATTCCATCCCCCGGAACTGAACTGAACTGAACTGAACTGAACTAGGATCGATCCAACCGCCTCCCAGATATTATGGCCAAAGTACTACCTGAGTACTAACGTGTTAACAGAGACGCCGTGAACTATTTATTACACACCGTCACGAAAAGTGTCACATCATTGACGCCACAATGACATGTCGGAGAGCTCGGGTAACAGAGTATCAAATCAAATGGTAGTACAACTACCAACATATAACGTATCAATAGAACATTTATAGGAACATGCAATAATGAGTACAAACTTATAAAATATATATTGCATGCTGTAAGCCTTCAACAAGTAAAATTAACAAGTCGAACGAGTCATAGCATAACAAATAATGTTAGACGACTAGTAGATTACCAAAGGCCAAACGAGTCATATTAACGGAAACATGGTATCAAAATCTGTACTACAAAGTAACAGAACAGAATTTATACTATGATAAAGGTAACCAAGAATCCGTACTACAAAGTAACGGAAACAAGGTGAATACTATGATAATCAAAGGAACAGAATCCGTACCTTATACACGAATGACAATAATCAGAAAAAGGTCTAGGCTCGGTTAACGCCGCGAGAACCTACGATAACGTAACGCAAATTATAGTTTGAAAAATTCCAGTTCTGCCTCTGTCTTCTCGCACTCGTTAAAAATATTAAACGACGTTTAAAATTTCTGAAAATCTTCAGTTTACTAGATTAGTGATTTCTGAACAACTTTCATTTAGAAACGTTTCTGATTTGGATTACCGAAATATGAGAAAAACGTGGATCTTTACAGCTGCGCAGAACTGCTAGCTGTTACAAAAACGACTGTTTAGAGGTCTAAACGAATGAGTTTTTCGATGTTTTATATATCAACAGATTCGTCTTTCGACGAACTTCGTCATGGACATAAGGTTTAACTGATTTGAATCTGTTATGAAGAAGTTATGGCTTCTGTAAGTTGGCTATAAAATACGTATAAATCAAGGTATTTTGATAAACCGTAAAATCATTTCTGGTTAAAACACATCCGTTACAGGTTTGGAAATATTTTATAAATAAGTATAAATCATGATTTAAACAATACCAAGTGAAAAGAAACGTTTAGACTAATAATAATTTATTAATTATTATTTAAAATCTATTCTTTTTAAAGAATTATTTGAAAACATTCTTTATTAAAATGTTTTATTACAGAGACATTTATTTAATTTTACATCAGAAAAATACAGAAAATATTTAGTGACTTTTAGAAATATTTGAAGTCCACCAAATGATTTGTATATTTTTTTTAAAAATTTTCTGTAATTTATTTAAGGCTAAAAGCCCTTTAAAAAAAACATATATTTTTTTTAAAAATTTTCTGTAATTTATTTAAGGCTAAAAGCCCTTTAAAAAAAACATGGAGGTGCCCGGGGTCGAACCCGGGACCTTCAATTCACATTCCCACACACATACCACTGAACCAGGCTTACAGCCATGGTTATTACCCGACTTTAATTCCTTTAAACACCATTTCCAATTTACCCCCAATACATATGAACCCTAGTTTCATCCCCGATCAAATTGAAGTTCAATTCAACCTTGTGAGTGATTGGAATCATGGGGCTTTCGATCCCCATGTAAAAACAAGTAAGTAGGCATGTTTAATTACCTGGTTTGATTCAAGGTTTATCAAGAACACTGGATTGAACAAGCCGCGACCCAACGAGGTTCGATTAATTTGCAAATGATGATATAAATCAAATTGAACTCGTGGAAAGCTTCGTGTGATGTCCTTGATGCAAAGCCCCTTGTCAATTTCAGTTTAATTGGCTTGGAAGATGGATTTCTATATTGTTGCAGAGCCGCGACAGAGAGGGAATCGAACAGGATGAATTCGTGGATTGCAGGTGTAATTGAGGTGGTCAATAGTTTAGTAACAGATAAATGATCGATTAAGTTGAATTGCTTTGATTATTATCCACGTTTGAGTGGATTTAGTTAGGTGAGTTAAAGTGGGTTCGTTAGTGACCCATTACCGTGAAATCCGCAGCTTTTTGTTCCAATAACTCGTATATTATTATTCGAATATGTCCCACGAATGTTTTATTGCGTTGTGGGGTTTGAAAACCGCGTTTTATGGATGTTTTTGAGGTCGCCGGAGCCACCGGATTTGGCCGGAAACAGTTGCCGGCGAGGGAATCGGAAAAACGGGAGGGGTGGGGTTGGTTTTAAACCAAATTACACACTTGGTCCCTGTGGTTTATGTTTCTTTCAATTTATACACAAACTTATTAATTCTAAGTTTTTAAAATGCCAAAGTAACCCCCTGAACTTTTATTATTATTATTATTATTTTTTTATGGGTATTATAGAAAATCTCACAACGGTTTCCGATTATATGTTATTGCCGAAGTCCGACTCCGAATCTCCGATGCATCACTCTTTGAATTAGCTTTGGTTTTTAATTGTTACAGCCGTCTTTAATTTTTCAATATGGACCAACAATATATATAAATTTGTAATGCTTTAATTACTAAAAACCTAGAAAATTCGGGCTTTGAATTTTAAACCCATAACCGGCCGAATAACCCGATTAACGACAATACCAACTCAATTAGTGACCCTAAAGACTATATCGGTTTCGGTTTAGTTTTATAATCGGGTTCGGGTTGATCGGGTTCGGGTTGATCGGGATCTTCCTTAATCGGGTTCGGGTTGATTTGGGTCGGGTTCGGTACTCGGGTGGTTGTGGATAATAATATGTAGTCGAAAAGGGAAGATAATAATATGTGGTGGTTGTGGATCCATCGGCAAAATTAAGCACCGGTGATGAGTGGATTAATTAAGAGTAGACAAAATAATGAGATTAGATAGATATCATATATGTGATAAGGGGTGAGCATGTAGTAGATTTTTTTTCTTCTATTTTTTTTCTAATTTTGGTGTTAAATATGAGAAAAGAGATAATTTTTGGTGTGTTTTTCTGTTCTGTCAACTTGACTAGTGAAACTTGTCTTTACATAAGTTTTTCATAAGTTTTTGTCTTTACATGTTCTGTCAGCTTGACTAGTGAAACTTGTCTATGTGGCAGGGGTTCAGTAGGTGCCAATCGAGGTGGATAAGGTGACATGTTGGCTGTTGATTTCTGCTAGTTTGACCAGCATATGTCAACACTCAACAGTACAAGATTTGACAATCTGCCGTTATTATTATCATATTGTACTTTTTAAAGTAAAAGAAAAACTTGAAAAGATAGGTTTTTTTTTTTTTAAATCAAACTTCATTAAAAAACTCACGAACCAAGAATCTTCAAGACGAAGACGCCCGATCGGACAGTTACATTACCTCAATACAAAATAAATTCCAATCTTTCCAATCAACTTTCCCCATTGAATCTATTCCTATACCACAAATAACCCAAAGACTTGACATCAGACACAATCTTCGGGACGTTGATCTCCTCATTATTGAATCTTTTCCCATTCCTAGCTTTCCAGATAACCCAACACGTCAAAATGATCACACCATAGACAAGCTGATTCCGGACATTAGACCCATCCACACTAGTTGCCAGAACTAAAATATCCCAAAAGGAAAACATGAAACCTTTTGAAATGTTACACCAATTACATATTGCATCTCATACACCATTCGCATAAAAACAAGCTGAGAAGATGTGATCCGTGCTTTCTTCCGCATCGCCACACATTGAACAAATAGAATCCCCAAAGACAATATTCCTCCGCGCTAAGGCTACCAACGTGGGGATTCTATCTAAATTGGCCCTCCACATGAATAAATTACATTTGTTAGGAAGCCACTTACACCATTTATACACATTAGCATTCGACCTGACCGCCTCTTGAATCAACCATCTTCGAGTTTCTTTAACCGAAAAGTCTTTATTATCCCTGTTGTTCCATGCCCAATCATCCGATCTGTTATTCAGCCGCACATCACTTAGAGCCCGATGACAGTCCAGCAGTTCTTGAACTTCCACTTGCAATTCCGGATATCTAACCCAATTCCAATTAATCGGACCACCTGCAGCATCGACTATCCTTTCATTTACCGTGCACCATTTATCTCTATCGAGACGAAAAATATTAGGAAACAGATCACGTAACGGAACTTCTTTCACCCACATATCAATCTAAAACTTAATATCCGTTCCCCTACCAATATCACCCCGCACCATATTGATGAACTGAGTCCCTTGAACCTTTGTTCTATAACCAATACTCACAATTTTAGCCCAAGTGCCACGGCTATTAGCACTAACCAGGAAGGCGTCCCGTTTTCTTCTTGTCAAATGTATCACGTCAATCAACCTCTTCCATAAGGCGTTTCGCTCAGCTTTGTATCGCCATAACCATTTTAGAATCATAGCATTATTAATCACCTCTAGTTTACTCAAGCCCAAACCACCATTTTCCTTTGATCTTGTAACCTCTTCCCAGGCCACCCAATGAGTCTTTCTAACTTCATCACTCCCACCCAAAAGATACCTTTTAATAATGCCTTCTAGCTTATGAATAACCATCACCGGTGCCTTGTAGAGCGAAAAATAGTAGGTCGGCAAACTTTCTAAAACCGATTTAATTAACACCACCCTCCCCCCATCGATAATGTATTTGCCTTCCACTTGGATAACCTTTTTTTAAACACATTTATAACCGGCTCCCAATTATTAACTCGACCCATATTAACACCAACTTGGATTCCCAAATATTTAAACGGAGTACAACCCGAACGACAGCCCAAATTCTCAGCTTCGTTTTTTACCAACTGATCGCTAATACCCACTCCAAAAAGAGTAGATTTGTTAATATTAATACTCAATCCGGAACACATGTGGAAAATACGTAGCATTCTTCTGAGAGCTAAAAGATTAAATCTAGACCATTCACCCATCACCATGGCGTCGTCCGCATATAGAAAATGGAAAATAATAGGACCTCCATCTTTGATGTTCACACCATGAAACGCTCCCACGTCACAAGCTTTTCTAAGAATACCAGAAAAAGCTTCCATGACTATAATGAATAAAAATGGGGAAATAGGATCGCCTTGGCGTAACCCTTTACCACACCCAAACTCAAAAGTCGGAGAGCCATTAACTAGAACTGAAGATCTAGCTGAAGCAAGAATACCATGAATCCAATTGCACCAAAGATCCGGAAATCGCATTTGTCTCAAGACCGAAAGCAAAAACTCCCAATTAACATTATCGTAAGCTTTCTTAAAGTCGATCTTGAACATAAATAATTCTTTTCCTTTTCACTTCGCCCATGCCAATATCTCACTAATCATCAAAGGCCCGTCCAAAATATATCTCCCCGTCAAAAACGCTGATTGCGTTTCATAAGTTATGTCACCCATAACCATTCTCAACCGATTCGCCAACGTCTTAGAAATCACCTTACTGATCATACTAATAAGATTAATAGGCCTGTACTCACCAAGAGAAACTGGATCCGAAACTTTAGGAATAAGAGTAATAAATGACGATCCCGCTCCTCGACTAATGGTCGCCGTATCTGCAAACGAACGGAAAATCTGCACAAAATCATTAGATAATAAACTCCAATATTTCTTGACAAATCGAAAATTAAACCCGTCCGGTCCTGGAGCTTTATCACTTCCACAATCAAAGACCGCTTCCTTTATCTCGCTTTCCAAAAACGGAGATATCAATTTTTCTGCCATCTCATCCGAAATCACCCGCAACCCATAACAATCTAAAACCGGACGAACCTTCATATTCTCGGTAAATTTATTTTTGAAAAACCCGAAAACTTCTTTTTTAACAAGAGAAGGCTTGGTAACCCATTCACCATTGATCATTAACCCCGGTAAAGAATTCGACACTTTACGTTTATTGATGATACCGTGAAAATAACGCGTATTCTCATCACCTTCCTTAGCCCATCTAACTCTCGCCTTTTGTCAAAGATCTTTCTGATTAAATTCTTCCAACTCTACAATTCTCTTTTTCGCCTGCTCATAAACCCACTGCTCTGCTTGTGAAAAATCCTGCTCCTCAATGACTTCATCCAAATCAGCCATGTCTTGGATGAGGTTCGCATACTCCACCCGTTCTTCCTTTCTCATTTTTTCTTTCCATTCCATAATAGCTTGCCTCAAGCATTTCAATTTGTGCATCAACTGAATGTCCGGGTTACCGTTTCCATTAAACTTCGAACAAGTATTGATAACTAACTCATCAAAATCTTCACGTTGCAACCAAGGGTTAAAGAACCTAAAAGGTTTAGGACCATAATTACGATCCTCCACCTTCAATAAAAGCGGGCTATGATCTGAACATTGTCTAGGGAGAGCACGGTACTCCGCATTTGGCCACTCGGACATGACACTCCAAGAAACAAAAATCCGATCTATCCGACTACATTTGTTCCCAACCACATAAGTAAATTTGCGACCACGAAGATAATACTCATGTAAGCACGCCTCTTCCAAAAAATCATTGAAGTCGTTAGTCATAGCCAAATTGAATTTTGAGTTTCGACGCTCCTCTTTATCACGAACACAATTGAAATCACCTCCGACTATGACCATACCATTAACACCCCCAAGAAACCTCAATAAATCTTCCCACAACGTCTTCTTATCCGGTTTTTTTGTGGCGTAAACATTTATGACACACATCTCTTTGCTAGTTTCTTTAATCAACCCCGAACTGCGAGAAAATACCGATTTTTAACCACATCAAGCATAACAAACTTCTTAATGTCCCAAAATGAAACTAAACCACCCGATCTCCCAGATGAGTCGACCCATTCCACCCCAAAGTTGTCATTTCCCCAAAACCTACTCAAGTCCACCCCATCCATATGATAAAATTGAGACTCTTGCAATAAAATAAACGAAGCACTATTTTGAATCCGAATATTCCGCACCCACTCTCCTTTCCGGTCATTCCCCAGTCCTCTAATATTAATAGAGATCACATTCATTGAATACCCAATTGAAAACCTTCGTTCGCTACCTCCAGAGCAATAGCTTCTTCAAAATTACCCATATTTTCAGCTCCTAGCACTTTAGCCAATGCAATAGTTTCCCGAACCTCACGACTCTAAACAAAATTAACTTGCCTTTCAGACTCCTCAGTACTACTCGGCCTTAATTGCCCATCATTCACATATGCGGGTTCACCTTCTTCATTATTCATCATAGCCTCATTATTAAGATCTGGCGTCAAAAATTCCCCGTCTTGAGCATTAACCTCTGTTACTTTAGACGTCGTACTCAAATCCGGAAAAATGGACTTATCGATACCAAAAGGATCATCCCCATCTCGTAATCTTTTCTTAGCCCTATCCGGATTCGAATTCGAGTTAACTCTCCCCAAGGATGATTTCTTTTTGGTTCCAAACCTCCTCCTTCTCGTCGAGTAAGTTGAACGATATGCTTCAGCTACTTGACTGCATAAACCATCGCCATCATTTGCATTATCATTTCTATTCACCGGGCTGCTTTCACATACCTTGTCCCCATCCTTATCGTTGCCTTGATCCTCCATAAGTATCTCCCCCTCGTCGTGTCCCCTCGTATTTTCAATGGGAGCGTCCACTGACTTCATAGACTCTTCACAATCCTCTTCTTCATGAAAATCAACGATGCAATCCGGAACCCAACCCGCTTCCGCCTCCTCAATTAACACCTTACATTTAAATTGTTACCATTTCAAAACATAACTTTGTTTGGTCTTCTCCACATCATTAACAAGAATTCCCACCACAGCATATGAAAGATCATTCCCTTCCTCTTCAAATTGTGCAGACTGAATAACTTTACTAAAATTAGCAGCTATGACATCAAAAACTTGTGGTTTTGATAATGTTAAAGGGACCCCATGAATTTTTATCCACGCAATTCTCTCCACATTCATTACTTGACCGTTCCAAACATCACACGACTCCAAAAATAACTCCCAACCTTGTTTATCGTCACGAAAAGCATCCCTTTCCTTCTTGTCCATGAATACCAATAAAACCATGAAACCCCCCACATAATGAATCTTAACTTTGTGTATTGTCCTATTACTCAACTTTTGTCGCAGACTGATCAAATCATTATAACCTTTTACCTTAGCCACCAACCCATAATCATAATACTCATCAATAGCCCCCATGTCCCCATCAATATTAATTTCCGGCACCCCAAACCCAACCTCCTTATTAAGTAAAGTATCCATGAACGAACGAGAACCACTTACCACGTTCACATGTTGATCCACGGCTTTTCCTATATCCCTAGCCCTCTCAGTTTCTACCCCAGTCTCCTGTTGATCATTCACAACCGGTTTCCACACCTTATCATTAGACTTCTTCACCATCGGATCGTTAACGAATCGTGCCGGAGAAATAAATAGCTTATAACTTCCTATCCATACGTCCTTTAATCGGTACTCCAGATTAGTCATGTTTCTATCAATCTTGAACGTAACAAACCCAAACCGCTTTCCTAGACGATCCAGTTTTCTAGCAATATACGTAGCTTGCACCTCTGCGTATGTATTAAAGACCTTGGCCAGATCTACCGATGAACACATATCCGGCAGATTTGATACAAAGAACTTCACTTCCCCTGTTGAAGCATTGGATCGATGAGCGTTATTGTTAACCCTACCCCTCTTAGATGGCACATTGTACCATTCGTTGACCTTGAAACGCTCCCTTGCCGCCATGGGTGGAACAACAACGAAGGAACGTTTAAACCGAAGGCCGTAGACGAAGATCTGTACTGGATCTGTATCGGATCTGTAAACGAAGGACGCTCCTCCGATCTGTAAATGAAGATCTGTAGACGAAGGCCGTAGACGAAGATCTGTAAACGAAGGACGCTCCTCCAGTCAAAGCCTACAAGGGGTTAAGGGGAAAGCTAAGGGAGCCGTCGACCGACCCTCGCCGCTCGCCTACCGATCGCCGCCTCACCGATCGCCGCCTCACCGGTCACCGCTCGCCTAGGAGAGCGGTATAGCTACGATAAGTAATAAAATAGAGTTGTTAAATCGTGAATGGTTGACATCCGCTAATCAAACCAACAGAACACAACAGCCAACATGTCATTTTGTCACGGGTCCTAATAAGGACACCAGAGGGATTTTTGAGCGAAGGCCAGACCTAAAGGTTACGGTTAGGGTTAACGGTCACGTTGTGCAACCAAACTAGGGCTGTTCAAAAAGCTCGCGGCTCGTAGCTCGCTCGTAGCTCGCTTGGAAAAAGCTCGAAAAAAGCTCGCTCGAATCGGCTCGGTTTATAAACGAGCCGAGCCGGCTCGAATTTTTAAATGAGCCGAGTCCGAGCCAAGGGCGGCTCGCTCGTTGGTTTGCTTGTTGGCTTGCTCGTTGGCTCGTTTACTGGTTCGACTAAATATGTAATATATATATAATATATATATATATATATGTATATATATATTATATATATATATGTATGTACGTATATATATATGTATGTATGTATGTATGTATGTACGTATGTATATATATATATATATGTATATATGTATGTATGTATGTATATGTATATATATATGTATGTATATATGTATGTATATATATGTATATATATATGTATGTATATATATGTGTATATATATATATATGTATGTATATATATGTATATATATATATATGTACGTACATACATATATATATATGTATGTATATATATGTATATATATATGTACGTACATACATACATATATATACATACATACATACATACATACATACATACATACATACATACATACATACATACATACATACATACATACATACATACATACATACATACATACATACATACATACATACATACATACATACATACATACATACATATATATATATGTATATATATATGTATATATATATGTACATACATATATATGTATGTATATATATATGTATGTATATATATATATGTATGTATATATATATATGTATATATATAATATTTATATATAATTATTATAATATTATATATAATTTGAAAACGTAAGGCCCTTCTTAGTTATTTTTTATGGAGCTTATGTATCTATTATATTCATTATCTAATTTCTTAGCTATTATAATATTATTATAATAGCACTAACCTAATCAAAATTCAAAACCTCAAAACTCAAATGTTAAAAACGTAAGTATATCCACATTCCACAGCCTGTTAAAATTGAACTTTGAAAACCCTAACTCCACTCCCGTATCCCACAGTCCCACTCTCCCTCGAGCAGCCGACCGTCACTCCCTCCCCACCGGCCACCGCCCAGCGCCTGGTCGGCTAGTCACCCACGACAGTCACCACTCACCTACTCACCGGTCTCACGCAGTCACCACTCAGCTACGCCCTCGGCCGCCGCCTGCTTGCCTAACCCTCAATCGTCGACAAGTTAGCCGACGACGAGTCGACAAGTTCGGTGCTTGCCTTCCTACAAATCTGCGATTTGGGTCAGGTATATCTTGAGAGAGGTGTATTAAATTTTCTTTTAAAACCAAGCCAAACAAAACCGAGCCAAGCCAGCTCGGTTTAAAACCAAGCCGAGTTCGAGCTCTACTTTATAGCTCGGTTGTAAATCCAAGCCGATCCGAGTCGAGCTGGCTCGGTTTATAATTCGAGTCATGTCCGAGCTAATCCTGGCTTGGCTCGGCTCGGCTCATGAACAGCCCTAAACCCAACCGTAACCGCAAGGCCTTGCCATCATGATTTCTGTGTCAGTCGTCCGACACCACGTGACAATAAAATGACAAAATGACATTGATAAAGTGAAAACTAGTCACCCAACCATCACGGTTTTCCCTAACCGTGACCTTTAGGGTACGAGGTACAGCTTTACGGTACGAGGTACTCTATTGATGTTGACAAAAGGCCCCGGGATTCTCGCGTCACCTACTTTGAACCGTCACAGTTAGGACGAACCGTGACGGTTTGTCACCCTGATTTTCACAATAAATACCTCCACAATTTCATTCAACAACCATTACCGTCTGTCAATTTTTTAAAGTATATTTATTTTCGTTTTTTTAACAAAATTATCCTTCTGATTTTCAACATAAATAGCATTCGTCGTTTCAGAAACACGTTAATTCGAAAGCAATGTCGGGTTCGGGAGATCATTATCAAAAGCCGAAGCTTCCAGATTTGAATGATGAGCCACATATCGAAGATTCAAACCAGGTTGAAGTAGTATCTGTTTTATTATAACTTCTTATTTGAAATATCTAACCATTATCTTTTTTAGGAATATTACGTATACGGGAGTCCCCTCCGTGGGGGGAGGAGGAAACCAACCCGTCGAACATATTTACTGAAGAGGCGTACAACTCGTTATTTGGACCGATGGGTTACGGTGAAGGGTACAAACATCCCCCTTACCATTCTTACGGGCATGCCCCGAACACGTACCACTCACAAACAGAGTTGGATTACGAACATCCCCCGTAACAGTCAGAACTAGAAATTACACATGTGTCAGATACTTTTAATAGGAATGACATAGATGAGAGTGACGGTTCGGTTCAACTCAAAGAAAACCATGGGGACACCGCAGAGCACGATGGGGATGAAGATCTGATAAGAAAGGCTATGGTTTCTTATAAAACCGATAAAGTACAAAGAGTTTTCATTTTGTTGTTTATTTTATTTTTTATTTGTTTTATATATTGTTTTTTATGTCTAGTTTTATAATTTTTTCAGCATTTTGATTCTCATGAGGACTTGGAGAAGTGGGCTAAAATGAGAGGACGCGAGCATGGGTGCGTCATTATGGTGGGTTGGTCACGAAAAAAGGATGTGAAACTATTATGTAATCGTAATGGTGAACCTAAATTCACTGGCACAAGTAGGCGTACTGGAGCATAAAGAAAGGATGCCCCTTTAAACTCGTAGGGAAGTACGTAGGAAAGAGTGATAGTTGGATATTAGTGGTGAGAAACGAGACGCACAACGACGATCCTGTTGTGTACGAGGAGGGTCACGTTCATCTTAGGAAGATGACCGCCGAATAAATTGATCTTGTCGAGAAGTTACACAGGCAGCACGTGCGGCCATGACACATCCATTCAGTCGTAAGGGAGCAGTTTCCTCACAGTATCTGTGTTGTTCAGGACATATACAATCTGACGTCGAAGTTTAGGGATGAGGGGACAAAAGGCATGACACCCATGCAGGAACTTGAAAACCTGCTACAATCTAAAGAGTTCGTGTATGAAACACGGACGAATGCAACTACCAAGGCCGTGGAAGATGTTTTTTTTTCATCCTACTTCGTATAAAATGTGGCGCGCATTCCCGCACGTGATGTTGATAGACACGACGTACAAGACCAACATGTACAACATTCTATTTGTTCAGGTTATTGGTGTTACGTCGACGTCGAAGTCGTTTTGTATTGCGCAAACATTTATATCGAGAGAACGGCAGGACAACATCACATGGGTCTTGGAGCGGATCAGAGATATGCTTGATGAGTGTGTGGAGCCCCGCGTTATTGTCACAGATAGAGACCTGGCCCTGATGAGCGTGTGTGACACATTGTTCCCGAGTGCTACTAAAAACCTATGCAGGTGGCACGTTAGGGAGAATACCAAAAGACGTTAGAACATCCTTTTCAAAACTGACATGTGGAAGGATTTTCAAAAGTGGTGGAAGACCCTGTGTTCGTCTCCCACAGAGGCATTGTACGATTACAATTACACGAAGATGGAAGAAAAGTTATATGAAGATGATAAACGTGGTAAGAATTTCATAGTTATTATTACTCTAATAATCTATTTGTTCATTTTATAAAATTTGTTATTTCTTTCAGAGGTATGGGAATATATTTGGAATAATTGGTTGGTGCCATACAAATAGAAAATTGTTACTTGTTGGATGTACGACCGCGTTAACTTTGGTGAATTTACAACTAATAGGGTTGAGGGCCAACATGCCAACTTTAAGAGTTACATCACAGGGACCAATAATACGTTGCACACACTTGTCGGATATGTTTGTGACATCGTACGTGGCCCGGAGATTGAAATTTGTAAAACATTCGAGGTGTCCCGTATGAAGATTGAAAAAGACCATCGACTGCAATTGTTTTCAAAATTGCATTATAAAGTATCCATTTTTTGAATTAGTCTCCTTGAATCAGAGTTGATGAAAATGAAAATGATTCAGGAGTCTGGGGGTTCATGTGGACACCAGTTGTCCACGTCCATAGGCTTGCCATGTGCTTGTCGTTTGGAGATATACATCCAGGAAGGTTATATATAAATGAAATACATTTTTTTACTATTATCACACGATTGCATATTTTTCACTAGTAATTTAACCTTCAAATCCAGTCACAAGTATTCCACTCGATGCGGTAGATCTACACTGGGGGAAGCTTGATTTCGAGCCAGCGTACGTCGCGCCGCCTGAACCTGACTACGATGAGAAATTTGATGACTTGAAACAAAAGGTCATGTCGTCTCCCAAGCCTCAAGTAAAAAAAAATTGTTTAAGAAATTATACGACTCTTTGTTTTCAAGCAAGTCAAAACTTAGGAGCCTGAGGTGCGTCATGACCGATGTGGTCGTCCAAGTATTAAGGAGCAACAAAGAAGAGCAGAATTCAATACATCACAGTATGAGGCTGCTAGAGACAGCTCGTATACTTTTTCACAACAAACTATGCCTGACCCGGCGAGGCATAGCTCATATACGTCTTAGTTTAAAATACCCAACGACCGTTGGGCAAATGCTGCCTCAAATGTACCGATTACGGGAGCTGGCCTAGGGTTTCCTTTAATATTAAAACCAAAGGACGTGATGAAAGTTATGAAGTTTAAAGATCAGCTGCCCCAATGGATTCACCGGTACGTTTCGAGTATAAAAGATGTGCGGCCTGATGGTAACTGTGGTTTTCAGGTGATCGCGGTGGCTTTATGGAACAAGCAAAAAGAATGGGAGTGGGTTAGGCGACAAATGTTGTCGGAGATGGACAGAAACATATGGTATTGGCGGAGCAATTTGTACCATGAGATGTCTGGCTATTATGATTCTATTCGTAATAGCTTAAATTGGTTTGGCACGACTCAACCAGCACCCGATACCCATTGGCTGACTTTTTCGGCCCATGGACTCGTAATTGCGGAAACATTCACTTGTATTGTGCATATTATTTCTTCATTTGGAAGCCACACATGGTTCCCGCTGAGAACAACCCCAGAACCATTATTGTCACACCCCAACCTTGACTACGAAAACACCGAGGTGTGAGGGTTAATATAGTTCACAGCCACATAACGCAATTAATAACCCAAATATATATTAATCATAAATGCCAATTGTACCATTACAAACATAAGTCTCAAAGAAAGTAAATAACATAACATAAGATGTAACAATCCAATTTATTTCGTTTATTTAGCTAGGTGCATTCCTAGATGTGAAAGCACTTCAAGATGTCAATCAAACTTGAGCATTTCCTGAAACATGTTAAAAATAAAAGGTCAACAATAATGTTTGTGAGATTTCCATAGTTTTCAATACATAAGTATATAAAAGATGGCAATTCATGTTGTAAGTTAGAGAACAAAGTAACTAGGGACGTAAGACAGAATGCACAATCAAACCTTGACAAAGTTTTACAAGTCTCAAATGTTTACAAGTATATACAATTAGCTAAGTGTACTTGGATCAACCAAGCAGGCTTGTCAGGCCCATAGATCTATGACGTCGCCAGGCTAGCAATAGTTAATGATTGTACATATATTCAACATTACATGGTAGCTACAAAGATCAACTAACCACAACATACAGGTGAAATGTCATAAGTTTACAAGAATCAAACGTTTTACAAGTGCAATGGTTATAATGTAACATGTTTCACCACAAAGTGTGAAAATATGAAAAAGGTGTATAGAAATACTCACTTGATCAAATAAGTATATATTGGATGATTAATAAGAAAGTAATAACAAATGTCGTTTCAACATAGTCCTTCACAATGCACTTAATATATATATATATATATATATATATATATATATATATATATATATATATATTTACAAGATTTAAGTTTTATTGTAAGGAGTTTAACGAATCAACAAGGACTAGGGTTCTAAGTTAGATTTGGGCTTGTTAAATAATTATATTTAAACAAATAAAATAAACTTATATTTTCTCAAACTTTATATTTTAATCAAAGTTATGAAAAGAATAATTAAAAAAGTTTATATAAAAGTTTTAAATAAATTTTTATAACTAAAAATTTGTTACTATATAAATGAATTTAATTGGAAAGGGATATTTGAAACAATAATAATTTACTAATTATTATTTTCAATCCATTTTATTAAGAATTATGCAAACAAGCTTTGCTAAAATGTTTTATAAATAAAAACATTTTTAGTTAAACTTAGAAAAATTATAGAAAATATTTGGAATTTACAGAAAATAATATAGTGTCTTAAAACTTTAATAAGTTTTTAAATCATTTTTTTGTAAATAAATATATTTAGTTATAACATTTGTAACTAAATTTTATAATAAAACATCAAAGGTTTTTACAAGAATAATTTTACAGAAATATTTAAATAAATTTCTAAAATAAATAAAATTTATAAAACTTGTTTCTTTAATTTTTAGAAAATTTTCTATAATTTTTTTATAAGCCAAAAGTCTTAAAAAAAATATGTGAGGTTGCCCGGGTTCGAACCCGGGACCTCTAGTGTGGAATGTGAGTGTAGAACCAGTAAACCAAGGCTGTGGTCGCGGTTTAACTTGGTTTTTAAATCTTAAAAGCATTTGATACAAACCACCCTCAAAACCCATGAACCCTATTTTGATTTTCACCCAAATTGAACATCAAATTGATGTTGTTTATGAAATCGAACTTAGGGCTTTGATTACCCACGTTAAACCGAGTGTGTAGGTGTGTTTAATTATCCGGTTGATGATGGATTGAAGGTATACAATACGAAGCACAGTCACGATCAAACACAATCCAGTCGACGTGCAATTGATGATGATAATCCAATTAGTTGCACAGATAGCTCCTACTGGACTTTATGATTAAAAGCCCTCTAACAATTGAGATTCAAAGTGTCGAAATGGTGCTGTTCGAGTAGATTGCAGGTCGCGATGATGTTGGTGATCGAATCCGAGATTTTTGTGTGTTTCAGGTGGAATTGGAGATGGGAATAGATTAGTGATAGTTAACCGATTGTTTATGTGTAATTAATTGAATTATTATTGAAGTTTAATGCTCGAACGGCTATGGGATTTTAGGTATTTCGGTTATGTATTCGATTAGGCTAGAAACCGATGATTAAACGCGATTAAAGTGTGCATTCAAGTTCGAATCACACCCTTGAAACGATATGAAACGGTTGTGGGGTTTAAAATAGGTGATTTTTGGTGTTTTGGGGCTCGCCGGCGCCGCGCCGGGCTTGGCCGGCCGGCGGCCGGAAAAACGGGGACAGAGAAGGTGGGTGGGGGGGTTGGTTTTGGAAATTTACACATTTGGTCCCTGCGATTTACCTTTGTTCAATTCCCATTCAAAGTTTGGGTTTTAGTTTTAATATAAATTTCACTTTAGTCCCTGTAATTATTATTGTTATCATTTTATGTAAAGAACTTATTAATCCCAAGCTTTAACATAATATATCTTATATTATTACAAGATTAAGAATGTTTGTTATTATTATCATTATTAGCATTGTTCTTGTTATTATTATGGTTATTTTAGTATGATTATTATTATTACCATTATTATTATTAGAACTATTATTATTATCATTATTTTTATATATATATATATATTTTTTGCAATAATTAACATTATTAATACTCAAATTAAAGGATTTGATAGTAGTAGTGGTGGTGGGGGTGGGGGTGGGGGTGGTGGGGGTGGTGGCGGTGGTGGCGGTGGTGGCGGTGGCGGCGGTGGCGGCGGTGGCGGCGGCCGCGGCCGCGGCGGCGGCGGCGGTGGCGGCGGCGGCGGCGGTGGTGGTGGTGGTGGTCGTGGTGGTGGTGGTCGTGGTGGTGGTGGTGGTCGTGGTGGTGGTCGTGGTCGTGGTGGGCGTGGTGGTCGTGGTCGTGGTGGCGGTGGTGGTGGTGGCGGTGGTGGCGGTGGTGGTGGTGGTGGTCGTGGTGGTCGTGGTGGTGGTGGTGGTGGTCGTGGTGGTGGTCGTGGTGGTCGTGGTGGTCGTGGTCGTGGTCGTGGTCGTGGTGGTGGTCGTGGTGGTGGTGGTCGTGGTGGTCGTCGTGGTGGTCGTCGTGGTGGTCGTGGTGGTGGTCGTGGTGGTGGTGGTGGTGGTGGGGGCGGGGGTGGTGGGGGCGGCGGGGGGGGGGGGGGGGGGGCGGCGACGGTGGTGCGGGTGGCGGTGGGGCGGCGGTGGGGTGGCGGTGGGGTCGGCGGCGGCGGCGGGGGGCGGAGGCGGGGGGCGGAGGCGGGGGCGGAGGCGGGGGCCGGTGGCGGGGGCCGGTGGCGGGGGCCGGTGGCGGGTGCCGGTGGCGGGTGCGGCGGCGGGGTGCGGCGGCGGGGTGCGGCGGCGGGGTGCGGCGGCGGGGTGTGGCGGCGGCGGCGGCGGGTGGCGGTGGCGCGTGGCGGTGGCGCGTGGCGGCGGGGGCGGCTGTAAGGCCCCGTTCCCGGGCACCTCACAGTTGGTCGTCATTACCCAGAAAACATACGTTTAATATAACTTAATAAAAACAATGCAGCGGAAACTTTAATTTTTAATATAAATGCTTTTGTAAAGTAATACAACCCCTGTTACAAAATATCATTTGTTTGCATTACAATACAAAAACATTGTCAAAAGAATGCCATCCCAAAAGAGCTGAGTAGCTGCCTTGTGCCATCCTCAGCAACACTACCTGCCAACTGGAAAATGCATAAAAGTCAGCGTTGCTGAGTGAGTTCTAGTTTTGTAATAAAACATACTTTTACTTATTTAAAAGTATCCTTTCGTTCATACGTTCATACATCATACGTACACATAGATAATGTTCATTATTATCTTCATCATTCATTATTCATCGTTCTCTTTAACATCTCGTATGGATTCTGTCAGACTTTTCCCACTTCATAGCACTCGGCTATGATTACTATGGTCGAATGACACGAATCCCGTTCATACTTACTTGCATATTGGATATCTTTTATACCACTACCATCTGCTATACCCCGAACGTTATTAGCTACCGGGCCGAAGTCATTAAATGAACAACAAAACGTATGCCCGGTACTAGAGGTAAGCGGTAGAGGTACCATGACCATGGTCAATCACATAGAAGGACCAATCGCGTTATTCAATGCTTGCAAGACATAACTCATTCGTTCATTAATGCATGTATTCATCATCATTCTTCATTTCGTTCATTCGTTAATACATGCATTCGTCATCATGTTCCTCTTTCATTATCTTTCACTTTACGATACATAATACTTCATTAATTCATTTCTCATTATTCGTAAAGTTTCGAAAAGATAAGCATACACAATCACAAGGAACATACTCACATCATACATACTCATCATACAATCATCACCATACGTACATCATCATGCATAGCATCATACCTTACTTAACAATATTTTAATGATATTGTTAACAATAATATACTAATAATAATATTAGTAACAATTAGGGTTAATCATTCTCATCATTATGTGCATGAGACATCATCATTTATTAACCCTAGTCAACCCTGGTCAAACCTCGAACTTCGGGTTTACTGAAAATTTCCTGAAAATTTCTGTGTCTAGGCGTTTTAGCACTATTGGTCGTATAACCCCCTGGTCGTATGAGCACTATTAGCCGTATGAGTCCTGCTGGACTTTTCACCTAACACTTAGAATTATTCACTGGTCATACGACCTGGTCGTATGACCCCTGCTGGTCGTACCACTCTGGACTTAGAGACATATTCGGATCATACGACCACTGTTGGTCGTATGAGTCCACACTTAGAATTTCATCATTATCATACGACCACTGTTGGTCGTATGAGTCCTGTGGGCCTCAGACTTAGAAATTTTTCACATAATCATACGACCACTGTTGGTCGTATGAGTCCTATTGGGCTCAACACTTAGAAAAAAATATTCTGGTCATACGACCACACTGTTGGTCGTATGACCACTAGTGGACTTACCAACTTTTGCTGATTTATTCTAAGTCCCATTTTCAGTCACATTAGCATCCTACTCATGTGTCTAATTCATAATCCGAACCCAAAACATCAGAATACCCGTCTCTAAGCATATGCACATAATTCTAAGCATAAATCCAACATAAACATAAACATACATACAATTAATTCATACGGGTATCAACCCACAATTTTATAAAAACATATTTACATGCATTTCCAGCCCCAAAACATTTAAAAACCAGTAAAAACGGGGTCTAGAACTCACCTTAGTCGTCTTCTTCGAGTTTACACCCTTCAACCCGAACCTGCTTACTTGTTCTAACACCTAGAACACACACACACCACACCACCCGAACACACAAGACACACTTATAAGCACCCACACGGTTCTAGAATTATCTAAAACTTCAAAAACTAGAGAATTCTTACCAAAAGCTTCCAAGTTCACAGATTCTTCTTCAAAATCCGAGGGTTTTCTGCTCCTGCTACTTTCTCTCTCTAAAAAGTTCGAATGAGTGAAATGCAGACAACATGGGTGGCCATTCCACCTTTTTGTGCCAAATAAATATAAACTTTGCATATTTGGCACTTTTGGCCCCTTCACTTTGGTTGACTTTTGTTTCTTTCTCTTTTTCCTTCTTTTTCTTTCTCCTTCTTTTATTTTCCTTTTAAAAGAATATACGGGTGTTACAAGTCCACCCCCCTTATATAGGTTTCGTCCCTGAAACCTGTTATTCCTCAAACAGATGTGGGTAGTGTTGTCTCATCTCTTCTTCAGTCTCCCACGTAGACTCGGATCCCTTCCTGTGCTTCCACTGTACACGCACAAGAGGAACCACTTTATTCCTCAACCTCTTTTCTTTACGATCAATGATTGCCACTGGTTGCTCCACGTAGTTGAGCCGTTCGTCTACTTCAATATCCTCCAGTGGTACAACCATGTCTTCATCAGCTAAGCACTTTCTTAGATGGGATACATGGAATGTAGGATGAATTCCACTTAACTCATCTGGCAATTCAAGTCGATAGGCCACCTCTCCTACCCGTGCGACAATCCGGAAAGGTCCTATGTATCTTGGGCTTAGCTTACCTCGTTTCCTGAATCTAATGATTCCTTTCCAAGGTGAGACCTTCAACATAACTCGGTCACCAACCTTGAACTCTATCGGCCTTCGCCTCTTGTCAGCATACGACTTTTGCCTATCTTTCGCCGCCTTCATGAAGGCTTTGATCTTTTCTAACTTTTCAGTCGTAGCTTCGACCACCTCAACACCTCCTAACTCTTTCTGCCCAATGTCTCCCCAACATACGGGCGTCCTACACCTCCTCCCGTATAGCATCTCGTAAGGTGGCATGCCAATGCTGGCGTGATAACTATTATTGTACGAGAATTCTGCTAACGGCAAGTGATTGTCCCAACTTCCTCCAAAGTCAATCACGCACGCCCGAAGCATATCTTCGAGTGTTTGGATCGTCCTCTCAGACTGACCGTCTGTCTGAGGATGATATGCCGTGCTAATATGTAGCCTCGTCCCCATTGCATCATGAAATCTCTTCCAAAACTTGGAGGTAAACCGGGTGTCACGATCCGACACGATAGACACCGGCACACCATGACGAGCTACAATTTCTTTAATGAATAGATCCGCCAATCTTTCAGATGAATACGTCTCGCGGATCGGTAGGAAGTGGGCACTCTTCGTCAATCGATCAACTATCACCCATATAGCATCATACCCTTTCGGGGTACGCGGTAACTTTGTGATGAAGTCCATGGTGATGTGTTCCCACTTCCATTCGGGTATATCCAATGGTTGGATCTTCCCATAGGGCTTCTGGTGTTCCGCCTTTACTTGTAAGCAAGTTAGGCACTTACCCACATACTCCACTACGTCACGTTTCATACCCGGCCACCAATAGTCTTTCTTCATATCGTGGTACATTTTGGTAGCACCGGGGTGAATGGAGTATCGTGTCTTATGGGCCTCATCCATAATGCTACTACGTAGATCCCCGTATCGAGGAATCCACATTCGCCCAAATCGGGTCTTAACACCTAGAGTGTTCTCACCCAACTCCGTCACTAGACCTCTCATCCTTTCGGAGTTAAGACGATCTTCTTTCAAAGCCTCGTCTTGAAACTCCTTAACCTGTGTCATCACATCGGAGGTCATAATCAACTGATAAGCCTTCACCCGGATCGGCTCAGGTCTTTCTTTTCGGCTAAGGGCATCAGCCACCACATTGGCTTTGCCCGGGTGGTAATGGATCTCACAATCATAATCTTTTATCAGTTCCAACCACCGCCTCTGCCTCATGTTTAGATCCTTCTGCTCGAAGAAGTACTTCAAGCTTTTGTGGTCAGTGAAGATTGTGCACTTCGTCCCGTATAGATAGTGCCGCCAAATCTTCAACGCAAAAACCACCGCAGCTAGTTCTAGATCGTGTGTGGGATAGTTGACTTCGTGGGTCTTCAGTTGTCGAGATGCGTAGGCTATCACCTTTCCACGTTGCATCAACACACAACCTAGCCCAGAATAAGATGCATCCGAATAGACCACTAAGTCTTCACTTCCCTCAGGCAAAGTCAAGACAGGAGCTTGTGTTAGTCTTGCCTTCAACTCCTCAAAAGCCATCTCCTGCTCTCGACCCCACCCGAATTTCACGTCTTTACGAGTCAATTTTGTCAAAGGTGAGGCGATCTTTGAAAAGTCTTGAATGAATCTTCTATAGTAGCCCGCCAATCCCAAGAAGCTACGAATCTCGGATGGCGTCTTTGGTGACTTCCATTGCATCACAGCCTCAACCTTCGCTGGGTCCACCATTATTCCCTCTGCATTCACTACGTGACCCAGAAATTGCACCTCGCGTAACCAAAAGGCGCACTTGGAGAATTTGGCGTACAATTTCTCCCTTCTCAACGTTTCCAACACTTCCCGAATATGCCCAGCATGCTCTTTTTCACTTCTTGAATAAATCAAAATATCATCGATGAATACAATTACCGATTTATCCAACATTGGTCGGCACACTCGGTTCATCAGATCCATAAAAGCGGCCGGCGCATTGGTCAACCCAAAAGACATGACAAGAAACTCGTAGTGACCGTAGCGCGTACGAAAGGCTGTTTTAGGGATATCCTGCTCCCTCACCTTCAGTTGATGGTAGCCCGATCGAAGATCTATCCTTGAAAACCAACTAGCACCCTGAAGTTGATCAAACAAGTCATCGATTCTTGGTAAGGGGTATCTGTTCTTCACCGTCAGCTTATTCAGCTCGCGGTAGTCGATGCACATTCTCATACTACCGTCCTTCTTTTTCACGAACAGAACCGGAGCACCCCAAGGTGAGATACTCGGTCGAATAAACCCCTTATCCAGCAGCTCCTGCAACTGATCCATCAACTCTTTCATCTCCGTCGGAGCCAAGCGATACGGTGCTTTCGCGACAGGTTGGGCACCCGGTATCAGGTCGATCTGGAACTCGATCTCTCGGTCTGGTGGCAAACCCGATAAGTATTCGGGAAACACATCTGGAAAGTCACACACCACTGGTACATCACATAGCTGTGGTGTTGGCGTCTCTACGTTCTTTACATAACATAAGTAGGCGCTGCATCCGCGCCTCATATACTTTCCCGCCACCGCCATCGAGATCACCTTTGGAATCGTCGTAACTCGATCGCCATAAATTGTCACCGGACTTCCGTCGGTCGCCGTCAGTCTAATCATCTTCTTTCGGCACACGATATTCGCTTCGTAGGTTGCTAACCAGTCCATCCCTAACACTACATCAAATCCTCCTAGAGGCATCACATGTAACATGGCAGCAAACCTATGGCCCTCTAATTCTATGGTACAGCCCTCTATCACATCCGTAACCCTAGTGGATTTTCCAATAGCGGTTTCTACATCAAAGGACTTATCAATGCATTTACTCCTAACAGGCAGTTTAGCACAGAAAGTAGCAGAAATGAAACTCCTACTAGCACCAGAGTCAAATAACACAGAAGCAAGGGTTTGGTTTACTAGAAACGTACCTGACACCACATCGGGGTCCGTCCTAGCCTCTTCTTGTGTCATCGTGAACGCCCTAGCCTTTGCCTTCGGTGCTTCTCCTCCCTTTTCTTCTCTCCCGAGCCCTCAGCCCTCGGCTTCTTGCAATCCTTGCTCATATGACCAATTTCCCCACAGTTAAAACACTTGCCCTTCAGACAATCCTTGGCCATATGCCCAGTCCTCCCACACTTGAAGCAGATGTTGTATCCCCATTTGCACTCCCCTGAGTGCTCCTTCCCACACTTACCACACTTCTTCACCCCAGCTCCAGACACGACCACTCGGCGGTCATCCACCCTTGCTTTCTTGTTGTTTGTCGGAGTATCACCCCGACCAAATCTTTTCCCCTGCCAGTTCTTCTCTCCACCCCCTTTCTTGCTTCCCTCAGCCTTCACCAAAGCAGCACGTTCGTCGAATAACCTTCCCGCCAAGTCCACTGCCGACCTGAAAGTGCTTGGTCGGGCAGAAATCAAGTGCCAACGAATTTCAGCCGGCAGTCCTTGGATATACCGGTTGATCTTTCGAGACACCGGCGTCACCTGCTCTGGCACCAACAGCGCCAACTCGTTAAACTTGGTGGTATATTGTTGGTGGGTCATCATTCCCGCCTCCAACTGCAGGAACTCTCTCTCTATTCTATCCATTTCCCGACGAGGACTGAATTCCTCGATCACCAGCCTTTTCAACTCAGCCCACTTCATCTTCCCTATAGCCCTGCTACCCTCGGCCTGGACTATATTTTTCCACCAGCATAAAGCCGACCCTGTAAAAGAGTGGGTGGCAAACTTCACCTTCTTGTCCTCCTGGCAATCACTGATATCGAGGACAGCCTCCATTTCCATCACCCATTGGTGAGCATCAGTAGCAGTACCAGACCCATCGAAAGTTGGGGGCTTGCACCTCATGAATTTCCCGTAATCACAGCCCCGGGCTGTCTCCCGTACCTGTTCTTCCTCCTCATCATCGGACAATACCGTTTCTGCCCCTGCCTGTTGTTGTCCACCGGAGGACTGGTTTCTCCCCCGTCTCTCATCCTCTCGTACTGCCTTTAACACCTCTGTCATTACAGACGGTAAGATCGTCTGCATAACCTGGTGCACCTCCTCGACAACTGCCTCCTTCACCGAGGCCCTAAAATCATCACTCTCATCCACTCCCCCCGAGGGAGTAGTATTAGGTCCTTCGGGAACCTTCTTCTCCTTTCTAGGCCTACCTCTTGTGACTCGTGGTTCCGTACCACTTCCGCCACTACCTCCACCAATTGGGGCTTTCGATGATCTACCACCGACCATCTTCTATCACACTGAAAGATTTAAACACCAACACGGTCATTCAAGGAAATGGCTCAGTTTATGTTAAGTATAGTAAGTCCCTAATTACAGTGGCCAGTTGTGATTAGCCACTTACTCTACTCTTCACACCCGAGCATTACCTGTCCTGACTACATTAGTATCTAAGTCTAACAGTACACATAAACACATAACATGCACACGTAACACTGGTTAACTTTCGAGAAAATACCTGATGGCACGCAGCTACTCAGATGGCATTCCCATTTTCCCCTGTCCCATTCTCAGTTTAAGTCTTAGGTTTATTTTAAAAATTTTACCCATTTCACTTAAACTTTGGCTCTGATACCAACTTGTAAGGCCCCGTTCCCGGGCACCTCACAGTTGGTCGTCATTACCCAGAAAACATACGTTTAATATAACTTAATAAAAACAATGCAGCGGAAACTTTAATTTTTAATATAAATGCTTTTGTAAAGTAATACAACCCCTGTTACAAAATATCATTTGTTTGCATTACAATACAAAAACATTGTCAAAAGAATGCCATCCCAAAAGAGCTGAGTAGCTGCCTTGTGCCATCCTCAGCAACACTACCTGCCAACTGGAAAATACATAAAAGTCAGCGTTGCTGAGTGAGTTCTAGTTTTGTAATAAAACATACTTTTACTTATTTAAAAGTATCCTTTCGTTCATACGTTCATACATCATACGTACACATAGATAATGTTCATTATTATCTTCATCATTCATTATTCATCGTTCTCTTTAACATCTCGTATGGATTCTGTCAGACTTTTCCCACTTCATAGCACTCGGCTATGATTACTATGGTCGAATGACACGAATCCCGTTCATACTTACTTGCACATTGGATATCTTTTATACCACTACCATCTGCTATACCCCGAACGTTATTAGCTACCGGGCCGAAGTCATTAAATGAACAGCAAAACGTATACCCGGTACTAGAGGTAAGCGGTAGGGGTTCCATACATATAGATACTTACTTGCACATTGGATATCTTTTATACCACTACCATCTGCTATACCCCGAACGTTATTAGCTACCGGGCCGAAGTCATTAAATGAACAGCAAAACGTATACCCGGTACTAGAGGTAAGCGGTAGGGGTTCCATACATATAGATACTTACTTGCACGCATTGAAAGGTTAATTGTACCAATACCATCGGCTTCACCCCGAACGTTATTAGCTACCGGGCCGAAGTCAATCCATAGACAGCAAAACGTAATGCCACAGTACGGGCCGAGGTCAACAAATGAACAACAAACGTATGCCACGGTACTGGGCCGAAGTCTATGGAGGGACAGCAAAACATGGTGCCACGGTACTAGAGGTAACGTTATTAGCTACCGGGCCGAAGTCAACATATGAACAACAAAACGTATGCCCGGTACTAGAGGTAAGCGGTAGGGGTTCCATACATATAGATACTTACTTGCACGCATTGAAAGGTTAATTGTACCAATACCATCGGCTTCACCCCGAACGTTATTAGCTACCGGGCCGAAGTCAATCCATAGACAGCAAAACGTAATGCCACAGTACGGGCCGAGGTCAACAAATGAACAACAAACGTATGCCACGGTACTGGGCCGAAGTCTATGGAGGGACAGCAAAACATGGTGCCACGGTACTAGAGGTAACGTTATTAGCTACCGGGCCGAAGTCAACATATGAACAACAAAACGTATGCCCGGTACTAGAGGTAAGCGGTAGAGGTACCATGACCATGGTCAATCACATAGAAGGACCAATCGCGTTATTCAATGCTTGCAAGACATAACTCATTCGTTCATTAATGCATGTATTCATCATCATTCTTCATTTCGTTCATTCGTTAATACATGCATTCGTCATCATGTTCCTCTTTCATTATCTTTCACTTTACGATACATAATACTTCATTAATTCATTTCTCATTATTCGTAAAGTTTCGAAAAGATAAGCATACACAATCACAAGGAACATACTCACATCATACATACTCATCATACAATCATCACCATACGTACATCATCATGCATAGCATCATACCTTACTTAACAATATTTTAATGATATTGTTAACAATAATATACTAATAATAATATTAGTAACAATTAGGGTTAATCATTCTCATCATTATGTGCATGAGACATCATCATTTATTAACCCTAGTCAACCCTGGTCAAACCTCGAACTTCGGGTTTACTGAAAATTTCCTGAAAATTTCTGTGTCTAGGCGTTTTAGCACTATTGGTCGTATAACCCCCTGGTCGTATGAGCACTATTAGCCGTATGAGTCCTGCTGGACTTTTCACCTAACACTTAGAATTATTCACTGGTCATACGACCTGGTCGTATGACCCCTGCTGGTCGTACCACTCTGGACTTAGAGACATATTCGGATCATACGACCACTGTTGGTCGTATGAGTCCACACTTAGAATTTTCATCATTATCATACGACCACTGTTGGTCGTATGAGTCCTGTGGGCCTCAGACTTAGAAATTTTTCACATAATCATACGACCACTGTTGGTCGTATGAGTCCTATTGGGCTCAACACTTAGAAAAAAATATTCTGGTCATACGACCACACTGTTGGTCGTATGACCACTAGTGGACTTACCAACTTTTGCTGATTTATTCTAAGTCCCATTTTCAGTCACATTAGCATCCTACTCATGTGTCTAATTCATAATCCGAACCCAAAACATCAGAATACCCGTCTCTAAGCATATGCACATAATTCTAAGCATAAATCCAACATAAACATAAACATACATACAATTAATTCATACGGGTATCAACCCACAATTTTATAAAAACATATTTACATGCATTTCCAGCCCCAAAACATTTAAAAACCAGTAAAAACGGGGTCTAGAACTCACCTTAGTCGTCTTCTTCGAGTTTACACCCTTCAACCCGAACCTGCTTACTTGTTCTAACACCTAGAACACACACACACCACACCACCCGAACACACAAGACACACTTATAAGCACCCACACGGTTCTAGAATTATCTAAAACTTCAAAAACTAGAGAATTCTTACCAAAAGCTTCCAAGTTCACAGATTCTTCTTCAAAATCCGAGGGTTTTCTGCTCCTGCTACTTTCTCTCTCTAAAAAGTTCGAATGAGTGAAATGCAGACAACATGGGTGGCCATTCCACCTTTTTGTGCCAAATAAATATAAACTTTGCATATTTGGCACTTTTGGCCCCTTCACTTTGGTTGACTTTTGTTTCTTTCTCTTTTTCCTTCTTTTTCTTTCTCCTTCTTTTATTTTCCTTTTAAAAGAATATACGGGTGTTACAGCGGCGGCGGGGGCGGCGGCGGCGGCGGCGGCGAGGGCAGCGGCGCGGGCGGCGGCGACCGCGACGGCAAACGCGATCGCGAGGGCGACGGCGATCGCGAGGGCGACGGCGATCGCGTGGGCGACGGCAAAGGCGACGGCGAGGGTGACGACGACGGCGACAGCGAGGGCGACGGCGATGGCGATTTGGATGGCGATGGCGATTTGGATGGCTATGGCGGGCGATGGCCATGGCGACGGCGGCGACGGCGACGGCGACAGAGATGTGGATGGCGATGGCGATGGCCAGGGCGATGGCCACGGCGAAGGCGGCGGCGGCGGGGGCGGCGGCGGCGGCGGCGGCGACGACGGCGGCGACGGCGATGGCGATAGTGAGAGTGATAGTGATAGTGATAGTGATAGTAATAGTAATAGTAATAGTAATAGAAATAGAAATAATAGTAGTAATAATAGTAGTAATAATAATAATAATAACAACAATAATAGTAGTAGTAGTTATAATAATAATAATAATAATAATAATAATAATAATAATAATAATAATAATAATAATAGTAATAATAATAACAACAATAATAATAATAACAATAATATTAAATCAAATAAAGGAGGATAAACTGTGACAGTTAGGCCTAACCGTCACGGTTAGGGGTTTTGAGAACTAGGATTTCTGAAAAAATAACAAATGTCACGGTTTGAGCAAACCGTGACGTTTAGGTTTCCAGTTGTTTAAAAGGTTTTGTTTTCCATTCCTCTCAGCAAACCTCTCCCGTCCCGACCGGTTAAGACGGTAGGGCAACATGGGAGTGGCATGTGCTCGAAACCCACTACCAACAGTTCATGGAAGGTATTTTTTAAAGAAATATTTACTTAGAATTTTTTTAAAAAATAAGACAAAAGGTCACGTGTAGGCCTAGTAATAGTAATAATAATGATAATAATAATAGGACCCTAATAACAATAATAATAATAATAATAATAATAATAATAATAATAATAATAATAATAATAATAATAATAATAATAATAATAATAATAATAATAATAGTATTAGTAATAATAATAGTAATAGTAATAATAGTAGTAGTAATAATAATAGTTGTAGTAATGATCACGTATTAACATCCTGGACGATAGCTGTGTAAAATTTCCAGTTGGTCCATCGTTTTCCTGAATCTAGCCGTCCTCTTGGCTTGACAGGCTTTAATAATATCGTTTTTAGTTTATTCTTAAGTTTTTAAAGTTTTTAGTATGTTTTCTAAATAAACATACCTCCTGGGGAGGCCTCTGGCCTAATCAGTGGTATCAGAGCCATGGAGCTCTTTGAGTCATAGAAATAAGCATGTTGATGTATGTGGATGTTTTAACACTTACTTTGTTCATACATTATGAACATATTAAAATCAGAAGATACTCTTATAAACAGTATCGAAGAGGAGTACGATATCCCTCATAATTTAGAATTATTGAATAAATGGACTATTCCAAAAATTGATTACAAGCTAATTTATAAATTAGACACTTTTGAAAAATTAGGTTTAAAACAAGTTGTGAAAACAACTGAAGAAACATTTTCTTTAAATAAGAATGAAATGATAATAAAATTATTATCAAATAAAGATTTAAATAATATAAAAAATACTATAAATTTATTTATATAGGTCTTGTGCAAATTGCATTTAAGCCTCTAACATTAGAAGGCTTACCAGAAAGTTTTATAGCAGCTCTTAGAGATGCTAGAAACTTAGATTGGAAACAATCCCTTATGGGAATTGTTCAGTCAAGCCTGGCCCATGGCCCGGTATATTTTAATGTTTATCCAAATTTATCAGTGTCAGATATAAACATATTAGATACTTTGACATTAAATGTCAAGACTCATGGTTATAACTATGCTCCAGGATCAGAGGTAATATGTATCTGTTATAGAATTTACTATAAACCTTTATTCACATTAAATCCACAATGTAAAATGGTAGATAAACCATTAAATGAAACAATAATGATAGAAACTAATTTTGGTAAATCAAATATAACTACCAGAAGAAGAATAAAATGGGAAGAAATAAACTTTCCACAAAATTAGGTAATAGACAAAGCTACCCCATCATAACAATATACGGATCATAATCCAATAAATATTTACAAACAATAGAAGGTTCAGTACAAATACAATTTGAAAATATAAAAACAAATAGTGAACCATCTCTATCTAAATCTGTGTCATCATACTTTTATATTTTGCCAGTGGATTATACTGTTATGAGTCCTTCTAGGGCATCTACTTCTAAGATTGGGGAAGAATTTCCAGAAAGGAAAATAGATGAATTAAGAATAAACTCTGATAATATAGTCAGAGGAGTTAGGCAAGTTGATCCGGAAATAACCAAATCAGAATTTAACTTTGCATAATTAATGGAAGAAAAACTAGATTTTACTCCAGGATCTCTACTAAGAGATGTAATTTCTAAAGAATTTTTTACTCCAAAATGGGAATCATTTAGAAAATGGTTCTTTACTAATTTTAATAAAAAAAAAGTCTGGAAACCCAATGATAGTAAAAATTCAGGAAATGAATGTGGACAGGTTGCAGCCCGTCTTAGATGTTAATGTGGTGGTCGACCTCTTGGGGCCCGTTTGAAGCCAAAAAGCCGAGATGGCGTGGGGCGTTTTTAGGGCTGACCTTTACTGATCACGTATTAACATCCTGGACGATAGCTGTGTAAAATGTCACATCCTCAAAATCCGCTAGCGGGGTTTTACCGTCAGACGTGTGACATGCCAGGATCTCAGATAGCACCAGTTACACCAGACACAGTAATTACAAAACATCACATTAAGTATTTAGACTTTTAATTCAATCATAAGTGTTTCAAACTTGCGGAAGCGTTTCGAAAACAGAAATCAACAGTAAATTGTTTCAACATGCGTTTCAACCGTAAGAATCAATAGCGTTTAATGAAATAAATCAGTTGAGTTGTGATGTATGCCATGAATGCATCCTAGCTGAGTTCTTAACCTTGTGCGTTTTTGTGACCTGAGAAAACAAGCTAAAATGTGTCAACATAAAGTTGGTGAGTCCATAGGTTTAATCAACAAGAATTGTGTCAGAAAGCGTTTCATATGGTTTAGTATATAAAGCATATCGATAGGTAGCGAGCCTATAAATAAGTTAGTTAGTGTTTCAAACCGAAGCTGACTGTGTGTGTTTAGTGCCTTTCCACCACGTCTTAACCGACCGTGGCAATCGTTAGGTCAATTTAGCACCCGTTCGACCTCCAATCAAGCTAGCGTGACTAGCCCGGGCGGAGTTTGTCAAACCCAGTAGTACTACTCAAAATTACCTCGCTAATCACGTTACTAACGGTTTGATACTGTAAGGACTTTCAAATGCGTTTCCCACTAACATAACAGGCGATATCAATAATACTGGCAACCATAACAAAAATAGTGTTTGCATGTTTTCTCCCCCAAAAAGGAAAGAAAGTAAAATGGGGCCGTGAAAACTCACCTTGATTGCACAGCAGAGAAATAATGCTCGAGCAACAGTTAAGGTTTCGGTTAACCTGTGTTTCATTTAATATTCAATTAATATTAAATACCAATAATGTGATCGTACGGTTTCGCGTTTCACGACTCGGTTACGGTGTTGTTTATCTATATATCCACATTATATACGTTATATAATACCTAGTATTATATTCCCACATATATATATTAAAAATATAAGTAATAATAATAATTTCATGATTTCAACTGTTTATAGTTTATTTTTACATAAATAAACTAATTATATCATTTGTTAATAATATTATATATAAATTTATTAAAATGTTACAAGAAATAAATTTCCAGAAAATAGTTAGATAATTTTTAAAATAAAGGAAGTTTATCAAAGTTATTTTTATAATTTTTAGGAATTTTTGTATATTTTTAAAAGCTCAAAAAGACATTAAAAAAATAATTAAGGGTCCCCGGGTTCGAACCCGGGACCTCAAGCCTGCCACACACACTCTTAACCAGTGAACCAAGGCATCCAGCCGCAAGAGGACACAGTTCCATTTATTTTTAAACAGATTCACAAGAGTTTCCCCCAAAACACAAGAACCCTAGAACGATTTAGGATCAAATTGATCCTCAAAAAATACCGATTACTGAAATAAGCATGGGGATTTGATTCCCCATGTAATAACAAATCAAAAGAGTGTTTGATTACCAGTAATTGATGATAGATTGATGATGAACACTCGATGAACAAGCCACGACCGAGGTTGAATTCGAATAGTGAGCAATTGATGATGATAATCAAATTAATCGTACAGGTAGCTTCTAATGGTGCTAATGATCGAAATCCCTATGTTTATGGCAAGTTATGAAGGCCGGAGGGTGGTGTTCAATAGAGTTACAGGTCGCGGTTTTTATAGGGATCGAATTCGGTATTCATGATTGTTTCAGATGGAATTGTTTGCTGTATTCGATTTAAAAATAGATAAAGTTGGAGTAGGTTGATTTAATTTAATTATCATTGTCGTTTAAGTGGGTTTGTGAGTTGGAACCGATCGGGAAAATAAAGTGGATCGGTTATCTGCTCTCGTGAGTTGTAAAGCTGATATGATTAAAGTGTTAGATTCGAAACATATTCTCGAAGCGATGTGGGGCGGTTTAAGATCAATAATTGATCGAATCTTGGTGTTTTGAGGTGGCCGGAGAGCCGCCGGAACAGTGTGGCTGGAAAACGAAGGGGAACCGTGGGCGGGGGGTTGGGTTTTGTAAAATTACACAAATGGTCCCTGTGGTTTTCAGTGTTAACATTTTATGTTAAAAAAACTTATTTTTAAAGTTTCAAAACTACACAATTACCCCTGCACTTTATTATTATTATTATTATTATTATTATTATTATTATTATTATTATTATTATTATTATTATTATTATTTTAAAGTTAACACGATCAAGTATACGAACAATTCGATTAAAACCACAATTAGATTACGAAAAATAATAAATGTGTGAGGAGAGTTAACGAACTTTTAAATTAATTAACGGACCTGAAAGTGACGAGTGTCACAGTATCCCCCAGTTGAAAGAATTTCGTCCTGTTATTCAGCTGGAGTTAGGTCTTGAAGTTGTATCCACGAACAAATGCGGATATTTGGATTTCATCTGGTCCTCGCGTTCCCAGGTGAATTCTAGACCTCGCTTAGAGTTCCATCTAACGCGCACAATGGGAATTTTGCTACGCTTTAGTGTTTTGACTTCTCGATCCATAACCTCTACTGGTTCTTCAATGAAACGAAGCTGTTCATCGATTTCTAGTTCTTCAAGCAATACACTTTCTTTCCAAATCATACAATCCCCTTTCCAGGGAGAGACTTTGAGTCAAACGTGATCTCCCATATTGAATTCTAGAGGATTCCTACGAATCACCTTCTCCTGATGGTCTATCTTGGTTTCATGCTTCGATAACCAATTCATACGGTATTAAGTCTATGTCAAAAGCATGATCTTCGTGTACTTTTGTGTAACCTCTAATTCTTACCATTGGTCATTTCAACCGAGTAAATAATTTCTAAGCAACTAGGGTTAATGCTAAGTTCAAGAATAATTCCAGAAGAATCCAAGCTTATTATCAACCCTGATATCAAATAGATGTGTAGCTATTGATGATACGGTACGTACATGTAACAACATTTAGTCTTGTCGAATGTGGCTTGCTTCAGTCGTAAATGTATGACCGCGTGATGTATTACCTTGACTTATATGACCTTCATTTTCATAATTTAACTGTTCTTACTTTCTAGCTATAGCCATTTCCTAATTCTGATTGTTTCTAACTTGTCCTGGGGTCCTAATCGACCTAGGGCACACTTATGGTAATGGTCGGAACTCCAACCTTCTTAATGTCCCCGTTTAACGCATGTTAGCTTAATCGTATTAACCAACATAGCTAGGTTCACAACATTGGCATTCTTGTCTACCTTACAGCTAGATTGCTTGTTCGACCCTCCAACTTCTTTCTACTACTCACTAGATTTTCCCAATGTCCTTCCTAATTCTATTTGGTCTAATGTCATAAGGTATGACATCAGCTTTGTCAATTCAGGGAGTTTGTCAGTATAAAGAGCACGACCTAACCCTACTATTGCACGATTTTAGAATTACCATTCTAACTTTTGCATTTCATTCCTTAAGTAATAGTACTCAATCACCAAGGCTTTGAACTAACCTCAATAACCCTATATATAAGCATCACTGGTATACTAAGAATGTGCTTAAACCAGTTATACGACATCCTAATTTTCCTTAGCATCATCCCAAAGAATAACGTAATGTATGTATAGAGAGTATCATCACTCTTCTATATTTCTTGTAGTCCATTTTCATTCTAAGCATTCAATCATTTCCTCAGTTACTGAAATGCTAAGTGGAGGAATGTCTCTTAAAAGATAAAATTAATGTCATGATTGGAAATACCATGAAGGCTTTAAGTAGGACAGGACTTAAGTAATAGCAAGTGTCAGTAATGTTTTGTTACCCTTAACAAGGTCTTACTAGAATTATGATCCTAGCACCCTAGGGTATAGAATAGAAACTTGTAATACTTATGATCGTTACCTCATGGTAAGATTAGCCAGACTTCTCATGCACGGCGAATTGCAATTACGTGTGCATCCATAATGGTAATTTGCCTTGCATGTTCACCCTTAGCTTTACCTACCCCAAGTTAACATCATAGTATTATCCAGATTCATCAAGCACATATGTATAGAATCAGGTATAGAGACCAGAAATAGGCCTAGAGGAACATACATGTAATATTAAATCCATAGACTTAATATACTTGACCCATTTGCCTTATGGACTTGTGTATTGACCATAGTTTATCACTCATCCCAGAAATCCCCAGGTAAGCATAACTGGTCTCGCAATGAGATTTATACGATACGCTTGCCTTAGCCCGAAGGCCTTTTGCCAGGAAATCCAGAATACAGGTGTCTATGTGTCACACAAATCATGAAGAACATTTAGGTGATATCAAATGCACACAAACCCTCCCGTGACTCACAGCACAGGGATATGTTAAAGCAAAAGTTTTCAGGCAACCAAATTAAGTAAACATAGCTTAGAAATCTATGTGTGTGTAACTAATGCAAATCCAGCTATAGTCTAAAATGCAATGCAAATGAGATGCAAGGTCCATTTTAGTTCGCTATAACTAATGCTCTGATATCAATCTGTCACACCCTCAAAATCCGCTAACGGGGTTTTACCGTCAGGCGTGTGACATGCCAGGATCTCAGATAGCACCAGTTATACCAGACACAGTAATTACAAAACATCACATTAAGTATTTAGACTTTTAAATCAATCATAAGTGTTTCAAACTTGCAGAAGCGTTTCGAAAACAGAAATCAACAGTAAATTGTTTCAACATGCGTTTCAACCATAAGAATCAATAGCGTTTAACGAAATAAATCAGTTGAGTTGTGATGTATGCCATGAATGCATCCTAGCTGAGTTCTTAACCATGTGCGTTTCTGTGACCTGAGAAAACATGCTAAAATGTGTCAACATAAAGTTGGTGAGTCCACAGGTTTAATCAACAAGAATTGTGTCAGAAAGCGTTTCATATGGTTTAGTATATAAAGCATATTGATAGGTAGCGAGCCTATAAACAAGTTAGTTAGTGTTTCAAACCGAAGCTGACTGTGTGTGTTTAGTGCCTTTCCACCACGTCTTAACCGACCGTGGCAATCGTTAGGTCAATTTAGCACCTGTTAGGACCGTGTACGTACGGAGTACTAACTGATTCTTTGTTATACTGGATCAAATAGTGCGGAATCCTATTTGATTGGCGATCCAATCAGGGAGAACGTAATCCGGATCAAAACTAACGATTAGAAAACGTTAAGAATTGATTAGCAATGATCAGGAACATTCTGTGAAGTTGGAATTGACGAACAGGGCGCTCTGAGTCGACTAGGGTTATGAATATTCGAAGTGTTGTGTTTTTCCACGAACTAGGTGGTATTTATAGGTAAGGGTTTCTCAATCGGGCGACTGAACCATTCGCATGGTTCAGTCGTGCGATTGAGCTATGCGGTTGATCCATACGCACGACTGAGCCTTCAATCGTATGACTGGTTCAATCTCATGCTTCAGTCTTTCGACTGATCCAGTCTCATGGTTTAGTCGTATGACTGAGCCATTCGCATGAAATTATTCATGCGTATGGTCCATTGGCATGGCCCATTTGCATGATAACTTCATCATGTTAAGTTTGAATGTGTTAATCATTACAACATTATGCATACCAATTCAAACAACCACAAACCTATATATAATTAGTCATTACACAACCCATTAATGAAATATATAAACATTATAATATAAACAACTAAATGTATTTCATTATTCAATATTCAATTACATATAATCAAGACATTACAAAGATATTACATTCAGCTCAGAATCTAGGTACACATGTATCAACAACCTCCCCCTTGGACCTAGATTCCTCTATTGTCTTGCTTTACCCATTACCTCTTCGTACTTCTTAAATTTCTCCTCTCTGGTTACGCCTGCATGTATTTCAAATACAAAGCAGAGGCGTATGACGTGCTGATACTGGAGAGCTTGTACGATATCCTGCGAGTCATAGAACGGTGGGTGTATAAACATCATTAGCCGACAAGTTCGGGTCAAATGCCCAGATGACATCCATCTGTCCATCTTTGTTCAACACTATGACTGCTTCAGCTGTTCACCACTTGTAGTACCACCATTTGAAATGCGAAGTGATGTCCTGAGGCATTTCCCTTAGAGGGATCTTCGACATGGTGCGCGGAGGACGCCACTTCAACACAATCTTTGGCTTCCCGGTTCGTGGATCAACTTCAGACCTTCGAATGTACCTCGTAGGTTGCTGAGGCCTGAAGTTCACCCACCGGGTGTGGTACTCTTTCTTTAACGCAGCTTCGAACCAACCTGACATCTTTCTGGGATCAGCATAAAGAAGCTTTAGCTTTGCCAGTTGGTTGAGCTCAAACCCAGGTAGAGTTTTTAGATCGTGTGGGAATCTAAAATACTCGATACCTTTCTCTCTCTTAACTGCATAAACGTTAAGGTCATCAAAATACGCCCATGATATAATTTTGCCAGACACCTTTTGATGTTTCTTTACTCTGTAGAGCTTGGTGTAGGCATCAGACATTAGAGCACTTCGTTAGGCACGAAGATCCGCAAAACAAGCAGCCCATTCAGCCTTTCTCACTTTGACTTCCTCCTCAGTGGCTCTGGCTGTATCTTCTTGTTTGTCGGACTCTTCTTCCATCTTATCCAGAGTATCAAACGTCTCGCTGACCAGATTGTCATCCAGATTTGGAATGACATGACCTTCAGTATCAGTGTACTCTGGATAGCATTGGTCTGTTATATCCTCTATCTCAATCTCATCTACATCATGTAGTTCTTCTTCACTATCAACTTGAACTTCGGGAGCGTCTTTCACTATGTCGTCGGGGTTGAGTTTGAACATTTCTGCCAACTGTTCCTTAGTGAAGCTGTGAATAATCTCTCCCTCTTCTGGGGTATACTCAACTGATCTTCTTACGATTCCCTGTAGATCAAGAATCATTGTTAATTGACTCTTGACCTGTTGTAGGGGTTCGACATCATATTCATCTCTTTGAAAGTTTGGATCTGCTTGATTTAAACATGCAACACAATATTTGTTAGTAAGTAATCAAACATAATCATTATTAAGACAAAAGATATAAACATTAATTACACAAGTGTTACACAATTTTCCAAATACAAAAGCCTTTTAAATACAGAAACATAAATAACTAATCAGTACTTTTGTCTTGAATTTCAGGAGTATCTTTAGGTGGGGCAGACGTAGAGGTTCCTTGGTCTTGACGTTGTTTAGTACGCCTCTCGTCTGCTGCTTTATTACTTTGTTCTCCTGCAGCCTCTCCTCCTTCATCATCATCATCATCTTTCTTGTCATCACTATCACTACCTTCATCACTTTCATCATCCTCATCATCATCATCCTCTTCATCATCGTCCTCCTCTTCATCGCCCCCTTCACCAATCTTGAGGGGCTCACTCTGATTGCCTTTCAGCTTCAGCAATAGAGACTTGTGCGCCGCCTCCAGCTTTCCCATCCTCTCATCAGTCTCAGCCTCATGTTGTAGCAAGCCTGTGATCTGATCAGTCTGTGAAGTGATCACTTGGGCTTGTGAGGATGTCAACTCCCTCAATCTCTCAATCTTAGCTGTTTGTTTAGAACTTTCTTCTTGCAGCTGTAGAATCTGGGCAGACTTGGCCTTGTCGGAGGCTAGCAATTGGAGCACCATGCTGTTTAGTGCAGCAAGTTGCTCAGCCACAGAGACCGGAGGTATGACTAAACTTGAGGGTGCAGATGAGGGTTGTGATTGGTGAGTGGTGTGAGTTGTGGTGGCTATGGTAAATATGGGAGGAGGTGGAAATGATGTAGTGGGGGGCACAGTGGTGGTTGATGTGGTTGCTGTGGTGGTGGATGGAGTGGTGGCTGTGGTGGTGGATGGAGTGGTGGCTGTGGAGGTGGTTGTAACAAAGGTGAGACGTCTTTTCTTCTTCTTTTGACCATGGGGTTGTGCCATCCTTTTCTTCCTCGTTCCCGTGGAAGTGGATGCTCCCCCTACAACCCTGCTTACTGACTCTGGTGCATAACTAGGATCAGTAGCTATCTCTCCTGAGTCTTGTGGGCCTTCACCAACCGCCCTTAGCCCATGTTCTGTGGGAACAACCTTGCTTCCCACAGTACGTGTCAGGGTCTCCTCTTCAGACTCCTCTTCCTCCACATCAGGAATAAAATCCTGATGGAAACCAGCCGACTTAGTTCTATCATGGGTGGATGGTGGAGATGGTATATCAGTGGTAGTGGCCCTAGATGGAACGGGGCCTGTATCTCCACCATCACCACTGTCATCGTCATCAGAATCATCTGATGGTATCGCAATGACCTCCGTTTCAGATTCGCTGTCATCATGACGCCATTTGCGTCTCCTCGGTGCTACATACTCAGCATGGGCCAGATGCCCAATCAACCTTTTAATCACTGGCTTCACCTGCTTGCCTCTGTAAACCTTCATCCTCCCAAGAGTGGTGTCATCCATAATCTCCAACACCACTGCATCACTCCTTTCCTTGGGAAGACCGGGCAGCTTCTCATCAAATATAAGCTGTAGAAATCAGGGATACATGCAAAAACCTTCCTTCCCCTTAGCCTCTAAGTTCTCGATCAGATACATGAAGATCATATTGGAGAAGCTGAAGGGGTGGTTCAGAACCAGTGCCACGTAGGCATTTTGAATCAGGTCTGATAGGTCATCAAACCCACCCCTCCTCGAAGCTATGCACTTGAGGATGACATGTGCTAGGTACTTGTACTGGGGGCTCAGGTTGCTCTTGTTCAGCACACCCGAGTTTATGTCCCCGTAGTACCCTATCCTCAGGAAACATCCACGAACAGTAAGAGGGTGCAGCTTGAGTGGGTGTTCCTCGTCGTCTCCAAAACCTAAAACTCTCCTGATATCTGCCGCTGTGATCTCTATTGCCCTACCAAAAATAGTACTTCGGATACGGTAGGGCTCCACTGATCGGTCAACAGACGCTCCCTTCCAAAAGGACTGATGTAATGACTGATAGGGAGTACACGGTGTAGATATAGCTTTGAAGATCCGAGATCTCCTCAAGAACTCAATAATCCCTACAAACTCACCACCATTTCTCGAGGTGGAATCCAAGTGGGCACAAATGTTGTGCTTTGGATTAATCAACCAACGGTTAGCCATATTCCTGTAACAGATAGCAAACATATGTTAGAAACATGCACAACAGAGTTTGACTAAATCAGAAACCAGTTTAGTTCAATCGTGCGATTGAACTATGCGACTGGGTTTAGTCGAATGGTCATATGTGCGACTGGACTTCAATCTGTTGAACTGTTATGCGATTTAATTTCAGTCGGATGATGTGCCCTGCGATTGAGTCATCCGACCAAATGAAATCATTCGTATGACTCATTCGGCCGATTGAATGTATCACCTTTTTCAATCGGGCGATTGAAGTTCATTCTAGGGAACCAGTCGTATGTCAAACTCAACCCATTCGCATTATCCATTCGGCGATTGAATGAGTCGCCTCTCTCAATCGGTCGATTGAAGTTCATACTGGGAAATCAGTCGCATCGTAGAAAACTTTTCCATTTCAAACTCAGATTTATCAAATGGCTGAATTAAACTCTAAGTTCATGTTCATTAGACTCGCAATCATGTAACTAAACCACCTAATCCATTGATTTTAACATTGTATGTGATTACGGCAGTTTATTATCCAGATTTGTTACGGTGCAACTTTTAGGGCAAATGCGGACTGATTTTGCATCATATTTGACATTTTGATTCATCTTTGTGACGCATATTACCTGTGTAACAAATACAAATGGTCAAACGAAAAATCGGCAGAGTAACGGTGCGAATTGGAGATTTAGGGCGAATGAGGTCTGCGATCGACTGAGGGATCTATTTATAGACAGACTCAGTTCAGTCGGCCGACTCAACCTTCAGTCGGCCGACTCAACCTCCAGTCGTACGATTGAGACTAGTCGCATGACTTAGTCGTGCGACTGAAGTTGAGTCGTACGATTCACTCATTCGACTCGTTCCAATCGCATGGTTTACCTCCATTCTCATGTTTGGCCTATTCGGTCACATTCAATCGGTCGATTGAGCTCATTCGCATGTCTCAATCTTACGATTGTGTTAAATCGTATACCCCATTCGTACGACTGGGTCAGATCAGATCCAGTCGTGCGATTGGGCTATACTTGTGTTATTACTCAGCAACGCTGACTTTTATGTGTTTTCCAGTTGGCAGGTAGTGTTGCTGAGGATGGCACGAGGCGGCTACTCAGCTCTTTTGGGATGGCATTCTTTTGTTAATGTTTTTGTATTGTAATGCAAACAAATGATATTTTGTAACAGGTGTTGTATTACTTTGTAAAAGCATTTTTAGTAAAATTTAAAGTTTCCGCTGCATGGTTTTTATTAAGTTATATTAAATGTATGTTTTATGGGTAATGACGACCAACTGTGAGGTGCCCGGGAACGGGGCCTTACAACATGTTACGTTATAATCATTGCACTTGTAAACGTTTGATTCTTGTAAACTTATGGCAATTTACTTGTGTGTTGTGGTTAGTTGAACCTTGTAGCTACCATGTAATGTCGAATATATGTACAATCATTAACTATTGCTAGCCTGGCGACGTCATAGATCTATGGGCCTGACAAGCCTGCTTGGTTAATCCAAGTACACTTAGCTAATCGTATATACTTTTAACGTTTGAGACTTGTAAAATTTTGTCAAGGTTTGATTGTGCATTTTGTGTTACATCCCTAGTTACTTTGTTCTCTAACTTATAACATGAATTGCCATCTTTTAAATACTTATGTATTGAAAACTATGGAAATCTCACCAACATCATTGTTGACCTTTTATTTTTAACATGTTTCAGGAAACACTCAAGTTTGATCGCCACTTTTGAAGCTTGTTCACACATAGGAATGGACCTAGTTAAATAAATGAATGAGCTTGTTATATTTCTTATTATGCTTGTCAATTTCTTTATTTAGGACTTATGTTTGTAATGTTACCTTTGAAACTTATGAATAATATATTTGGATTTAATAATAGCGTTATGTGGCTATGAACGATCTTAACTCTCACATCTCGATGTTTCCGCCGTTAAGGTTGGGGTGTGACAACCACCACTTCTGATTTCAGGTAATAACCTCAATTTTGCCAAATTTTGTGTTAATTTGTAGTTAATATTTTTAAATTAGGGTTATAAAGTTTATATGGTTATGAAAATATGAATGTTTAACTTAGTTGAGATGAAATAACATGTGTGTATGTATGTATTTAAGAATGTATGTATTTGGTGTGTTAATTTTGTGTTAATTTGTTGTTATTATTTGAAATTAGGGTTTTAAAGTTTATATGGTTATTAAAACATGGATGTTTAACTTAGTTGAGATGAAATAATACGTGTGTATGTATGTATATAAGAATGTATGTATTTGGTATGTTAATTGTGCATTAATTTATAGTTATTGTTTGAAATTAGGTTTAGCAAGTTTTATGGTTATGAAAAAATGGATATTTAGTTGAGATGAAATAACATGTGTGTATGTATGTATTTAAGAATGTATGTATTTGGTATGTTAATTTTGTGTTAATTTATAGTTATTGTTTGAAATTAGGGTTAACAAGTTTATATAGTTGTGAAAAAATAGATATTTAACTTAGTTGAGATGAAATAATATGTGTGTATGTATGTATATAAGAATGTATGTATTTGCTGTGTTAATTTTATGTTAATGTATAGTTATTGTTTGAAATTAGGGTTAGGAAGTTTATATGGTTATGAAAAAATGGATAGTTAGTTGAGGTGAAATAACATGTGTGTATGTATGTATATAAGAATATATGTATTTGTTGTGTTAATTTAATGTTAATTTATAGTTATTGTTTAAAATTTAGGTTAGTAAGTTTATATGGTTATGAAAAAATGGATCTTTAACTTAGTTAAGATGAAATAACATGTGTGTATGTATGTATAGGTCTACAGGTCTCCTGTAGTGAACATAGCCTCCATTGTCAAAACGTGTTTTCACCTCATAAGGCTTAGGAAATAGTTTTGGACACTCACCGTTCTTCATACATGGAGAACTCATTTGGTCTAACCCACATGGTCCGTGCATCATACTTTCAGTAACAATACGATGTAAAACAAAATCTGTTTATGGATTGGGCTGTCCAACACTGATATAGCGATCAACGTTGTCAGGAGTACGAATTTTGTATGCATCAGCAACCCATAACAACGTAAGACAAAGAGGAAGGCCTCTTTTATGAAATTCGATTATGTAAAGCTCTAAACATAAAAAAGAGGTGTCATTAGGTAACAGTATAAAAGCAACGTAACCGAGCATAATAGGACAAAACTAACAAAAAGTTATCATACCGGTAGTGACATCACCAAAAGGCTTTGACGTTTTTAGATGCTTGATGAAAGACCATACATTCAACTCAAAAACCCGAGTAATACTATCAGGTCGATCCTGGACACTGACGACTCCAACCATACTCATCTCCCTTGTAATCTTAGGCCATTTCATATAACAGGTGAATGTTTTAAAATACTGATGATTCCCATGCACCCGACAGATTGCAAGCGTATCTTTATAATGCTTGTACATATATCTAGGCCCACCAGTAAAGGAAGATGGCAATACTACCCTTCTCCTGATAGTATGGCCCTTAGTGTCACTGTGAGATATGGCATCATGAATGCCTTTCAAAAACTTATAATGAAACAATCTTCCAACATTAAGCAAATGACTGTAAATACCATAACGGTCATGGAGGTGATAGCAATAGAACATCGATGAAGTCAAGATGCGATCATCATGTGACTCATAAGGTAATAGATGTAGATCGGGTGACCAACCCTATTCGGCATAGGAAAATAAAAGGGGCTATTGAAGCGACATATACGACGAGTGCAACTTACTAACCTTATGCGGAGCATTACCTTTACCCCAAACTATCAGATCTAAATCATCCAAAGCCAACACTGCCATCACATACAATAACACCAAGCGTATTCAGGGAAGGCTCATCATACCCACAATCTCCAGCTCGGCTATAAAGCTTGACGTCAGGAACGTGTTCCTGTTGGCACAGATCCCTTGCTAACCAAAATAGATGCATATATCCATTAACCTCATCTAACATAACTGTTAAGGCAGAAACAATATTAGGCGATAATGATAAGGAGCACCTGCTGGAGAAAAGGCGAAGCCTATTTAAACTTGCAGAAACCTAGGTCACCAGGCAACGAACACACGGAACCAAGCCAATAACAAACCTAACCAGCAACTCTAAATACATACGACCCACTAACCTAGTTAACAGACGTATCCACCGTTGCTACAAAAAAGGTCATAGAAAACATTGCGTCATACATACGAATATTTGCCATAAAATCATGATCACGAGACAACGACCGCAATAACTCCGGTGGCTGCATCAGAAAATCCAAGAAAACCCTTCCACCCTTACAACATTTATGGTATTGAAGCCTGCTAGAAGTTGGAAAAGGCATCAGACGTTCCACATGCCAAAACAGGCCGCCACAAAACTCACAAACCTCATTACACCTTCCTAAATCCACATACTAAGGAAAGGCTAGAGGACATGTTAAAGCCTCAAACGGTGTATCGAGGACCGTATCTCCAGCACCTGAGACAACCTCAACAGAAGACAAGCAGACCCGACCAGAGGACCATAGCAAAGAAGCGTGATGAGATGACTGTCTTTATCACTAAAACGACACCTCAAAACACAAATTAGATGAAGATGCGGCGTCTGAAAGGAAACAATCCAGACACCTACAATTTACCCGAGAGTGCTACAAAGTGAACAAAAACCATTAGAGGCAACGGGTAATCGAGAAACTGGCTTGCAAATATCAAACTGAACAAGCGCCAAAACGCGTCTAAAACGGGAACATTTCAGGCACCTAAACCTTAAACCCTAAATTCATGCTAGACGATTTATTTTAGCTTATACTTATGGATGAAGCATGAACGATTCACTCTCCATTTGAGGAAAATTATATGTTGGTAATAAACTGTTATTTTGGGTTCTTGTTGTTGGTAATAAACTGTTATTTACTGTTGGTAATATATGTTGGTAATAAACTGTTATTTACTGTTGAATATTGTAGAATTATAAAAGAAATAGTTCAATGGACTAACAAATCAACATCAAACACAACAAATAACACACAGCATACAAGTAACAGAAGGTAAACAAAAACCATGCCTGCCACTACTAGAAAGAAATGAAATTGCTACGCGTTTTTCCGTCACAAATGCGTAAGAAAACAGAATTTCCTACATATTTGCGACGAAATCAGTCTGTCGGAAAAATGCCCGTGGCTAACAGTTTACGACGCACTTGCGACGCTATATACGACATATTTGCGACAAAAAAAGCATAGGAAGCTGCTACACATTTCCTACGCATTATCCTAATTACCTTAATTTAATCATTCTGAACTAAATATGAATTGTAACGCATTTACTACACAATATTATTATAAATATAAAATACGTATTTTTAAAAAACGACACATCAGCTACGCAATGTCAAAATACGTTTTTAAAAATAACGACACATTAGCTACGCAATGTTAAAATACGTATTTTAAAACGACGACGCATTTGCTACGCAATTGTCAAAATACGTATTTTAAACAACAACGCATTTGCTACGCAATGTCAAAATACGTATTTTAACAAACGACACATTTTCTACTCAATTTAATTATTATGATAAAATAGGTATTTTAAAGTAACGACACATTAGCTACACAATGTCAAAAAAACGTATTTTTAAAACGATGACGCATTTGCTACAAACTTTTGTGTATTAGCAACGCTTCTGCTACAATTTTCAGGAACCATATGTTAAATTTCTAACGCATTTGCTATGCAATTATTTTCTAATTAATTTTTTTAATAAAATAAAAAAATTCAGATTTTTTCTGCTAAAAATATAAATTTTTTTTCTAAACATGCTTTACAAATCAACTACAATTTCACCCACAAAATATGTTTTCCAAATCAACCATAACTACTACAAACAAAATATAAAAAATACAAATTACAACCACCGTTTATGTATGTTTAAACTACAAAGTAACATATCCATATAACAAAAAGATTACTAATTACCAGATTGTTGTGTCCATTGACTCATGAAATCATTTAATTGTTTTTTAAACGTTTCTTGCATTTGTTGCATTTGTTGTTGAATTTGTTATGCTTGTAGTTGGATTTGTTGTGTTTGTTTTTACAACTTCTCCATTCCCTAATCTCCTCTTCAAACCAGGTTTGAATTTGGGATTAAAAAGTTTCAACCTACAAATTCACTAAACGTGTATAATAATTAGTGAACAAATGACATAAAATAATAATAAACAAAAAAAATGTTTCAAATTTAAATGATAATTAGCAACGTAAAATATGGCAAAAGTTAATCAGAGTCAAACTAATCAATTTAAAGTTGTATACCATTGTAGTTACATTCAATACGTTAAGAACAAACAAACATGTAGTTAATAACAAAGATCTAATTTTTTTCAAAAAAGGAACAAAAAGAATGAGTCTTTTTTGCACACATGCACAAAAAGAACACCATAAATGCAACATATAGTGTCATAAGTATTTCAATTACAAAAGAAAACCATAATGTATCTAATTATTGGTTGACTGAAGTAATACAAATTATTAGCAGCCTACTCGTCTACTAATAGTCTAATACCATGCATATTACATCAAAAACCAATATAAACAATCAAAGCAAACCACTTTATGTAACTTGAAATGTTGGTCAAATTTACAACCCAATTCTAACAATTGCCTCAAATAGTACTTGGTTTCTCATGTTCTAGCTTGAAACATTAACATAAAATTCCTAGAAGCAATTAGCAAAACACATGAATATAGTCACAAAAGATAAACATACTGTATATTAACTTGCCATTTCATTTGTCATTTTTAGTGAATATGTATAAACCACTAACATCAAATGTGTATTTAATAATAATTGTTGTATAAACTTCAACATGTATTTAGTTTTCAAACGAAGAACTCGAAGATGAACAGAACCTTCAAGATTGATGTTAGTGTTATTTACATTTATATTAATTTTTTATATACTTTATATACGTATGCTTAGCTGTCTTTTGTCGTAAATGGGTTGGAAACTATAACACATTTGCGACACAATGTTATTTACATTTATATTATTTTTTTATATACTTTATATCCGTATGCTTAGCTGTCTTTTGTAGTAAATGCGTCGGAAACTGTAATACATTTGTGACACAATGTTATTTACATTTATATTAATTTTTTATATACTTTATATCTTTATGGCTAGCTATCTTTTGTCGTAAATGCGTCGGAAATTACAACATATTTGCAACGCAATGTTATTTTCATTTATATTAATATCTCTATATACTTACTAATTCTCTTTATTATTATTATTATTAGTAGTAGTAGTAGTATTATTATTAATATTAATATTATTATTATTATTATTATGTTGTTATCATTGTTTACTATAATTATTTACTTAGTACTTAGTATGTTTAACCGTTATGTCATAAATGCGCCCGGAACTGTAACACATTTGCGAGACAATGTTATTTTCATTTATATTAATATCTCTATATACTTTATACTTCTATTGTTAGCTATTTTTTGTCGTAAATGCGTCGGAAACTGTAACACATTTCCAACACAATGTTATTTTCTTTCACTAATACTCATACTACTAGTACTACTAATATGCAACGTTATTATTAGTAATATCATTTTATTATAATAATAATAGTAATCATAATGATAATATATATATGTGTGTGCGTTTGTGTGTGTGAAAATTAAGAACAAAAATAACAAAAACATGCTAATAACAATAAAATAATATATAGCGTCGCAAACGTGTAGTAAATAATGTTACGCATTTGTGACGAAATTTATGATTTCTAGTGTTTTTGTTTTTTTTCCATAAAATACCAATGGTACTATTATTAATATTACTTTCCTACCCATTTACGACATAATCATTGATTAATAGATTTTAGTTCACTTGGGTTAGCATTGTCTCGGAAATTTACTTCGCATTTGCGATAAAATTTGTAGTTTGTAAAATTTTGTCGCTTTCTTGTTGAAAGTTTGATGAAAATGTAGGGTTTCAGTTCTTGTAGTATATGTGTCGCAATTGTGTCGCTAATTTCGACACAAAATTTTGCGTCGGAAATTTGTGTAACAAACTGAACAGTTTTCTAGTAGTGTGCATGCGAACCAGCCAAGAAAACCCAAACACGCTTGAGATTAAGTCCTTCAAACATCAATAAAAAAAATATCTCAATTAATAAATAAAATCCGGCATCTTTCAAGAACTTTAAAATGAACTGCAAGAATGTATAAAGAACACATGATGGCTGGAAAACATGGCAGATAAATTGGGTAATACCATGGCAGTACGATTGTTTTCAGAAGCACCCAGACAACAACGAACAAACAACATGCCCTAACTAAAAACCCAATCCATTTCTTACGGCGCCGGTAAATAGACACAAATAAACGACCAGCCTAAAGCTTGAAATCTCAAAAACAGATAAACACACAACACATAGAAATAACGACACCACAGCAGCAGCATCATCAAAACAACAACAACAAAATTATTATTAGTATCATCATCATCATTATCATCGTTATTTATAGTTTTTAGTAACTTTACAACATTGAATGTGTGGCATCAAAATTATATATGTGGTAAGGTTCAAATGAGAACACTTTGTTATTACGAGAACTTATGAAAACCCGTCAAGATGTGTGTATTAGAAAACGGTTGTTGAAAGCTACAATAACATTATATTTGTATTTCTTTTAATTTCGTTTTGTGTGTAACTAATTTCATTTTGAGATGGTGCTTGGGCCTAAAAAATAAAGAGGTATGTTTCATAATCTTTTGGTTTTGCATTTCTATATAGAGCTGCACATCCAATCCGGTTTCCCACCCGATGACCCGACCCGGTAGCTCCTCAACCCGGGTCAAACCCGATTCAACCCGTGAGGTTCAAACCGGTTTGTCCCCTCCACATCCCAACCCGTGTTCAGCCTGAGTTCTCCCCAGCCCGATTTCATTTATCATTTTGCCCCCTTGGACACGAGTTGGACCCAACATGAAACCTGATCAAACCCGGTTTCCATTTTGTTGATCAAAACTCGAAGCAGGGTTGAAACCCGGTTTGTGCACCTCTATATTCTATATGCATTGTATTAAAACTGAACCGAGATTATAATTACTGCCACAAGGAACAGTTTCTTTCCACTAGTTTGTTATTATTATGATGTTTATAATTTTCTCATTATTATTCATTATTTATTTACGAATTTTTCGAATAAGGGGTGTTAACAATCTTTGAAAAAAAAATAAGGGGGTAGTGATGAAACTTATAAGTCTGAAACATTGGAGCATTTTCTGACTATTTCCTCCTGAATTCCCCATTAAATTACCTGTTTGTTCGGAATTTATGTTTCTTCCTTCATTCTCAAAAACTCCGTACAACTTCTGCCGTTGTCCCACCGTTAAATCAATCTGCCGTTTGTGCATGCATGGTGAAGTGGTGAGTTATTTGAATATTCAATCAATTTACCAAATGCCATAAAGAATGAACAAGAATATTTCATTGTTGCTTATTATTCATTTTGAATTCCACACTCGAAAAATATGGGTTCTTGAAATGATTTGAGAAATGGGATGTTTTTATTTTTGTGTTTTTGTATGATAAAGATGATAAATATATTGTTCATTGATTCTTTCTTCGTCTTCTTCGTCTTTTTGGTGTTCTAATGTTTTTAGATGTTTATAGGTTTGTAGGAAGTGTAGAAAGACGGATCAATGGCGTATAAGGTGGATCACGGGTATGATTACCTGTTTAAGATCGTATTAATAGGTGATTCGGGTGTTGGAAAATCCAACATTCTTTCTAGGTTCACCCGGAATGAATTCTGTCTGGAATCTAAATCCACCATAGGTGTCGAATTCGCTACCAGGACGATTCAGGTTGGTTTGCACATCTCGATATAGAATAATATCAAACGTTTAGCACGCTGGTAAAATGTGTCATGTTATGTTAAACGCGCTTGAACACCTTAAATATATTTAATTATAAAGATAATATGGGAAAATGGGCAAAAACTCTACAAAATATGTGATATATTATTTATATTATATGTTTGATGTTGATACGATGCAGGTTGAGGGTAAGGTTGTAAAGGCACAAATATGGGACACCGCGGGTCAAGAGAGGTATCGCGCGATCACAAGTGCTTATTACCGAGGAGCTGTAGGCGCGTTGTTGATCTATGACATAACAAAAGCGCAATCATTTGAAAACGTGCAGCGTTGGCTAAGGGAACTAAGGGACCATGCAGACTCCAACATAGTCATCATGTTGGCTGGAAACAAAGCTGATTTAGGCCATCATAGAGCGGTTCAAGAGACCGATGGTCAAAAGTTAGCCGAGCAAGAAGGGCTCGTGTTCCTGGAGACTTCTGCACTCGAAGCTTATAATGTCGAAAAGGCGTTTCAGATGATGTTGTTTGATATATATAAGATAGTAAGCAAGAAGGCCTTGGCTGCACAAGAAGCAGCCTCTTCTTCTGCTCCAGTTCCTAGCCATACAACTGCCATACAAGTTGGAAATTATGATAATAATTCAAGGAAGTGTTGTTCTGGTTAGAAAAAAGAAAAGAATGAGAAGAAATTATTATGTGTATGCTTGTTAAAGATTCACATGAAAACCTAAGGATATAAAGAGGTCATGGTTTTATTTTGTGTTAAGTACATGCTTTGAGTTATGAAATGGTGGAAATGAAAAGGTAAAGTGATGTTAATGTTTATTTCATATAAAATTATATATATATATATATAAGTTAGTTATAAACTTATGCCATTTGTAATACACATCATACCATCCAATATTGTCACACTTAGATCATTAGAAGCTTATGCACTTGTTTCTCAATGCCAAAGTGGAAAATTCCATGTAGTTAAATATCTTAATTGCTCCCACCTTAGCTAACCCAGCCTTGTAATTTTGCAGTTCTTCTATCATTCATAATCAATACCTTCAAAACATGTAATGTTTAAGATCAAGGATTCTTTATATCCAATATGGCTATAATGAACACACTAACTTATATACCTACCCTACTCTAAAGTTTTGTTATTTTTGTGAGTGTTTTTTCTAACTCATCACCTGATGATGTCTTTCCATTATCATTTTCAAGATATCATATATCATGCCTTCAGGTGTTGGGCATGTTGTTAGAAATATTCGTTTGGCCTTTTGATAATTTGACACTTATTTGGGTTATGTGTGTGTGGTCATAATACTTAGGGAATCTGATTTGGTAGAAGTTAATATTCTAAAGGGCTAATGTGTAAATATTGATGGTTAAATTGATTATGAATCTTTTGCCAATTATTCATTCAAGAGAAGAAGAAAACCAAAACATCATAAGATAATTCAATTCATCAAATTGAAGGCAAAAAAGACTCTTAATCAGATGGATCATCATGGTTTCATTTTCATCACATACTCAAAAGATTGAATCTTCTTCATCATGTAAGTTCTATTGGATTCACTTTATTGATTGATTTGATATTTGTATAATTGATATCGTATGTAGAAGTTAACTATACAAATATTTCTCATGTCTTACTTTGTATCCTGTCAACACACTGTTAATAATTTCTACATCCATGGTTCCGCTAGCCCATCATTGCTTGCACATTTTTCAAAAAATTATTACAAATAAAATAAAATAGAATTTAGCAATTAAAGTATACCATTGTAAAGTATATTTCATTAAACTGGTTCAAATTAGTTGTCAAGTCCCTCTGCTCCATATTCATTTGATGTATTGAATAGTTTGATCCACAATTGTGAGTCTTAAAGTATTCAAGAACTTGTCCGCCAAAATAAGATGGAATTTTGTTTATTTATAATGTTTAAGTCTTCAAAAATATGGACCCAACCTTGGCAAATCACCACCTCCTCGATGTGAGTCCAAGACTTACAAGGCGTCGATCCACATATTTTACTTTACCTCCAACCTGGCTCTCGTCCTCTTCTTCTTTCTTCTTCTTTTGTCGTTTCCTCATCATAAGCTCATTTTCATACGAGTCAGCAACGTGATGAGTTGGGTCACGGTATGGTTAGTTACGGTAGGGAGGGTTCGGTTCATGGTATGCATGTGAGTCAAAGGAGGAACCATCAGGTGTATCAAAGGTGAATGCAGGGGGTGTGTTGTGTAAGCATGCCTTGCACATATGAAATTTTGGATAGTCACTACAAGAAAAATGACCATTAAGGGCCGTAAAATTATCCCTAATACCCAAGTCATTTCAGTCCCAAATATGCTTTAATTGTGATTGAAGATCAGACATTAATACTATGGTTTTAAAGACTGAAAATCAATCTTAGATACCATGTTTTTAAGCACTGAAATCAGCATCTAATATAATGTTTTTTGAGACTGATAATTAATACTTAATATCGAGAGTCTATTTAATCTCAAATTCCTTTTATTAGCACCATATTGAGTCTCTAAATGTTTTAAAGATTAAGAATCAGTACCTGATACATATTATTTTAGTTCTTAATATGTTTCTTTTAAGGACTAAAAAATAATCTTAGACATCCTGTTATCTAGTCTCTAGTCTCTGTTATATTATTTATAGACTAAAGATCGTATCATATAAGATATTTTCAATCGTAGATATTTTTTTAAATACTAAAAATTAGTATCTTTTGATATTTTTTGTATTCAATATATTTATTTAGATTGTGAAAATCAGTTCCTGATATGTACATTTAGTAACTAATAATATTCCATAATACTATTTCTTATTTTTAATGTGTTCATTTAAAGACTAAATAATACTTATTAGTGTCCTCTTTATTAGTCCACAATAATATATATTTCTTTACGACTAATAATAATATGTAAGCAATGTCTTATCATACCAAATGATAATTCAATCAATCACATCTAAAACGTAAGTTTAAAATTTTAAAACCACAGACAATCAAATCTTTAGATGAATAATAAGTTGATTACTTATAAACCTTAAGTCTTCACTGACATCCAAAACCTTCCTTGGCGCTATCATTAACTTACTCAACTGAATCGGTTGCTCTATTACTCGCAGGTGTGGAAACTGAATGATCAAAATCTGGGAACTTTGAACTCATGAACATTGACATTTATCATACTTATATTTGCTTTGTTTTAGTTCCTCTTCGAGTGAAGTAACTTGATTTCTAAGAGCTTCAACCTCACTTGCTGGTGGTTAAGACAATTCAGCTTTAGATGTCATCCAATAATCTTTTTCGTAAGCCGAACCAACACCTACCTCCCATGTTGATTTTATTTTTTTCTCCTTGGCACACACACTCTTTATTGTCTCTCTCTCTCTCTCTCTACCCCGTGTTCCATGATAGTAGTTAGTTTCATTCCTTCAGAAATTAACTTAACCGCAGCATCCTTTTTATAGCGAATAATATTTTCCTACAAGTTTAAAGGGTAATAAAATTAATATTTAAAACAAATCGCAACCTAAAATCAAAAGTTGTTTAAATTTTATTTCAAGATATGCTTTTAACAAATATAGCATGTAACTTACATATTCAATACGTGCGCATCATTTTGACAGCCTTGTTATTTAGCATTAAAATGCAACTTGTGATATACTTCAAGTGGGCTAGGAGGCATTTGTGTCTCGTGATTTGTCTATGGTAACAAATATTAAGATAAATAAAGTTAGAAGCCCATGATCTCAACAGTTGATCGACAAAAGTATATAATGTGATATTTAATAAACATATACTGTAAGGCCCCGTTCCCGGGCACCTCACAGTAGGTCAATCATAGCACTAAACATACATGATAGTATACATTTTATAAAACATTGCAGCGAAATTATATTAACAAAAGCCCATTCATTTCATTTATAATTACTGTTGTTAAGCAATACATCGTTGTTCTCTAGTTACAAATATTGTTTAATTGCATTACAAAACAACAATATCATCAAAACATGAATGGATGTCAATCTTGCCCGCCGAGTAGCTTCACCCTCGTGCCATCCTCAGCAATATTTACCTGCCAACTGAAAATGTATGAAAGTCAATGTTGCTGAGTGAGTTCTAGTTTTAAAAGTATTAAAATACCTTGTATAGATATATTCAGGCGCATGGCCTTACACTTAATCCTTTTTCCTACTAAGACTTGGGCGCATGAACTATTCAGGCTCATTGGCACTATTAGGACGCATTATCCTATACTTAACTTTCTAAGGCACATTTTCATGCGCATGGGCCCTGTTTGGGTGCATGACCTTACTTAGTATATTCTAAGGCAAAAAGACTAGGCGCATGGGCCCTGTTTGGGCGCATAAGCAACACTTAGATCTTTATAAGGTATTTTTAGGCACATGGGCCTTATGTAGGCGCATGAACCTTCTATTTAACATGTTTCTTAAATGTTTTCAGTCCCAAACAATCACGTCATCCTATTCTAAGCTTATTAATACTTATCTAACATGCACATCACTTAAACAACCATAAATCATCACTATGCATGCACAATTACATACGTTTACACACATAAAAACTATAAAATTATTTTAATACATTTTCAGCCCCAAAAAGAGTTAAAACATGTAAAAATACGGGGTCTAGAACTCACCTTTTGCAGACTTGAAATAACTTCTTTGAATTCAGGCTTTTTAAAGAGTTTTTAACACTTAAAATACCTAAAACACATAACCCGAATACATTTGAAACACATAAGAACATATACTCTCGGTTCATAAATAAAAAACACAACCAAGAACCAAGCCAACTATATAAAAATCTACTTACCAAGATCAAAGTCGACTACTTCTCTCTCTAGAAACCGAAACTCTTCTCTTCTACTTCTTCTTTTCTTTTGATCGACAAAAGTGGATGTGAAAGGATGGTATGGGTGGCCATTCCCCATAATATATTATAACAATTTGACTTTTGTATTTTTACACAAAACCCACTCCACTTTTGTTCATTTATCTTTCTTTTAAGATACTTCTCCTTATCTTTTCTTATTATTTTTCTTTTCTTTTATTTGTCTAGAATTTTGGGTGTTACAAGTCTACCCACCTTAAAGAGGTTTCAACCCCGAAACCCATCATTCTTCAAATAATCGTGGGTACTGTTGTCTCATTTCTTCTTCAGTCTCCCACGTAGACTCCGAACCCTTTCGGTGTTTCCACTGCACATGTACTAGTGGAATCACCTTGTTCCTTAATCTCTTCTCCTTCCGGTCGATGATTACCACCGGTTGCTCCATAAAATTGAGCCGTTCATCCACTTCGATATCATCCAGTGGTACAATCATATCTTCATCAGCTAAGCACTTCCTCAGATGAGATACATGGAATGTAGGACGAATTCCACTTAACTCATCGGGTAGCTTCACCCTAAGGCCACCTCCCCTACTCGGCAATGATTCGGAAAGGTCCTATATACCTTGGGCTTAGCTTGCCCCTCTTCCGAAACCGAATAATTCCTTTCTAGGGTGAAACCTTCAACATAACACTGTCTCCCACCTTGAATTCGATCGGTCTACGCCTCTTGTCAGCGTACGAATTTTGTCTATCCTTTGCTACCTTCATAAAGGCTTTGATCATTTCTAACTTCTCAATGGTAGCCTTGATCACCTCAAGGCTTCCTAACTCTTTTGTCCAATATCACCCCAACATACGAGTATCATACACCTTCTATCGTATAGCATCTCGTAAGATGGCATGCCAATACTGGCATGATTACTATTATTATACGAAAATTCTGCTAACAGTAAGTGATCGCCCTAACTTCCTCCAAAATTGATCATGCATGCTCTAAGCATATCCTTGAGCATCTAAATTGTTCTCTCCAACTGACCATCTGACTGAGTATGATAACCCGTGCTAATGTGTAGCCTCGTCCCCATCGCATCATGAAATCTTTTCCAAAACTTCGATGTGAATCGGGTGTCACGATCCGACACGATAGACACCGGCACACCATGACGAGCTACAGTCTCCTTGATGAACAGATCCGCCAATCTCTCAGATGAATACTTCTCGCGGATCGGTAGGAAGTGAGCACTCTTGGTTAGATGATTAACAATCACCCAGATGGTATCATACCCCCTCGTCGTACGGGGTAACTTTGTAATGAAGTCCATGGTGATGTGCTCCCACTTCCACTTGGGTATATCCAATGGTTGGATCATCCCGTATGGCTTCTGGTGTTCTTCCTTGACTTGCAAGCAAGTAAGGCACTTACTCACATACTCCACCACGTCTCATTTCATACCCGGCCACCAGTAGTCCTTTTTCATGTCTTGATACATCTTGGTGGCACCTGGATGAATAGAATATCGAGTCTTATGAGCTTCATCCAAAATCCACCCCCCGTAGGTCTCCATATCGAGGGATCCACATTCGCCCATTTCGGGTTCTAACACCAAGGGTGTTCTTACCAAACTCTGTGACTAGTCCTATCATTCTTTCAGAGTTAAAGCGATCTTCTTTCAACGCCTCTTCTTGAAATTCTCTCACTTATGTCATCACATCAGCGGTCATAACCAACTGATAAGCCTTCACCCGAATCGGCTCGGGTCTCTCCTTTCGACTAAGGGCATCGGCCACAACGTAGGCCTTACCCAGATGGTAATGGATCTCACAATCATAATCCTTGATAAGCTCTAACCATCTCCTCTGCCTCATGTTGAGTTCCTATTGCTCAAAGAAATACTTTAAGCTCTAATGATCTGTGAAGATTGTGCACTTCGTCTCGTATAAGTAGTGCCTCCAAATCTTTAACGCAAAGACCACAACCGCTAACTCCAAATCATAGATAGGGTAGTTAACTTTGTGGGTTTTCAATTGTTGGGATGCGTAGTCTATTACCCTTCCACATTGCATTAACACACAACCTAGTCCTGAATGGGAAGCATCCGAATACACCACTAAGTCTGCACTCCCTTCGGGTAGTGTAAAGACAGAACTTGAGTTAATCTCGCCTTCAACTCCTCGAAAGCACCCTCTTGTGTTTGACCCCACACGAAACTTCACATCTTTGCGAGTCAACTTAGTCAAAGGTGAGGCTATCTTGGAAAAGTCTTGGATGAACCTCCTGTGATAACCTGCCAAACCCAAGAAACTACGGGTCTCGGATGGCGTCTTTGGGGACTTCCATTGCATCACCGCCTTAACCTTTGCCGGGTCTACCATAATTCCTTTAGCATTCACCACGTGACCCAAAAACTGAACCTCACACAACCAAAAAGTACACTTAAAGAATTTGGCGTACAACTTCTCTTTTCTAAGTGCCTCTAACACCCCGCGTATGTGGCCGGCTTGTTCTCCCTCACTTTTCGAATAAATCAGGATATCATCAATAAACACAATCACTGATTTATCTAACATTGGCCGACACACTCGGTTCATCAAATCCATAAAGGCAACTGGCGCGTTAGTTAGACCAAAAGACATGACGAGAAACTCGTAGTGTCCATAACGCGTGCGAAAAGCTGTCTTAGGAATATCCAACTCCTTCACCTTCAACTGATGGTAACCAGATCGTATATCTATCTTTCAGAACCAACTGGCACCTTGTAGCTGATCAAACAAGTCGTCAATCCTCGGTAACAGATACCGATTCTTTACCGTCAACTTGTTTAACTCTCAGTAGTCTATACACATCCTCATACTACTGTCTTTTTTCTTCACGAATAAGACCGGAGCACCCTATGGAGAGATACTCGATAGAATAAACCCCTTATCCATCAACTCCTGCAGTTGAGCCATTAGCTCTTTCATCTCGGTAGGAGCTAATCGATACGATGCTTTGGCAACAAGTTGAGCACCGGGCATCAGATCAATCTAAAACTCAATCTCATGATCCAGCGGCACACCTGGTAAGTCTCTGGAAACACGTCTAGGAAGTCACATACCACTGGTACATTGGACAACTGTGGTACTGACGCGTCCACATCCTTTACGTAGGCCAGGTAGGCACTACATCCACATTTCATGTACTTCCCCGCCACCTCCATCGAAAACATCTTCGGAACCGTAGTAACGCAGTCACCATAAACCGTCACCAAACTTCCATCGGGCGCAACTAGTCGAATCATCTTCTTGCAACAAACGATGTTCGCCTCATAGGTTGCTAACCAGTCCATCCCTAGTACTATATCAAATCCGCCTAGGGGTATCATATATAATTTAGTAGAAAACCTATGGCCTTCTAGTTCTATGACACAGTCGTCTATCATATCAGTAATTCTAGTGAACTTAACAATAGCAGTTTCTACGTCGAAGGGCTTATCAACACTCATACTACTAACAGACAATTTAGCATAGAAAGTAGTAGAGATGAAACTTCTACTAGCACCAGAATCAAATAATATAGAGGCACAAGTTTAGTTCACGAGAAACATATCTGACATGATATCAGGGTCCACTCTGGTCTCCTCCCGGGTCATCGTGAAAGCTCTAGCACTTGCCCTCTTCCCTCCTTCTTTAGCCTTCTTCTTTGCCCCAGAACTCTCGGCCCTTGGCTTCTCACAGTCCTTGCTCACGTGGCCCTCTTCGCCACAGCTATAACACCTCGGCATCTTGTAGTCTCTAGCAATATGACCAGGCTTTCCACACTTGAAGCATACGTTCAATCCCAACCTACACTCGCCGATATGCTCCCTTCCATATTTACTGCACTTCCTCAGCCCCGAGCTTGATGTTGCCTTACGATCATCCATCTTCATCTTTTTATTGATTGGAGCGAAACCACCACGTTCAAACCGCTTCCCATTCTAGTTCTTATCACCACCGTCTGTCTTCTTCGCCTCCACCGTAGTCTCCACTCGGTCATCATACAATCTACCCGCCAGGTCTACCGCTAATCGAAAGGTACTCAGTCGAAGGGCAATCAAATGCCTACGTATATCAGCCGGCAACACATACCTCTTAATCTTCTTTGATATCAGGGTCACCTGATCAGGCACCAGCCTTGCCATCTCGTTGAATTTGGTGGTATACCATTGGTGCGTCATAGTTCCCGCTTCCAGCTGCATGAACTCCATCTCAATCTTGTCTAACTCCCTATGAGGATAGAACTCCTCAATCACCAACTATTTCAATTATGTCCACCTCATCTTTCCAATGGTCCTGCTTCCCTCGGCCTGGACAATGTTGTCCCACCAGCATAAGGCCGAGTCCATAATGAATGGGTGGCAAACTTCACCTTCTGATCTTCTAGGCACTCACTGATGTCAAGCACCGACTCCATCTCCCTCACTCATCGGTGAGCAGCAACAACATTGCAGTTCCTAGCGAAAGTAGGGGGTTTGCATCTCTGAAATGCCCCATAGTTACAACCACGTGCAGTCTCCTGCACAGCTTCTTCCTCCTCCTCCTTACTCGAGACAATCGTCTCGGTCTCCGATCACTCCCTTTCCTCCCTTTCGGTGGTCCTTCTCCTCTATTTCTTCTCGTCCTCTCTTACCGCCTTGATCACCTCAGTCACTACAGATGGTAGGATTGTCTGCATGAATTGATGGACTTCCTCGACGATACCTCTTTCACCGAAGCCCTTAAGTTCGCACTTTTATCACCACCATCCTGGTGATGCACCTCGGGCTCTTCACGGGCCCTCTCAGAAGTCTTGGTCTTATTCTTAGTAACACGCGGTTTGGCACCATGTCCTCCCTGTCCTCCACCCCTAGAGGCCTTAGATGATCTACCTCCAGCCATTCTCTAATCACTATAAGATTCAAATACTAACACGGTCATTCAAGGTAATAGCTCAATTTATGTTAAGTATAGTAAGTCCCTAATTACAGTGGCCAGTTGTGATTAGCCACTTACTTTACTCTTCACACCCCAAGCATTCCCTATCCTGACTACATCAGTATCAAAATCTACTAAAAACACATAAGTTAAATAGCACACGCACATAATACTGGTTAACTTTAAGAAAAGAAATATCTGATGGCACGTAGCTACTCGAGCTGACATCCCTCCATTTATCCCATTTTCAGTTTAGGTTTTTGAAAATATTTACCCAATTCTCTTAAACTTTGACTCTGATACCAACTTTTAAGGTCTCGTTCCCGGGCACCTCACAGTTGGTCAATCATAGCGCTAAACATACATAATAGTATACATTTTATAAAACATTGCAGCGGAATTATATCAACAAAAGCTCATTCATTTCATTTATAATTACTGTTGTTAAGCAATACATCGTTGTTCACTAGTTACGAAGATTGTTTAATTGCATTAAAAAACAACAATATCATCAAAACATGAATAGATGTCAATCTTGCCCCGCCGAGTAGCTTCACCCTCGTGCCATCCTCAGCAATATTTACCTACCAACTGAAAATGTATGAAAGTCAGCATTGCTGAGTGAATTCTAATTTTAAAAGTATTAAAATACCTTGTATAGATTCCTTGTTGTAAAATACTTCCTTTATTTTGGTTTGTGATCACACAACATAAATACATCAAGGTAATACTTTCTTTCATACATTACTGTACGCTTTCATTCATTTCGTACTGTTATCATTATCTTTCACTTTCTTACGGACCAATGTGCAATACCCCGAACATTGTGCATGAATCTGATGTTGGGCCTGTGGTCTATAAATAGACCACGAATATTGTGCACTAAGCTGACCCAGGCACCTAGGGTATGCTACAAGGGTCCCTGTCAGTCTCAATGACTGACCCTGCATGCATCCTTCGGGTTAGCTAAACCGCATACAGTTGAGCTAATGACAACATGGTCGTGCACCTCCTATTCATTTGCTAGCAAGACTTCCATTCTTTCATTTATGTTCCACTTTTCTTTATCAATTATCTTTCACTTTTATTAATGATATTACTATACGTATACGATCATAAACACACCACGTAAAGTCACATAATAATAATTTAATATGGAACATAAGGACAACTCATAATTATGCATAACATAAGCAATTATGACCCTAAGGTCAAACAAGGGTCAAGCCCTAATCATCCTGATTTCTCCAAAATTTCCAGAAAATTTCTAAGTGTTAGGCGCATGAGCACTATGCAGGCGTATGAGCACTATGCAGGCGCTGAGCACTATGCAGGCGCATGAGCACTATGCAGGCGTATGAGCCCTGCTTAGGCGCATCAGCACTATTCAGGCACATGGCCTTACACTTAATCCTTTTTCCTACTAAGACTTGGGCGCATGAACTATTCAGGCACATTAGCACTATTGGGGCGTATCATCCTATACTTAACTTTCTAAGGCACATTTTCAGGCGCATGGGCCCTGTTTGGGCGCATGACCTTACTTAGTATATTCTAAGGCAAAAAAGCAAGGCGCATGGCCCTGTTTGGGCGCATGAGAAACACTTAGATCTTTATAAGGTATTTTCAGGTGCATGGGCCTTATGTAGGCTCATGAACCTTCTATTTAACATGTTTCTTGAATGTTTTCAGTCCCAAACAATCATGTCATCCTATTCTAAGCTTATTAATACTTATCTAACATGCACATTACTTAAACAACCATAAATCATCACTATGCATGCACAATTACATACGGTTACACACATAAAAACTATAAAATCATTTTTAATACATTTCCAGCCCCAAAAAGAGTTAAACATGTGAAAATACGGGGTCTAGAACTCACCTTTTCCATCCTTGAAACAACTTCTTCGAATTCAGGTTTTTTAGAGAGTTTTAACACTTAAAACACCTAGAACACATAACCAGTATACATATGAAACACATAAGAACATATACTCTTGGTTCATAAATAAAAAACACAACCAAGAACCGAGCCAATTATATAAAATCTACTTACCAAGATCAAAGTCGACTACTTCTCTCTATAGAAACCAAAACTCTTCTCTTCAGCTTCTTCTTTTCTTTTGAGCGACAAAAGTGGATGTGAAAGGATTGTATGGGAGGCCATTCCTCATAATATATTATAACAATTTGATTTTGTACTTTTACACAAAGCCCCCTCCACTTTTGTTCATTTATCTTTTTTCAAGATACTTCTCATTTTCTTTTATTATTATTTTTCTTTTCTTTTATTTGTCTAGAATTTCGGGTGTTGCATATACCAATTACACTCAATAAAGGTTTTACACCTACATAGACCGGTGGTCCCCACATAACAAAATTTCTAACGACTTAACAAAAGACTACATTCCGCTTTATTCATGCTAAAAGGATATGATTTTACGCGAATTCAAATTGACGTACAACGAAACTCGCCCGCTTTGGAAGGCAACATGACAAATGATCTAAAAAATAACAATAGAAAACAAGTAAAATCATGTGTGTTTATACACGTAGTGATCAACATAATTCATGGGATGTCATAAGAAACAAAGTATATTATTTACTTAGTAAGCTCATTCAGTTTTTTTTTTCATAACTCATAGCAGTTAACATGTTAGTAAACAAGCTCAAGTCTAAAACATTTTTTTAAAAAAAACAACATAGCAATACATCACCTCTACGAAAAAAGGCACCCTATAGGTATCCAGGTCATTAAAGGCTCAAGGCGCATCCAAGTCTTTATCGTCTAATGAAGGAGAATAATTCCATTTTTAACATAACACAAAAAAGTTTCAAGTAGAAAATACCAAGCAATTATGAAAAATGACAGCTTACCATTTGGAATATATGATTAGGCTATTAGCTATTGATCGGGAGCCTCCTCTTCTTGTAACAACCTACTTTTCTTCATTAGTTTTCATTTGATTACAATATTTTTATAAAATAGAAAATCAACATATATGTTAGAAGAACCCAAAAAGGATACAAACTGTGTGCTAACTTATAAGATATTTGGTCTTTTAAGAGATAATACTAGTCTAAAACTACCGGTATCGTATCAGTACAGAAAGCAAAGAATTTAAATCAAAATGAAGATGATTACTAGAGTCGATTCTAACTCCCAATAGTCGCACATATGGTTCCAATCTTCTTGGCTGCAGTAACTGGATTTCATTTGTGATCTTGCGAACTACAGATTCGTTAATCCTCCTTTCAACTTCCAGTGTAAACTCAAATCACATCTAGAGCATTTCCATTGATTATGTAGTCGTGTGTTCACATATTCCATAAAAAGTCTACCCTTTCACAATAAATTTAATCTTACATGCATTGAATATAAACATTAATAATAGAAATTAAAATGTAAATGTTAATAGCTTTTTATGCTTAAAATACAAAATATATCTAACTTATTTGTATTTTTTCATCTGGATCTTTTATATCCTTGGGTATAGATATCCATCTATGAATGTTTAGCGGACAAACATTACGGATTACAATCCCACTCTCGGTTGCAAACTGTGTACCTGAAGTTCCAACAAAATGCTTTTGTACATTTATCCATCGTCAAAAACAGTTTTACCATTAGGCAAATTCTCCAACACCTTCATAGCACTACGATTAATATTTTGACCGCGTCTCTTTGGTGGATTTATTATTGTTTTAGTTGCATGTGACATCCGTCACCAAAGGTCCGTCTACTGACGTAATCTGTTAGTTTTATTGCCGGTCATCCCTCAACTTTATAGCCCGTCTATGTGGATATTATGCCTGTATGCTTGCTTGGTTAACCTTATGCGTGTGCTATCGTAGTTTAAATTGTCATCACCTTGAAACATTATCTAAGATTTGCCCCGGAAACACTACACGCGCCATTTTTATATAAAAACTATTGTCACGTATAAAACCATTTTTAAAATTTTAAATATCATTAACAACATTCTATCATTAATAAAAACAAGACCAATAAATAACGTTTTCAACCGAAACAAAATTTAGAAACTCGGGGCAAAGTACAGGGACTAAAAGTGACACTTTGGCAAACCTGGGATGGGTATAAATACCCATTTCCCAGCCCTTTTCTTCACTTCATCTTCATCTTCATCGACCTTCTTCTTCTTCCTCCTTTCTACACCAATCTAGCACCAAAATTCATCCCGTTTATTGCGTTTTCGTCGTCAAATCTTGGTTATCATCGTGAAATCTCACTCCTAGCAGGTAGATAACCTCGTTTGACCCGTTTATTGCTCGATTTAGCTGCTGCGTTTTCTAGGGTTTCGGGTGCTCGGGTTCATCCGAGCACAAGAGGTCGTGTGGGCTTGCATGTTGTGTTCTTGAGTGTGCTTCTTGTCTAGACGTGTTAGGATTAGTGTTTTGGAGGTTCTTGGTGCATGAAACCCCTGCTCGGAGCAGCTGGACGCTGTTCGATGGGCTGTGCAGTCGCGACCTGCTGTGCAGGGCGACTGGGCCATCCGGCCAACTGAACCGTGCGACTGGAATGGGTCGTGCGACTGGGTAGGGCGTATGAGTGTGTCACGCGACTGAGCCGTGCGATTGGGCAAATCGTACGACTAAGTCAGGCGTATGGGTGTGTGCGATTGAATGCATGTGCGAATGAGTCTGTGCGAACGAATGAGTCATGCGATTGAGTCAGTGCGAATGAAATTGTGTGCGATTGTGTGTGAGTCGTACGACTAAAAGGCCAATCGTCCGAATGAATGTTCAATCGCACGAATGAAGCTGATTCGTGCGATTGAAGGTCCAATCGTGTGTATGGAGATTGAGTCGTATGACTAAGTCTTGCATGGTACGACTGAATGCTTAGTCGCATGAATGAAGGTTCAATCGTACGAAAGTAGCTAATTCGTACGACTGAAAGTCCACTCGTGCGAATGGAGTGTCGGTCGTGCGTCCGGTCCTATTGTATGACTAATGATGTGTGTGTGTGTGTATGGATCCCCTCTTCGGAGATCTCACGACGATAATGTAATATTAATGAAGTGTCATAGCTTGACCACAAAGATTAAAGTCAACGCTATTAACAGGCACATACTATTTAAAATAACCTAGACTAAGACGTGTGTGACTGCTTGTGTGTGTACTACCCACGACTGAACCGAAACTGCCCAAAACTATTGTCATCATCTTATGCTTAATGCTCGTTATTAATGCTTGTCAGTAACTGTCAATAGGTGTTTGACTGTTCATAGCATCCTACCGTTGGAATCTTTCATCATACGTGCCTATCATCTGTTCAGTGAGTTTCGTGGCCCCTTTTTACACTTATACATTTGTTTCAACCTTTTACAACATGGGGGAAAAGTATGCTCATACGTTTTCAATGCTGTACAAAATACATACAATCTTCATACTTGGAATCAACGTGATACTGTTTTGTGAGTACTTATCTGATGCATACATGATGTTACTGTGTGGACTGTCTTACAACCATTAATTCCGGTGTTGGATTCAACAGATAGGTATTAGTAGTACTACTGGGTTGACACCCCCACCCTTGACAGATGGTTACTTGCGAGTACCATCACACTGCCAGGAACGGGCCTTGGGTGAATATATTCTGACAATTTGCTGTGTGTACATCATTAGGCTTGGTTGTATAAAACTCATGGTATGTGATCTTGCTTGCTTATAACTATATGCGCGGTATTCCACTATAAACCCTATACAGCATCAACTACATGTTTACAATTTAAACCTGCGAAGCTCACCAACAATTATGTTGACATTTTTGAGCATATTTTTCAGGTAACAATGAGAACTGAAGATCTAGGAGTGCTGCCTTTTAGAGGAGACCCTAGGATGCATTTGGTGTTTATTACTTTTGTAAAGCTTGAACATGACTTTTGTACACTTGTTCCCGAGTTGTGGGAATTTACAATACAAGTTGTCTTTAATGCTTATGTGATCATACTTGTGCTTATGACTATACTGTCGTGAACATTGATTATACACGACACAAGTCTCCGTTTGTGTTCGGGTGTCGTCATGACACGCTTGTCATCATATTTTTATTGCTACTCTATCATATACCATGTGTTATGACGATCCCATCTAGTTCGCATTCCCCGTGTTTCCGCTATCAGCGGGGGTGTGACAGACTGGTATCAGAGCCATTGGTTATAGAGAATTAGGCAATTACACTTGACCTAGACTATAACCTAGGAACCTTCATGTAGATTTGCATGCTTAAGTTTGTGTGCATTTATATATCTCGTGTATGTGTTCCTCCTTACATGTTTGGTTATCCTTCTATTATGCGATCTTTTACTTTGTGCTTGAACCCTTGTGCTCGTCCCCTATGAGATGCTTCCTATCGGATCTTCCGTTCCCTCTGTGCGCCAAGTTATCATAACCAAATTCGGGTATTGAGACCCGAAAAGATCTTCACAGATCATACATCGCGCTTGACCTCATATACTAAGAGACCGACCCGAGGAGGCCATGTCTGAGTCCTCCCAAGGACGCGAGATAGACAACCTCCGCTGGACTATACGTGATTACATGTTTGGACTCAGTTGACTTGATGGATTATTATGGATATAATGTGAAGGGAGGTCGGATGTCATGTAACCGGATTAGGCATCATTCTCGGTACATCGTGGGTGTGGTGGGAACGCTGCGGGGAACCCTATATATAAACACCACCGGTATACCGAGAATATGCTTAAAATGGGCTGCATGGTGGTCTTGACTGACTAGAACATGAACTCTTGGAATTTGATAAGTAGAGTTCTTGCGTATCTTAGGGTGACTAAAGCTTACGTGTTGCCTCTTGTATGAATAGAACATGCCGCCTAGAAGATCTACCCGCAGCAATAGTAGCGGAAGTGAAGCCCCGAGGGGCAGAGGCAGAGGCAGGGGTAGACCTCCAACAGCAAATGAGGGCCCTTCTGGCAATAACCAAGGGACTGGAAATGCTGAAATGGCAGCCTTGATTGCTCAACAATTGACTGCCCTGATTCCAACTATTGTAGCTCAGGTGAGCGACGCATTGCAACAACAAAACCACCCCCACGGGGACGGTGGTAATGAGAACGAGGATAATGGGAACCCGACTGGGAATGAAAGCAACCAGGAGACCGGAGATGGTGGTACAGCCGGTAACGAAACTGGGGTTGCTAACGCCAAACGGGGCTGTTCTTACAAGGAGTTTGTGGCCTGTAAGCCCCGGGAATTCGATGGTAAGGGTGGGGTGATAGCCCTGATTAGATGGCTGGAGAAAATGGAGGTTGTGATCGACATCAATGAGTTCCTCGACAGCCAGCGGATCATGTATGTTACGTGCTCACTGCAAGGCCGAGCACTAACCTGGTGGAACACCCAGGTTCAAGCTAGGGGAAGGGAATCTGCGATGCAGATGACCTGGGATGAATTTAAAGCCTTGATTACCGAGGAATATTGCCCTCAGAACGAGATGCAAAAGCTTGAGCATGAGTTCTGGAATCATGCTATGGTGGGGGCGGGGCATGCAGCTTATACTGATCGATTCCACGAGTTGGCTAGATTAGTTCCACACTTAGTCACTCCGGAATCTAAAAGGATAGAAAGATACATTTGGGGACTCGCGCCTCAAATACGAGCAATGGTAACTGCAGCTGCTCTTCCTACGATTCAGAGCGCAATTTTGAAGGCTGGCGCTCTGACCGATGAGATGGTAAGAACAGGGGTATTGGGCAAGGGAGCAGAGAAGCGAAAGGATGTTGGGGAAACTAGCCGGTCGAGTGTCGGGAAATCTGATAAAAGGGCCAAGATCACCAGAAACTTCGTGGCTGTGACACCGGGTAAGAGAGAGTATGTTGGGCCACACCCCAAATGTGACAGATGTAGCTATCATCATCCCCCAGAGATGCAGTGCCGGGTGTGCGTAAACTGTAGGCGCCCGGGGCACCTAGCAAGAGACTGTAGAGTGGCACCGAATCTGGTTGCACCCGTCAACGCGGTTAACCCCGCCGGGAATGCCAGAGTCTGTTACAAATGTGGAAATCCTGGTCATTATCGGAACATGTGCCCCAAACTGAATAGGGCACTGGGTCAACAAGGGGATAATCAACAGCAAGTGATGGCCATAGCGGGCGCTCAAGGCCAAGGAAACCCAGGAAATGTTGCACGGGGACGCGCATTCGTCATGGGAGCTAATGATGCCCGTCAGGACCCAAACGTTGTTACGGGTACGTATCTGCTCAATCACCATTTCGCATCCACACTATTTGATACTGGGGCAGACAATAGCTTTATATCTTCTGAGTTCGTGTATATGCTTGGTTTAAGTGCTAGTAGGCTAGAAACTAGTTACTCCGTAGAAATGGCCAAGACGAGATTATTAAGAATTGCACCCTAACGTTGGAAGACCAGATCTTTAGTATAGATTTAATACCATTCGAGTTAGGCAGCTTCGATGTGATAGTGGGTATGGATTGGTTGTCAAATCATGGAGCCGAGATTGTTTGTCGGGAGAAAGTAGTACGAATCCCCATGCCAAACGGGGAGGTACTCAAGATTCAAGGAGAACGACCGGGAAGAACACTAAAGCTCATTTCGTGCATGAAAGCCCGCCGAAGTCTAAGGAAGCAGTGTTACACTTTTCTGGCTCACATCGTAGAAAAGAAAGAAGAAGAGACGAAATTGGCAGACATTCCAATTGTACGGGACTATCCGGAGGTGTTCCCTGATGATTTGTCTGGATTTCCTCCTCCACGACAGGTGGAATTCCATATAGAGCTGATTCCTGGAGCTACACCGGTAGCAAAGACACCTTATCGGTTAGCACCCTCAGAGATGCAAGAGTTATCCAGCCAACTACAGGAACTACTGGAGAAGGGTTTCATCCGACCGAGTCATTCACCGTGGGGAGCACCGGTGTTGTTTGTCAAGAAGAAGGATGGGTCGTTCCGTATGTGTATCGACTATAGAGAATTGAACAAATTGACCGTGAAGAATCGGTATCCTCTTCCTAGAATCGACGACCTATTTGATCAGTTGCAAGGAGCCTCGTATTTCTCTAAGATCGACCTTCGATCTGGTTATCATCAATTAAGAGTGTTCGAGGACGATATTCCAAAAACAGCATTTAGAACTCGTTACGGGCACTATGAGTTCTTGGTCATGCCATTCGGATTGACCAGCGCACCAGCTGTCTTTATGGATCTGATGAATCGGGTGTGTAAGCCTTATCTTGATAAGTTCGTGATCGTGTTCATAGATGACATACTTATCTACTCCCGTTCAAAAGAGGATCACGAAAAACACCTCCAAGCAATTCTAGAACTGTTGAAGGAAGAGAAACTTTTCGCCAAGCTCTCGAAGTGTGAATTCTGGCTTCGAGAAGTGAAATTCTTGGGTCATGTAGTTAACAAAAATGGAATTCATGTGGACCCCGGTAAGATTGAAGCTGTGAAGAAGTGGGATACTCCCCAAACACCCTCAGAAATACAGAAATTCTTGGGATTGGCCGGATACTATCATCGCTTCATTGCCAATTTCTCCAAGATTGCCCAACCGTTGACTTTGTTGACTCAGAAAGACAAGAAGTTCGATTGAGGGAAAGCACAAGAACAGGCGTTCCAAACATTGAAGGAGAAGTTGTGCAACGCACCGATATTGTCCCTCCCAGACGGAACTGATGATTTTGTGGTGTACTGTGATGCTTCACATCAAGGTTTGGGCGGTGTACTAATGCAGAAAGATAAGGTAATTGCTTACGCTTCGCGACAACTCAAGGTGCACGAAAAGAACTACACAACTCACGATTTGGAGTTGGGTGCCGTAGTGTTTGCACTCAAGATATGGAGGCATTATCTATATGGAACCAAATGTATCATCTACACAGACCATAAGAGCCTTCAACACATCATGAACCAGAAAGAACTTAACATGCGACAGCGACGCTGGGTAGAACTGCTTAGCGACTACGATTGTGAGATCCGGTATCATCCGGGGAAAGCTAACGTGGTGGCTGATGCATTAAGCCGCAAAGAACGTGTGATGTAACATCCTGTATTTTGTTCATTTTATGCCATTTATAACATCCTTAGTAAATTTTTATTTTATTTTATATATAATAATACTAACAAATATAATAATAATAATAATAATAATAATAATAATAATAATAATAATAATAATAATAATAATGAAAGTAATAATAATAATAATAATAATAATAATAATAATAATAATAATAATAATAATAATAATAATAATAACAAAAATAATAATTAAAATGCAAGGGGTCATTTTGTCAAATTAAAAACTTTACATAAAGATTTGAACATAAAATGGTAACTTTTAAAAGAACAGGGACCATATGTGTAAAGTCCCAAACCCATTTCCCCCACCCCCGTTTTTCCGGTGACAATCGGCCGGAGCTCCGGCCGAGCTCCGGCAATGCCCCAAAACCCCATTTCAAACCGATTTTGACCCAAATTAAACCCCCAAAACCCCTCGGCCCCTGTTTCGAACTCGAGACTCAAACCAATTTGAAATTCCCGCTCGTTCCACTTGCCAAATCAAAACCGAATCAAACCGTGATGAACTCCAACTCGAATTCCGTCCAGATACACGAATTAAGTCAAATTAAATCATTCTAAACTTAAACCGCGGTCGAAACAATCAATCAATCAATTTTAATTACGCGATTACAGTTCGAATCTCACAAATTTGGTAATCAAGAACGCGGTTTCAAAATCAAACGGTTTATGCCCGAGGTCACGAAATCAAGACTATAAATTGGGAGCCTTTGCCTCATTCTGAGGTTCCTAAACTGTCCGTAACCTCAATTTCACAAGAAACCCTCTCGATCCTAAACCCCTAAATTCGTGAACACCGAGACTAAGTCAAACTCGACAACCCTCGAAACTATATCAAATCAGGTAATCGGAACATGTTATTTGCTCGATTTGATCCAAGGATCAAAAGCCCTATGACAATTCGAGTGTTTAACATCGAATCGAGGGTCAATTGAGGATCTGTGCATCTAGGGTTTATCAACGATTTGGGGAAACCGGGGAGACTCGGGTTAAAATCAAAACAAACTAAAGTGAAACCAAGGCCATGGCCCTGGTTCACTGGTCTCTGCGCCCCATACTTTCAGGAGAGGTCCCGGGTTCGACCCCGGGCAACCCCCCTTTTCCTTTTCTTTTTCTGATTTTTTTTCTTTTCTTCATTTCTTTTTCTTTATTCAACCTTTTTAAATTCTGAAAATTTCTAAAATTAATTTCATAAAATGCAGATTATTTTGTTTACTTTTGTTTAATTAATTTGGGACTAAAATAATTTTTATAAAATACTTTTGTATTTATAAATACATTATTTTAGTTTTAAAAATACAAAAGAAATGAGTAAACATAATACTTGTATATGTATATATATATTTAAGTAATTAAATGGTTTAGTTATGTATATCTATATATATAAAATATATATATATATATATATATATATATATTGATCTTTTAGTAATTAAATCATTTATTATGATTATACAATGTTATAATTGTTTAGTATATATGTTTATACATATATATATTCAAGCAATTTAATTGTTTAGTTATATATATATATATATATATATATATATATATATATATATATATATATATATATATATATATATATATACATAGTTCTTTTAATAGCTAAATCATTTATATTGATTATTATATACAATGTTATAATTGTTTAGTATATACATTTATATATATATAATTAAACAATTTAATTGTTTAGTTACTTACATATATATATATATATACATATATATATATTTAAACATAGTTCTTTTAATAGCTAAATCATATATATGGATTGTTTAGTATATATATTTATATGTATATTCAAAACAATTAAATTGTTTGATTACTTATACCTATAAATATATATATATTTGTATATAGTCCCTTATAATAGTTAAATAACTTATTATAATTATTATATACAATCCTTAAAAATCGGTTTAACGTACAATTTAATCAAGTCTTATTTATTATTTCTCTTACGCGCTAACAAGTGATTATACCAAGTATAGTCCATTCGTTTCATTTAACCGATCACATTATTAACGTGTAATAAATACGAATAATTATTAAACTCCTATTAGACCTACAATTAATCATCAAACAAATTATAACGCGCTACTTTATTTCGTTTAGGTGCGTTGTGACGTTTGTGTTGGAAATCTTATTCGTGGTTATTCTTATTTCACCTACAAGTCTTCTTTATTAAACAAGTGAGTTCTTATGCCCCGCTTTACGATTATTTCACATCTTTCGGGGTGAAACATGTTGCTTATACAAACTTACACATACACGTTTTGATACTTATTTCACACGTGCAATTCTTACATAGTCGTGGTTGTTTGGATATGATTAGTATTATACGAGATGTGACATACGTGTGCAATCATTAACTATTGCTAGCCTAGCGAAGTCTTAGATCTTTGGGCCTGACAAGCCTATTTGGTGCTAAAGTCGATGTATTGCCGACTCCTAGGAGCCGTATGCTTGTGCACTAGGGAACCAAATACACTTAGCTAATCATGCTTATTCATATTATTCAGTCGAGGCTTGATTGTAACTATGCATGTTCTATATACTTGCTATCTTGTGACCATTGACTAGAATTGCCACATTTTGTATACTTATTGTATTTAAAACCATGAGAACTCACCAACTAGTTAGTTGACTTTATTTTCAACATGTTTCAGGTAATGTGCAAGCTTAGCGATGATTGAAGGAATGCATAAACCTAGATCATGGACCTAGGTTTAATAAAGACGATTGAATTCTTGTTTTTGTTTAATTTATTTTGAGACATTGATGTATGTGGTGATTGAAAACAATTGATTAATGGCATTTTATACTTTAACATAGCGTTATGTGGCTGTGAACAATCTTAACCCTCGCACCTCGACGTTTCCGCCGTCAAGGTTGGGGTGTGACAGATTGGTATCAGAGCCCATAACTATAGGGATTTAGGTTATTAGAAATGGTGACCTAGGCTATAGTTCATGCATGATCCTTATAGAATAGTATTCTTATGAATACATACTTATTGTTTGCATGCTGCCTAACGCTATGCCTTATTATGTGCAATGTGATGCCTTAGCATAGGTGCCCTTCTACATGATTACATATTGTTACCCGTCTCCCCTAGACTTATGTTAAACGTTAATTCTCCCCGACAGTTACTATTTCTTAAACTTATTCTCATCTCCAAGTAGAATCTATTGATAGGAATTCTTTAGACTTTATGTCTAATCTTGTAAATATCCCATCAAGATTTTTGATTTCATAAACCAAAGAACTTGTGTGGTACATAGACACCTGTATTCTGGATTTTCTGGCAAAAGGCCCTCGGGCTAAGGCAAGCGTATACGTATAAATCTCATTGAGGGAACCGTTACGCTACCTGGGGATTTCCGGGATGAGTGATAAACTATGACCAACATACACGAGTTTCTGAGGTGAATGGGTCAATTCATCTTGACGTGTCAACGTTTCCAAATGGTGATGCGTCACCAAATGGAATCATTCCGTATAATTCATGATCCTTACCTTAATTGCCTACCCATATTATCCTTTAACCGATCCTAACCCAATTTGTATTTTTCCAGCATGTCTCGTTTTCACGGAAACCGAGGAAGATCCGGCCGTAAGCTTGCTGCCATGATTGCTCGGCAAATGGCTGCGGTCATCCCGACCATGGTGGCTGAACTCAGCAGCACTATGATCGCAAACGTCACGAACAATAGCAATGGTCAAGGGGAGAATAGTGCAAACCAACGGCGTAACACCCAGTCTTGCACCTTCAAGCATTTCAGTTCATGTAAGCCTCCCAGTTATAGTGGCAAGGAAGGTGCCACCGGTCTCTTAGAGTGGTTTGAAGGGATGGAGAACACCTTCGTCAACTGTGAGTGCCCCGAAGCACTCAAAGTGAGGTATGCCACCAGTATGCTACAACAACGGGCCTTAACATGGTGGAACAGTGAAAAGAGGAACCGAGGCCCCGATGCAATCTTGGCTTTAACTTGGGAGGAATTCAAAAACATAGCCATAGCCAAGTTTTGCCCGAGGAGTGAAATCCAGAAACTGGAGGAGGAATTCTGGAATTTGAAACAGGATGGCGGGAACCACCTGGCATATTCTACCCGTCATCATGAACTAAGCATACTGCTGCCACACATGGTGGATACTGTTTCCCGAAACGTGGAAAAATTTATTAAGGGTGTGCCGCCTCAGATTCAGGATGCCGTTGTGGGTAGCCGGCCCGCAACCTTGGAAGAAGCTATCACCATCACTGCCCAATTGACGGAGAACCACATCCGAGCGGGCACCATGTCTGCAAAGGGTGCCAAGAAGACTGAGAAGACGACCCCCGAGGAGGTTAAGGAGGTCAAGCCTGATAACAAGAAACGGAAGTTTGTACCGGCACGGAACTACGCCGTGGCTGCTCCTAAACCGCCCCAAAGACAGTGTACTACCGGGGCTACACCGGCAGCACAAGCGCCCGTGGCAAGGGCTTATGCGGGCCCTCTACCTATGTGTAACACGTGTAGGTATCACCATCCGGGCAATCTTCCGTGTCGCATCTGCACACTATGTGGCAAGTACGGGCACCTTGTGGCAACGTGTCGCCGAGCATTGGGGAACGCAGTGACGGAAACAAATCGGGTCTGCTACAACTGTGGAGAACCAGGTCACTACCGACCCCAGTGCCCTCGTCTTGTGGGCAATGTTCCACAAGCTCGTGGACGTGCTTTCAACATCAACGCGAACCAAGCCCAGGCGAACAACGAGGTGGTGAACGGTACGTAAAAATTGCAACCCTATCCCTATAGAATTTCTCTTAAAATTCCTTACTTGTGTCCTTAAGTGCCTTTAAAACCTATACAGGTATGTTTCTTATTAATGACACCTACGCATACGTATTATTTGATTCGGGCGCCGATAGAAGTTTCGTTTCCTTAGAGTTCGAGCCGACACTTTCTAAACCTCGCTCAAATCTAGAGAGACCTCTCACCGTCGAAGTTGCTGATGGAGAACCCATCACCGTCGACGTGGTTATCCGCGATTGTCTATTGTGTCTCGATGACCATAAGTTTCTTATCGACCTTATTCCTATGAAACTCGGGAGTTTCGACGTCATTATTGGCATGGATTGGTTATCTAAGAACCATGCCGAGATCATTTGTTTCGAGAAGTGCATTCGCATGCCCTTACCCTCCGGGGACACGTTGAAGGTGTTCGGTGAACGGGCCTCCAAAGGACTCAAGCTTATGTCATGTACTAAGGCTCAGAAATGCCTAAGTAAGAGTTATCCGGCATTCTTGGCCTATGTAGTCAACACCAAAACCAAGGAGAAGGAACTCAAAGATGTTCCAGTTGTACGAGAATTCCCTGAGGTCTTTCCCGATGATCTTAGCGGGTTACCTCCCGTACGCGAAGTAGAATTTAAAATCGACTTGATTCCGGGAGCAAGCCCCGCGGCTAAATCACCTTACCGACTCGCACCATCGGAAATGCAAGAACTCTCTAGCCAACTCCAGGAATTATCCGAGAAGGGGTTTATCCGCCCTAGTTCTTCTCCTTGGGGTGCACCTGTCTTATTTGTGAAGAAGAAAGATGGGTCTTTCCGCATGTGTATCGATTACCGGGAGCTCAACAAGTTGACTATCAAGAACCGGTATCCTCTTCCTCGTATCGACGATCTTTTCGACCAACTTCAAGGAGCTGCAATCTTTTCAAAAATCGACTTGCGTTCGGGTTATCATCAACTGCGAGTCCACGACGACGATATCCCAAAGACTGCATTCCGCACCCGGTATGGGCATTACGAGTTCATGGTTATGCCTTTCGGCTTAACCAATGCTCCAGCGGTCTTCATGGATCTTATGAATCGGGTGTGCAAGCCATACCTAGACAAGTTCGTCATCGTTTTCATTGACGACATTCTTATTTATTCCAAGTCTCGCTCCGATCATGAACTTCATCTCCGTCAAATCCTCGAACTGTTGAAGAAGGAACAACTGTACGCGAAATTCTCGAAATGTGAGTTTTGGCTTGAAGAAGTACAGTTCTTAGGGCACGTTGTGAATAGTCAAGGAATTCACGTCGACCCTGCGAAGGTCGAAGCCGTAAAGAGTTGGAGTGCTCCCACAACTCCGACGGAAGTTCGATCGTTTCTTGGTCTAGCCGGGTATTACCGGCGATTTATTGCCAACTTCTCAAAAATCGCAAAGCCACTCACGTCCTTGACTCAGAAGAACAAGCCTTTCGAGTGGAAAGCCGAGCAAGAAGAGGCGTTTGAGACATTGAAGCACAAGTTGTGCAATGCCCCTATTCTGACGCTACCGGATGGAAATGACGACTTCACGGTATACTGCGATGCGTCGAAACAAGGCCTTGGTTGTGTTCTCATGCAATGGGGAAAGGTCATCGCATATGCCTCGAGACAATTGAAGGTTCACGAGGTAAATTATACGACGCACGATCTCGAGCTCGGAGCGGTGGTCTTTGCTTTGAAAATCTGGAGACACTATCTATACGGCACGCAATGTATAGTCTACACGGACCACAAGAGCCTCCAACACGTTTTCAATCAGAAGGACCTCAATATGAGGCAACGTCGTTGGGTGGAACTAATTAGCGACTACGATTGTGATATCCGCTACCATCCCGGCAAGGCAAATGTCGTAGCCGATGCATTGAGTCGAAAGACGCATCAAAAGATGGTTTCCGTTCAAGAGATTCGTGACCGACGCCAATGGTTCGATACATTGGGAGAGTTTGATACTGAAGTCCGACTCGATGTCAACAATGCTACGGTGTTATTGCAGAACTTAAGGATCGATTGTGACATCGAGGCGAGTATTCGAGAAGCACAGCAAGCGGTGCAAACCGAAGGGAGTATGAAGGAAGAGCTCGAGCCAAATCTCTTAGCCCAATTAGAAACAAGAGTCAATGGACTAATGTATTTCGCCAACCGAATTTGGATCCCCAAACGCAGTAACCTTCGGGCTTCTATCATGAATGAAGCACATCGGACTCGTTATTCTATTCACCCGGGCTCCGATAAGATGTACATGGACTTACGGAGTCAATATTGGTGGCCCGGAATGAAACGAGACATAGCAACCTATGTTGCTAAGTGCCTTACATGCACGAAGGTTAAAGCGGAGCATCAACGTCCAAGTGGATTACTTGAACAACCCGAAATTCCCATGTGGAAGTGGGAACATATATCCATGGACTTCATAACCAAGTTACCTCGGACATCTCGCGGGCACGATAGCATATGGGTAATCGTCGACCGTTTGACTAAGTCGGCACATTTCATACCCATACGTGACACATATAAGACATCAAGGTTAGCC